>CM052965.1:0-600000 GCA_028554685.1 Agrotis ipsilon
AAACTCGGAAAAACCGTATTTCGAATTTTTGCGAAAACTCGGAAAACTCAATATTCGAAAAATAGATAACTGAAATTGGTTATTAAGATAATTGTTATTGAATAGCCGGTATTCGATATTATAACTCGGAAAACCGATATTCGATTTTTCGAAAACTCGGTAAAAACCGATATTCGATTTGCGAAAACTCGGAAAACTCGATATTCGAAAAATCCATAACTGAAATTGGATATTATGGTAATTGTTATTGTATAGCCAGTATTCGATATTATAACTCGGAAAACCGATATTCGATTTTTCGAAAACTCGGTAAAAACCGATATTCGATTTGCGAAAACTCGGAAAACTCGATATTCGAAAAATCGATAACTGAAATTGGATATTATGGTAATTGTTAGTGTATAGCCAGTATTCGATATTATAACTCGGAAAACCGATATTCTATTTCTCGAAAACTCGGTAAAAACCGATATTCGATTTGCGAAAACTCGGAAAACTCGATATTCGAAAAATCGATAACTGAAATTGGATATTATGGTAATTGTTAACGCTGAGCCTGTGACAGTATGCGATAGTAATTGGTCGGAATGATAAGGACTTTTTTGCCACAGACGATAACAATCTTTAGAGTTATGACTGGTTGGTTGGATGGTTACAAAATAATCTCCTAACCCTGAACACATCAAAAACTAACTTCATGTGTTTTGGTATCAGTAATCGGACACTACCTGCTGAGAATTTTAAAATAAAACTACACAGCTGTGGCGATGTGAGAAATAACCACTGTAACTGCCCCATACTGAACCAAGTAACACATACTAGGTATTTGGGAATAATAATAGACCACAATCTCACCTGGTATTTGCATCTGGAACTGGTTGCAAACAGGATCAGAAAGCTAAGCTGGTTATTTAGCACATTGAGACATGTTGTGCCAAAAAATATGATTACGCACGGAAAACACCCCAGAAATCTCTTAAACGAAATATATGTTGCATTGGTCCAATCTGTCCTGATTTACTGTATACCTGTCTGGGGAGGGACAGCAAAAACCAAATTCATTGAATTGGAACGTGCTCAGCGTGCACTGATAAAAACTATGTATTTTAAAAAAAGGCGACACTCTACAGAAATCTTATATCAATTAAGTGGACTACTCTCTGTAAGGAAACTATATATTATACAGACTATACTTAAAAAACACAAAACCCTGCCTTATGATGCAACCAAACTCTCCAATAGAAGAAAATATTCCATAGCACAAATCCCCCGCACAAAAACCTGCTTTGCATCCATTCAGTTTAACACACGATCAGCACAATTATATAATAAAATAAACAAAGAAGTGTTTGTTCATGGCAAAAGATTCGCTGACTGCAAAAAATCAGTAGTTGAATGGGTCAAAAAACTCTCCTATGAAGAAACGGAAATGTTTATAAAATAAGCAGCCTCACATTCATAAAAACACACTCAAACAGTCACACACACACACACACACACACACACACATGTACTTACATAATATAGCTGAGTAGATTAAGCCTCTATGCCTCTGTTTGTCTGTGTTTTAAAATAAGAATCTATATGTATATGTATAAAAATTTAATCTCCAGGTCATGTTTTCGTTTGACATATTATTATTTTGAAGTGTTTTCCTTAGTTAAGGAAGAGCGGAGTCTTCTAATACAAGCATTTTTCTGCTTAAAAGAAGGCTCCAATCACAATCTTATTGTATAATTGTTAACGAAATAAAATATTTGATTTGATTTGATTTTTGATTTGATGACTAAATAAAATTATAGACCAAGAACCATGGTCATAAAAGAGCATCGAGCTATATAATATCGTGTAAAAATGTTGGATTATTATACATATTTTAATGGGCGAACCAGCCAATTTTTTTTTTGTTATAATAAGATTTAAATGAAAGTTTATTGTGGAATAGCGTGATCAAAAAAAAGAAGTAGGTACTAATCTAATTGCATATTTCTTTGTTTAAGTTCTTTGTTTAATTTACTTCACATACTTTATAAGCATCAGCTTATTAAGTAAAGTATGAGGTACAATACATATTACAACACAACACTTATGACAATATAGGTACAAATTTGTATTGTCTGAAGATTCAAATAACTATGAATATGGATATGCATTGTTTCATATTATTTTATGTTATTCTCGCGAGTCGCAACCCTATTGAGCTTGACCGACGGTCAAAGTCAAAGTCAAATCATTTATTCCAATTAGGCCATCAAAGAGGCACTTTAGAATGTCGATTATTAAAATTAAAGGAAATAGGAAGGGATAACCTTTTAATGTCCTTGGCGTCAGATAAACCAAAATAAACTTTCGCGCGTAACCATTCAGTACATTTTTGCTTGCGCACGGGAAGTTTAGGCTATTATAAAAGTAGGTGGGCGGTACGGCTGCCAGTTAAAATGTAACTACTTTATTCTTTCGTGAATAGATTTTACATTTGTTTGATTGTTTTTGGGAAGTAAACCATCTGTAGTAATCTGTGGCAAGAGTTATTCAGCCTGATGGACACTCTTTGTTGACGTATAAAAATTGAAGATCTGGAACACCTCATGTGGAGATCAAAGCTTTCACCGATTTCACTGTTTAATTAAGTATAAAATAACATAAGCTGGATGTACCTACACGCAGCAGTGAAGGCGGTAACAGTTTAGGATTATGAATAATTTGAATCTACTGACCAAAACTCCCACCAATAATTTTTTACTCGGGCTTTTGGAATTAGGCATCAGACGTTTCAGATTTTCGATTCGACGGCCCCGTTGTCGCTGGCATAAGCATAAGGAAGTCGCGGGCAGAAGCTAGTAATTAATAAAATAGTAGATTTTCGTATTTATTACGCGTAACTAACCGTATTCTACAACCACTAGCGCCACCTATTATCATTCTTAGAAACTGACTCACGCAATCTCATCCCGTCTCCATTAATTTATTTTAAAATTGGAACTAGATGGCGTCGGCAATTACATCTTGCTGTCAAGTTTAGTGTTACGAAATTTTTAAGATTATATAAATAAGAGATAAATCATTATTTTCGAACATAATAATTCGTATATGAGATCTAGCCAGGTCAGACCTTCGGCTACATTATGTATATTTATAAGTACCTACTACTAATTTATGTACAAAAAGAAATGATATCCCATCAAAAACATAAATGTGAAATGAGAGCCAAGTTCAGTATTATGATAATTAATATCTTGGTTGATGACTTCAGCGACAAAAGAAGTGAAATCTAAATGGGTGCCAAGTTCAATGGTCAGCGGGCATGCGGACAGCGAGTAAAGGGCAACTCGCTGTCCGACCATGGACCATGCCCGGCTCGACGGCGCGTCGTGTTCCACGCGAACCTCAAAGAGCTGTCAGCAAAATGCCGGGGTCGCGGGACTTATTTCTATTACCGTGGCCCCGGAACATAAAGGGCTATTGAAGGACACCGTGGATTTTAGTCGGTACAAGTCTGACAGTCCCTCCCGCCCCGCCCGGGGTTGGAGGACTAATTTGATGATGTTACACCGCTAAAAAAAAAAAACAATGGTCCGTCCTGAAAAATTATAATAACATAAAATATATTTTTCTTATAACTAAGGATCATACATTGTTGCCTAATTTCTGACTTGGCTAGTTCTGATTACGTAATTATTATGTTCGATGGTTAGTACTACCAGCAAAACAAGTTTAGAACTTATGAAGGCTGTAATATGATTAGTATATGAGAAATAGCCAAGTCAGAAATTGGTCTACAATGTATGATCCTTCTTTATTAGAAAAATATATTTTATGAAGTTATAATTAAATTTCAGGACTGACTATTGAACTTGGTACCCATTTAGATTTCACTTCTTTTGTCGCTGAAGTCATCAACCAAGGCATAAATTATCATAATACTGAACTTGGCTCTCATTTCACATTTATGTTTTAAACCGACTTCATTCCGCGACGCGATCTGGCAGGCCAAGGAATTGGCCCGCGAGGAGATGCTGGGGACTCTGGACGGGGACCCATGGGGCCGCCCCTACAAGTGGGTGCGAGAGAAGCTCCGCCCCTGGGCTCCCCCATTGACGCAGAGTCTCCGGCCTCAGTTCGTGGAGGACGTGGTGAGCGCCCTGTTCCCCTCGCGAGGGGAGGGGTATGCTCCCCCACCCATGGCTCCGTCTCCGACGGAATCTGAGGATGAAGCTGGCGCAAACGTGGACCACAGCGACGACGACGTCTACGACGCTCCAGAGGTGACCGAGGTAGACCTGAGAGTGGCGGTAGATCGGCTCAAGGCCAAAAATACCACCCCAGGACCCGACGGCCTGCCAGGGAAAGCCTGGGTCCTGGCCTTCGGGACTCTCGGGCCTCGACTAGGGGGGCTCTTCAGCACGTGGCTGGAGAGGGGCCAGTTCCCGCTTCGTTGGAAGACGGGGAAACTGGTCCTGATCCAGAAGCCCGGGCGCCCTGCGCACTCTCCGTCCGCATTCCGGCCCATCGTGCTGCTTGACCAGGTGGGCAAGCTCTTTGAGAGAGTTATTGCAGACCGCCTCGTCGGGCACCTGAATGGGGTGGGCCCGGACCTGTCGGAGAGCCAGTTCGGCTTCCGCAAGGGGCGCTCGACGGTGGACGCAGTGATGCGTGCGAGAGCCCTCACGACGGGGGATGCAGTGGCCCGGGGCAGGGTCGTCTTGGCGGTGTCCTTGGACATCACCAACGCGTTCAACACCCTGCCCTGGAGTTGCATAAGGGAATCACTCCGGTATCACCGGGTGCCGACCTACCTCCGTCGCATAGTCGAGGAGTACCTGACGGACAGAGCCGTCATCTACTCCGGTCACCAGGGAGAATGGACTCGGCGAGAGATTTCGTGCAGTGTTCCGCAGGGTTCGGTCTTTGAGCCGCACCTGTAGAACATCGGGTACGACTGGGTGCTGCGCGGCGACCTCCCTGACAGCGTCAGCGTAATATGCTACGCTGACGACACGCTCGTCCTGGCACAGGGCGAGTCGCACCAGGCGGCGGCCGACTTGGCGACGCGAGCGGTCGCGACAGTCGTGGAGAGGATCCGGCGGTTGGGACTCGACGTGGCGCTACACAAGACGGAGGCCATGTGTTTTCATGGTCGCGTCAACGCGCCAACGTCGGGTTACAGCATCACGGTGGGAGGGGTTCGCATCGGCGTCTTGAGGACGATAAAGTACCTGGGACTCGTCCTCGACAGCCGGTGGAACTTCCGGGAGCATTTCCTGTGTTTGGCCCCGAAGCTGAATCGGGCAGCGGGCGCCCTCAGGCGACTCCTGCCTAACCTCAGTGGGCCAAACGCCTCCTGCCGTAGGCTGTACGCCGGTGTCGTGCGGTCCATGTGTGTGTGGGCCCTGAGCATCCGAACGCGACCACTCAAGTTGGTCGCATGCCAGAGGGTCATGGCTATCCGGATGATCCGGGGATACCGCACGATTGCCGGCGAATCGGCCAACCTGCTCGCCGGATTGCTGCCCTGGGATCTGGACGCGACTGCCCTCCAGCGCGCCTATGAATGGCGCGTGGAGGCGCAGCGCCGGGGTGTAACCCCGCTGCCTCGAGAAGTCGAGGCGCGGCGGGAAGAGCTCCGGCGCGATCTCAGGGCAGTATGGAGGTCACGACTGTCGCGACCGACGGCCGGGCACGCCGCAATAGCGGCGATAAGACCCCTCTTTGAGGAGTGGCTGGAGAGACGTCATGGCGTCCTTTCTTACCGCATGACGCAGGTCCTCACCGGACACGGATGTTTCGGGAGGTACCTGTGTCTGATGAGAAAGGAGGAAACGCCTGGGTGTCACCACTGCGTAGATCGCCCGGAGGACACAGTCGAGCATACGGTGCAGGATTGCCCCGCTTGGGCGAAGCACTGATGTGTCCTCACGGCGGCGATAGGCGGAGACCTCTCGCGCCCGGCATTGGTTGCGGCCATGCTGCGGAGCGAGACGGAGTGGAAAGCGGTCGCCTCCTTCTGCGAAGCAGTCATGCTCGCGAAGGAGGAGGCGGGCCGGCTGAGAGAGAGGACAAGGTCCTCCCTCCGCCCCACCCGCGGTGGTGGACCCGACTCGACGGCGCGTCGTGTTCCACGCGCGCCTCAAAGAGCGTCAGCATAATGACGAGGCCCCCTCTCAGAGGGCTAAAGCCTGCCGGGGTCGCGGGTCTTATACCATCACCGTGACCCCGGAACATAAAGGGCTATTGAAGGACACCGTGGATTTTAGTCAGTACAAGTCTGACAGTACCTCTCGCCCTGCCCGGGGTGGGAGGTCTCATTTGATGATTTTACCACGTAAAAAAAAAAAACCGACTTCATTGATTTAATATTCCATTAATAACTCGAAAAACCGATATTCGATTTTCGAAAATTCGATACTCGATATTTGAAAAGTCGATAACTGATATTCGATATTCGGATTTCCGATGATAGATAGCCGATATTCGATATTATTAACTCGGATATCCGATATTCGATTTTCAAAAATTCGAAAATTCGATACTCGATATTCGGAAAGTTGATAAATGATAATTTCGATATTCGGATATCCGACATTGGATAGCCGATATTCGATATTAATAACTCGGATATCCGAGCCATACCGTGATATAGGCCTCGAAGCTATGCCAAGAACCTCTTCCTTTTTTAAGTCGGTTAAAAAATAGGGCCGGCTTGTCTGTCAGTCTATAAAACAATTGAATAGAAAGACGTGTTCGTGTGCCCGGCTTCGCACAGGTGTAGGTACATGTGGACACAAAAAAAAACCTCTATAACCCGGTCCTGATCGTTACAAATTACCCAAATCAGTCCACCCGTTTTTGAGTTATGAGCTTAGCAACACATTTAGCGATCCATTTTTATATACAACGTGTAACGTTAAAAGCGCAAAACCTCTCGTGAGGTAACTCAGCCAATGCTAATGAACAATGTAAAAATATAAAACTTTAGGAAATTCGCAAAAAAAAAAAATAGTTTTTCATACTGATGGGCTCGATCAATTTCTCATTTTGTATGAAAAATTATAATATTTTTTTGCGAATTTCCAAAAGTTTTATAACAAACATTGTTCAGTAACATCTGCTGAATAGAAGATTCCCCTCGAACTTGACGTCTCTAAAACTTTAAGCGTGAAAATACGAAAGAATTATCACACTAGTTATTCAATAGTCATTAAAAATAAAAATACTACAAGATAAGAAATATCTAATGGGAAAGTTTGTTTACAATGGCCGCCATTTTATTGTTTGTTTACGTTTGCACAAATTCTAATTCTTTTCTAAATTTAGTATATTTTGTTTATGTTTTGGCTGGAATCTTTTGTCGAATAAACATTCAATGCCATAGTAATTAGTTTTTAACTCAGAATGGGTCTCACAATTTCGATAGCATTATAACAAAATTCTTTGTTCCAAGCGTTACGATAACCGCACAGAAAAAGAATTTAACTTATCTACCCTCAGGTTAAAACTCACTTGCACACACATAAAATAAAAACTTATTCCACCCAATGGTGAAATAAGTTTTTATTCATAATATATCTTATAATGCACTCAATAATACTCATCAAAAACGTGAATACAATTATTATAATCGACAGCCGTTTCACTACGTAGGCTCGCGTAACCACAGACTAACTTTGTCATTTTTTTTTTATTGAACGTTTCTGGTCCGCGTTTTGTATTTTTAGCATGTAGAATTTTCTAACGATTCGAGTAGAACGGAAAGAAATAATTCATATATCGTGAGTTAAAAAGAAACAGAAATACATTGGCGCGAAATCGCGTTTGAACGCGAACGGTAGAAAACTACCGTGGTTGCAGTCAACGGAAAACCACTCGGCAAACATGCTTGGACTAGAAAAATCCAATAAAACGACATTTGATGCAACATATATATCATTTCATTCGTACAGATGGGAGAATCAAGTAATTATTTAAATTTGTTGAGGTTATGTTCATTCTTTAATAATCTGGCAGAGACATAGATTCTCTGACATTAGCCATACTCTACTCTAGAAAGAGAGAAAATAACAGTTATTACTAGCCCAATTGTATCTTTCCCGTAAGACATAAAAACAGACTGTCTTTTGTGACTTGTGTCTCACAGGCTCGGATGGATCCATTCTCTATGTCTAGATGGACATAGAAATGGATGAGCCTGCTCTAAGTAAACCTAATTACAGATGTTAAGATTATTTAGAGCAGCCTTATACATCAGTTTTTTTTCCTTTCGGAATATATCCGTTTTAAGAACGGAATGTATCTGTAAGCCAGAAAAAGACTGTCTTGTGTGTCACAGGCTCAGTCTCATCTAGGTGCTAGGTCCTAGTCCAAATTGGCCATTGTCCTTTCTGTAACGGTAGAAAACTACAGTTGTTTGCCATGGTTGTTGCATTTACCGAATATAGCTACCATATTTTTTTAGTTTCGAAATGGTTTTTCATAGTTAGATGGCGCTATCAAATGAAAATTAATTATCGAATTCTTTTAAAGTACTACTTAGACTGCGCTCTGTAACGAAACCATAGCGTGAATTGAATGTGTGAATTGTGTCTCACAGACTGAGTCCATTCTCTATGTCTAGATAAACATAAATTACGGATGCGTTCAAAGTTAGATATTTTAAGCTGTGTTCACTTAATTAAAATAGTAATTATTAAAAAAAAGTTATAATTATTTACCCAGCTTTTAAAAATAAACTGATGGTATCCGATAATTATATTAATAATGCGTTACATATTGGTGAAAGTCTCATCTAGGTGCTAGGTCCTAGTCCAAATTGGCCATTGTCCTTTCTGTAACGGTAGAAAACTACAGTTGTTTGCCATGGTTGTTGCATTTACCGAATATAGCTACCATATTTTTTTAGTTTCGAAATGGTTTTTCATAGTTAGATGGCGCTATCAAATGAAAATTAATTATCGAATTCTTTTAAAGTACTACTTAGACTGCGCTCTGTAACGAAACCATAGCGCGATTCAGACAGGTACAGCGCCATCTTTCGAGCGCGCATACCATATTTATCGCAATACAATGGAGTTTTAGCTTTATTAATTCAAGTCAGTAAAATGACAAGTGCAACTGTCACTAAGTACATTTCTTTACTGAAAAATGTCATTTTACTGAATCGAATTAATAATAGTACTTTAGTACAAATTTCCGAACGTGTTTGTCTTTGTTGAGGTCGAATTCAAAATCGGAGCTTTAATAAAGGGCTGGTCTTCGTGGTTGTATGGGCTTGACAGATGGAGTGTAAATGTTTCGAATTGTATGATTAACCCAAGGCTTAATAAGAAATTCGGGGCTTTTAGAAAACAAAAATTTAAAAGTTACTTTCAGACAGCAAAACCTACATTTTTGAGCTACTGAAGTGAAATAGTTATTTGTGCAACAAGAGAGCAAAGTCGTTTTTTGTTGCGAGTGCTGATTTTGAATCCTGAGCAAGCGGAGGATTCAACGATTGAATCACGAGCGAAGCGAGTGATTCTATATTTTTATCCTGAGTGTGGCGAGGCAAGGGATTCAAAGGCATGAGATGCAAAAAACTTTGCTCTCGTGTATTACACATAACTTTTCACTTCAGTAGCGAGAAAACTTTACAAGATAAAATAATAAACAGGAATAGATTGAAATAATTATTAACTTACTCAACTCTTTACGCCAGACACAATATTTTATATCCGCACTTTTATTTAAATTAAGGCGTATTCGGGAATAGCACCCATGATATTTTATGATTCAAAATATTTAGGTACATAACATTATTGAAACTGGAAATAAATATTTACAGGTTAAGTATCAGTTTTATTTCTAGTAAATACTTATTTTCGTTTAAATAGAACAATAAGTTAAAAATGCAATAAATTACATTAAAAGACAAAATTATCTTTTTGCTTTCTATAGTTAATACAAATTTCCGAACGTGTTTGTCTTTGTTGAGGTCGAATTCAGCTCAAGCTGCTAAAAGTCTCGGATAAAAATGGTTTGTTTTGTGCACTTGTTGTAAACTCTACTATTGAGGCGGCGCCAAAGAAACAATCAACGAATAGCTACGACGAGCTATTCAATCATCATCAGACGATCATTAGTGTCAATAATATGTATGATCTTGGCTTTAGTATCTGTCCCCCCAGGGTGAAATGCAAAACAAAAGAATGTTCTCTATTCATTTATTACCTGCTCAATAACTGTAAATACTTTTTACTTAAAAATAAATAGATTTTTTTATTTCGATACATTCATACTTTAATAAATAACAACATCAACTTCGAACAAACATCCAAACACAGAACGCAAAGTCACAGTGTGCACATACACAACTTGGACGACCGATAGCCCGGCGATAGGCACGCGGCGTCAGCGCAGGCGCTTGTCGGCGCGCGGCAGCGAGTCGCGCGCGCACAGGCGGCGCCGCGCCGCGAACAGCGCCGCCGCCAGCGCCGCCAGCAGCAGCGCCGCCGCCGCGCAGCCCAGCGCAACGCCGCGCAGGCGCGCGTACTCCGGCACGCGCAGGGCCGCGCCGCCCCACGCGCCGCTCGCGCACTGCACGCGCGCCCAGTAGCGCGCGCCCTCGGCCGCGCCGCCAACCAGCATGTAGTCGTGCAGCGTGTGGCCCGTGGCCAGCAGGCGCTCGCCGGGCGCGGCGCCCTCGTACCAGCGCACGGTGCACCGCGCCGCGTCGCCCGGCTCGCGGCGCCAGCGCACTAGCGCGCCCTCGTCGATGAGGCGCACCGTCACTTCCATCTCGCCGCCGTCGCCGTACTCGGGCACCGAAGGCTCCTCGGTGGTGAAGGCGGCGAACGCGATCTGTTCTGCTTCCACGGCTTCCGCTGTCTCCGCTGCTTCCACTGCGTCGCCGTCCTTCAAGCCTGAAAGGAGTAAAGTGTAAATATTACAATCACATAGATGCATACTCAAGGCTTATTCAATTAGGATTCGACTGATACCGAGTGTTCTCGCGAATACTGGTTTACTGAAGAGGCCGTCGCCGATGAGGTCTTGCGACAGCACGCGCAGCTCGTACTCCGTGCCGGGCCGCAGTCCAACCAGAGTGGCTTCAGTGACTCCTCGCGTCAAAATCTTCATAGTGCGCCATTCGCTCACAGTCCGCTCACGATACCATACGTTATAATCCACCTCAAGTCCGTTGTGTCCTAAAACAATGGTATTAGACAATCAATCAACAAAATTGAAACGCATTACATAAATCATTGAGTCATCATCGAGTCCAATATAACAACGACAATAGGTTAATAGGGCTGCCGCGTTCCTGTGGTGCTTCAGGAATGTTCGCAATAAATCCGCGAAGATTGCTTTTTTATACCATTCGAAATCGATGCATATAATAAAACAGTAAAATTAAAATAAATATTTAAAGAAAAACAAAAAACCCGACTGCGTAAAAAAATAACTTAATTAAATACTAAAAAGAAAGAAACAAGCCCAGTAGTTTAGAATTTTAAGTCATCTATACATCTATACATATCTATATTATTACATATTATATTACATATAATAAAATAGTAGGGAAGTCAAAACTGTACATTGAATCTTTTTTTTACAGAATACTTGGGGTGTGATGTACAATCGATACCGAAGCCAAAAATATAGTTTTTAGAATTTTTGTCTGTTTGTCTGTTTGTCTGTCCGGGATAAACTCAAAAAGTACTGGACGGATTTGAATGATTCTTTTTTTGTTGTATAGGTATTAAGTCTGGTCAAAACATAGGCTATAATTTATTTTGGAAACTTGAACACCTGGCGCAGAACCGCAACAGACTAGCTAAACTATAAGAGATACAAAAATGGTGCCATAGTAAAAATTGTTCCACGTTATGAGCATTTTCTGCTGAGAGAATAAATTTGAAGATCTGGAACACCTGATGTGGAACTCCAAGATCCCAGCTACACTATAACAAATACAGGAATGACGTCTTAGCCAAGTTGTTCGGCCTGATGAGCACTCTCTGTGACATATAAAAATTGAAGATCTGGAACACCTGAAGTGGAACACCAAAAGCCCAGCTAAACTATAACATATATACCTATATAGAATCGACGTCTTAGAAAGAGTTGTTCAGCCTGATGAGCATTCTCTGTTGACGTGTAAAAATTGGAGATCAGGGGGCCGATTCTCGGTTTTAGAGATGGTGTCGAACTCGACAAAAATTTCTAATGACGTAATTTTTTCGACAAATTATAAAAGTGGGGATGTCAAATTCGCCATTTGTCGAAGACTAACGTTAGAGTTCAGTAAAATTTGTCGAAAAAATGACGTCATTAGAAATTGTAGAGTTCGACACCATCTCTAAAACCGAGAATCGGCCTCCTGGAACGCAATGTTGAACAACAAAAGCCCAACTAAACTTTAACATAATATACAGAGTGTTTCTTTTTAATTGGCCAAAAGGGAGAAATCCACATCTATAAGATAAACTGGAAAACTTTCTTAGGAACCTTTAGCTCTTTTTTTAAATAAAAAAAATATTCTACTGAGAGCCCGGGTAAATAATTAATGTGTGTTTGGCACACACATTAATTATTTACCCGGGCTCTTGGAGTTGGGTATCAGACTTTGCAGATCTTCGATTTTGACGACCCCGTTGTCGCTGGCATAAGCAACAAGATCCGCGTACGAAGTCGCGGGCAGAAGCTAGTCTAAAATAAAAAAAGCATTTCATGTATATGATGTCAAAGTTTAGTTGGGCTTTTGTTGTTCAACATTGCGTTCCAGATCTCCAATTTTTACACGTCAACAGAGAATGCTCATCAGGCTGAACAACTTGGCTAAGACGTCATTTCTGTATTTGTTATAGTGTAGCTGGGCTCTTGGAGTTCCACATCAGGTGTTCCAGATCTTCAAATTTATTCTCTCAGCAGAAAATGCTCATCACGTGGAACAATTTTTGCTATGGCACCATTTTTGTATCTCTTATAGTTTAGCTAGTCTGTTGCGGTTCTGCGCCAGGTGTTCAAGTTTCCAAAATAAATTATAGCCTATGTTTTGACCAGACTTAATACCTATAAAACAAAAAAAGAATCATTCAAATCCGTCCAGTACTTTTTGAGTTTATCCCGGACATACATACAGACAAACAGACAAAAATTCTAAAAACTATATTTTTGGCTTCGGTGTCGATTGTAGATCACACCCCAAGTATTCTTTAAAAAAAATAATCAATGTACAGTTTTGACTTTCCTACTATTTTATTATATGTATAGATATAGATAGATGATTTGTAATTTTAGTTTTTTTACTTAATTTTTCACCTTGTTTTAATTTTGTGTTGTTGTTCTGTCCTGTATGAGCCCAACAAAACTTTTTCTTTCTTTCTTAATTTGGAGGCAGTCTGTTGTAATACCCAAGAATACAGTTTCTGCATAGCATCGAGTTTATTGCCGTCAAGATTTAAATTTAGACCCACTTGTGGAACATTTGGTAACGAGAACTTAAGACACTTTGTTTTGTTCGCATTCAGTAATAGATTGTTAGCTGCGAACAATTTCGAGAAAACACCTAGACTTTCGTTTACATCCGTATATTTTCTATCTATTTTAAAAATAAGCGATGTGTCATCAGCAAAAAGAATTATATCTGATAAGTTAGCCATCATCAATTTGATGATTTAAACTAGACATAAATACACAGATATCATTTATCTGATACGCAGCACGGCCGTCCTGGGCGCGGTACAACGGGGAACTTGCTCCACCTGATGACACAGTTGGTAGTGGTACCAGCTGTTGACGCTGGGCTCCAGGTTGATGTGGCCTATCTGGACTTCAGGAAGGCGTTCGACACAGTAGACCACGACAAACTCCTGTCAAAGCTGGCGGGAATAGGCTGTACCTTTCATACTGTACTCACTAGTTATCTTCGTGCCTGGCGTCAGTATGTGGACTGTGGCGGACACTTCTATGAGCCCTACTACACCAGATCGGGCGTCAGTCAGGGTACCAATTTGGGACCCTTATTATTTATTATTATGGTAAATGACTTAACACAGGTCGTCAGGTCAACATGTATGCTATTTGCTGACGACCTTAAGTTGTCCGCAGTCATAAAAGACACTGCGGATCATGACATGCTGCAGCGCGACTTGGATAAGGTCACAGGTGGAGTCACTATAATAAATAATACTTTAATGTATCAAAGTGCTCGGTACTCTCATTCACACGCACACGAACCCCACAACACCACCAGTACAGCATGGATGGGAAGCCGCTGCAGCGTGTCATGGAGGTTAAGGACTTAGGTATACACTTCACCAGTGATCTGCAGTTCGGCAAACACGTGGTTGACGTCTGTAAAAAGGCGTACAGGAACCTGGGATTTATGCTGCGTCAGGCAAATGACTTCACTAACATCAGTGTATTGAAGGCTTTGTATGAGGCTCTTGTGAGGAGTCATCTAGAGCATAATGCGGCCGTCGGGAGTCCGAGTGAAATAAAATATAAAAACATGCTCGTACGGATACAGAACAAATTCGTTATATTCATTTATTTAAAATTGTATGGAAGATACCCGGGATACCCATTGCTATATCCTACCCTAGATATTATTGAGCAGTTGAATCAATAATATCTCCAAGCACCTTGACGGATATCCCCCACAAGTCTTCAATATTTTTAATATTAAGACTATAGAATGCTTTCTTAATGGTAGCAACAGAAATGGCTGTGAATTTAAAGTCCGGTATGTGCTTAATAAAGTTTTCATTAAGAAAAGCCTCGGCTAGCTTCGGTGAAGAGTGACTTCAAGCGTTATGTTTGTAAAGAAATGTTCTAGTGTCTCAGCGACTTCTTGCTTGTCAGAATATGGATTGTCTATTTTTAAATTTCATTCCGATCTAGATTTTGTGACTGCAATTTTTATGTTAAAGACATGCCACACAGTTTCTATTCTATTATTAGAGGAACTCATTTTATTACTTACTACCTAGTAGGTTTGCTCGCGACTTTGTGTTTCTAACTTCGAACTCAGTGAATTTAATTCCCGCTCACCCTCCATATAGGATACTTTTGGGAAATCTAAAAATGCTCTAGTTTTTTTTGGAGCCTATTCAATACAAACAAACAATCAATCGTAGCAGACAAACGGATTTCCCGATATTAAAATATAATTTTATGCTGATGATTTTAATTATTAAATCAATACCTATACAGGGTGAATTTTTCAACTGGGCGTGGATGGCTACTTTCGAAACTATGAGGAATATCGAAAAACGTTGAAAGGAGTCTCGAGGCCGATTTTGACGAAAACTAAAACTGCATCATCGGATTTTAGAAAAATCAAAAATCCTGGCCAGGAATCGAACCCGCTGATTTTGGAAAAAAAATCACACCCTGTATTATTACACCGTTCGATAGTGTTACTAATAAGGATCAAATTCTGGGAAGTAATCTTATACGGCAAACTTAAGGAAATAGCTGATTTTTATGAAATTGCTATTTTTCCATGATACTTTACATCTACTGAGCCATAATTTATTCGAAATTATAAAATTTCATTGTTTTCAATGTCTCACTGGGTTTGACGTTTCAACAACCCCACTGCACTTGGCAATACGACATTATTGAGTTGAACTAAAAATAGCATTATTTTAAAGAAAAAACTGTAACTTATGTTTCTAATACAGTCTTTGCCTTGAAGATTAATCAGTTTTTTTGTAATTATACGTTTTCCTTAAGTTTGCCGTATATCATTACTTTCCAGAATTTGATCCTTATTAGCAACACTATCAAATGGTGTAATAATACAGGGTGTGATTTTTTTTTCAAAATCAACGGATTCGATTCCTGACCAGGATTTTTGATTTTTCTAAAATCCAATGATGCAGTATTAGTTTTCGTCAAAATCGGCCTCGAGACTCCTTTCAACGTTTTTCGATATTCCTCATAGTTTCGAAAGTAGCCATCCACGCCCAGTTGAAAAATTCACCCTGTAGATCTAAAAGGAAAGAGGTTGAGACAACAGATGTGGTGGAATACCCACTCTTTTACAGTATATTATCGATGTCGCGCTCACCGGGCACCCAGGTGAGGTGCAGAGAGTCCGCGGAGGGCCGCACGGTGAGGTTGTAGGGCGCACGCGGTGGCATGTTCTCCACCAACAACTCGGTCTCCACGGCCACCGTGGCGGCCTCGTTGCTGACGGTGCACACGTACACGCCGCGGTCGTCCTCCGCCACGTCCAGGATGGTGAGGTTGCCGTCGTCCAGATTGTGGCGGCCGGCGGGCAGGTCGCCGCCGTCCTTGCGCGCCCAGTGCACGAGTGGCAGGTCGTGGTGGTTGCGCGCGGACGCCGCGCACGGCAGCGTGAGCGTCGCGCCCAGGCGCGCCACGTACAGCGGCTGCGGGCGCGCCGCGAGCGCGGGCGGCCGCTGCACGCGCACGCGCACTCCGGGCGACGGGCCCTCCGATCCCAGCGAGTTGTACGGCGTGCATGAGTACTCCCCTTCGTGCGACTCGTCCACCTGCCGAAAACAACCATACCTACTACCTGTTCCATTTGTTAACTGTTCAACACTTGCCCACGATAACTAATGCTGATACCCTTAATATCTTGAAATCATCGCGAGTCGTCTCGGCGTCACTGAAAGTTACCTGATTGAATAGTAAACTGCCATTCCTACTGTAAAACACTCCGGGCACGTTGTAGGGGTCGAACAAGAAGCCGTCCTTCTCCCAGCGCAGGTTGGTGAGCGGCGGGTTGGCGCTGAAGTGGCAGTCCAGGCTGGCGGGCTTGCCGTACGGCAGGAAACGTTCCTTTGGCGCATACACCACTTTGGCTTTATCTAAAACAGCAAAACGTTTGTAAGAGTGTTTGTATAATGTGAACAGTGGTGCCCCAGTGGTATTGGTCCGACTTACGAGTTGTAGGTCGTGGGTTCTAACCCCGCCATGCGCATTACTTTGTGTTATTTATTTCATCACCACTGCTCTCAACACGGTGAAGGAAAACATCGTGAGGAATCCGGCATGTCCTAGAACCAATCATTCGCAGACATGTGACATCTACCAACCCGCACTGAGCCCGCGATGTGGATTCTCCATTTCACAGAGAGGAGGCCTGTGTTCCAGCAGTGGGAACATTATAGGCTGATGGTGGTGGCGATGGTGCGGGGCGACACCCGAGCGCCCATGGAGAACTCACACTGCACATCGAGGAAGGCGCTGGCGCTCTGCAGCGCGGCGTCCGGGTCGCGCACGCGGCACTCGTACTCGCCGGGATCGCTGGACGCGGCGCGCCGCAGCACCAGCGAGCCGTTGGCGGGCCGCTCCGAGCGAAGCGCCAGCTCCGGCAGCTCGCTGAGCGGCGTGCCCTCCTTGTACCACTCCACCACGGACTCGGGGCTCTTCGGTAGGCACTCCAGCTCGGCGCGCTCGCCCTCCAGTACTGTCACGTTCATCGGCGGCGTCACTATCAAGTTACCTCCTGAAAGTGAACAACGCGTAGCTCAAATATTTATCAGGGGATACACTGGGTGAGCTCGCTGCGGAGTTGTGGAGATCGGGAGCACTGACCGTCGACTTCGAGGTAGTAGAAGGTGCCGTTATTGCGCGCGGGCGGCGTGCGGTTGGGAAAGGTGACGCGGCAGCGGTACAGGCCGGCGTCGGTCTCGCGAACGGCGCTCACGTTGATGGAGCCACGGCCGAGTCCAGCGCGCCCGTCCAGCACGCGGCGCACGCGCCCGCCCCATCGTTCTGCCACGCGTGCCGCGCCTTCGCCGCTATACCACGAAAAAATCGTGTCGTCCTGAAAATGCAAACAAAGAACTGTTACGCACTGCGTCTGATAAGAAACCGTCAATGCAATGTGTATCGCCGCTTAGAAGCAGGGGCGCCGGGCGTAGCTACCACCGTATCTGCCGTATCACCACCTGATGCCGACCCGAACGTGCGAAGGCAAAAATTAATAAAAATTCGTGTGGCACTCGGGGACTGAAAATTTTCAACCACGCTTCCACTGCGCCGCTCTGCTTTGTTGCAGGAGAATTTTATAAGTATGTTTCATTGTGAAAACCTCCTTTTGTAAAAATATACCCACTTAACAGTAGTGAATCCAAAGATAAAATTAAAACTTGCTTACTAAAACTTTCTTATGAACAAACAGAAGCGCTGTTAAATAATTGAGTCCACGCATTTTTAACTAAATACTCACCTACTAATATTATAAACGTGAAAGTTTGTATGTATGGATGTATGGATGTTTGTTACTCTTTCACGCAAAAACTACTGAACGGATTTGGCTGAAATTTGGTACACAGATAGTTTATAACCTGGATTAACACATAGGATAGTTTTTATCCCGATTTTATGTTCCCGTGGGACAATTTTCGAGTTGTAGCGGGTGAAACCGCTAGCAGCAGCTAGTATGTAAATAAGTCCCCTGCCTCTCTCTTTCCGCGGTAATGTTAGCCTTTGTATACATGATCTTGGGTGGTGTTTCCGGAATTTAGTCATTGTAGTGTTAATTTTGCGTTGTAGGTTTTTAGTTCAGTTTTAGTCCAGTTTATTATGCCGAATGAGTAAGTGAGGACAGGGATAGCAAAAGTGTTGATTGCTTTTATTGTGTTTCGGGAGTTGAGTTGTGTTTTAAGGATAGTGTTTAATCTGTGTTGGAATTGTTTTTTGAATTTTTGTTTGGTATCTTTGTAGTGTATTTGGCTTGATGCACATACCCTAAGTATTTGTAAGTATACTGGTCATCTAGCGGTTCTATATGTTCGCCTGTAGTTAAGGTGTACTGGTGTTGGTAGTTCTGTCCTACTCTTACTGAATTTATTTTACACTAGCTGTGCCCGCGACTTCGTTCGCGTGGATGTCGGAATTGTGCAATGTATTTTTTAGTTCTAAGCGCTTAATTCAGGCTACGTTTTTCATATAAACCCTATATTTAGAAAGAATATTTAACACTTCTATTCCAGGTTTATGTAGGACTATTTTCCTAGTGCCCGCTCTATGCACTTGACTCTACTGCACTCCACTGCACTCCCCTCCGCTCCATTCCGGTCCATTCCAGTCCATTCCAGTCCATTCCAGTCCATTCCAATAATGTAGTTTTTCTATTCGAAGTTAAATCGCGCGACTGACGCACGAAATCAATGTGTGAGACCAAAGTGCACCCATAATTTTACTTCTGAAACACTTTAAATTCAAATATCTTTTGATAGACTGAACCGATTGCAATGAAACAAAAACTAAATTCCGCTCCAAGTTACGCTTAATCGTTGTGTATAAAAGTTATCTACATTAATACAAACAGATAAACAGACAAAAATGCTAGAAATGGGTTTTATTGGTTGTCCTTTAATACCCTGTCTATATTTTTTGAGTTTTTTTTTAATGTACAAAAATAAAATTTCTACAGTTTTATTATATGTATAGATAGATAGATATAGAATAGATATAGAAAGAAGATAGATATAGATATAGATATAGAAGAAGATATAGATATAGATTTATCTCAAAATTCTGATGTTGCTACATATATAATACTGAGTAGGAGAATAAGGTACCAATTTGTGAACCACAGAACTAGAAAATGTAGAATTGACATTTCCCCTTCCTTCCACTTGACACCACCAAAACGACACCACCCGGTGGTGTCGTATGGAATATCTAGTTCATGACACCACCGACTATTAGCGCATGTGTTTTAAAACATGATCACTGACACTATCGGAATATTTACTACTATATTTTGGCATTATTGCAAGCATTACGGATGAACTGAAGAGTATTTGGTGTCGCAAATTCTTTCGGCAGTTTTTCAGCTATTTCACAATCGAAATTGACAAACATTACCATGTTTTTCATCTTTTCCATTATTTCTACTGGTGTATCGGGCTTTTCACAGGACTGTCCATAATCCTTAGTCTTGGTTTTTACTGAAAACGAGCCTTCTTTTTCTTTATACCCGACTACGGCAAAACCAAAAGGAGGGTTATTATGGATCTTTTTGTAAGAAGTTTTTGTTTCTCCTTATTTCTTCTCTGCTGATAGAAAATTAAACTGATAGGTAAAGCTCTGTGTTATTTTTTTACTTTTGTTATTTCATTTGTTTTTTATTTCTGTGTGTTTATTAAATATTTAGTACAACAGTCGTAGGTTATCATTTGGTACTAATGTAAACGATCCTTACATTGTATAGAGTCAATCTTTCTTGTGTTGTAACTATAGTTGAAAGTATAGTTTAGTGGTAATTGTATGAGTACCATATACTTCAGAGCTTTCAATAACTAGATAATACAAATGTCTTTTATTGACTTGAATTACCCTGGTAGTTGAGAATATGTCATGCACACTCAAATGTCTCGCTGACCGTAGCGTGTTTGTCGGATCATTTAGTTCCTATATATCTAGAACATAGGCCTCCCCTTTAGATCTCCACATATACCGGTTGGAAGCGACCTGCACCCAGCGTCTTCCGGCGACCTTTATAAGGTCGTCTGTCCACCTTGTTGGTGGACGTCCTACGCTGCGCTTGCTAGTCCGTGGTCTACACTCTAGTAATGCGGACGTGACCTTGAGTTGTCCTTGAGCGTTCGGAAGTCCGAACAGAATCTGGCCGGCTGGATGTTTGTGCGTCCGCGGAAGGTGTGTCTGAATCTGAACCACCGCACCGTGCGTACTGCTAAGCCGGGGCTTACGGCCGCGTCCGATAATTTGTTCTCAGCCCAGTTCCCAATTGGCAAGGCGGCCAAGTAGGTAGCCTCATTACACTAACGACTAGTTAACGAATGAAGTACTCGTCAGATGATCTCTGCGACGAATGTGAATAAATAAGTATGAGCCGTGACGAGGTCACGTAGACATATTATAGTGTCGGAGCGCAGGATAGCCGACGCGTGTTGAGGCGCGTGCGGACGGGAAGTACGTAGGTAGCTATGAACAGTCACAGCTCGGCTAAATTATTGTGATGGTAATTCTTGAAGCTGCTGCTGATTAATACGTATCAGTCGAAAATGCAGGTTTCTTAAAAAATAACCGACGTGACGGCCAAAACAAAAACTCTTTTCGTCGCGTCGCGTAGGTACCAAAAAATTAAAGTAAATTTAATTAAACATCTGTCGGAATAAATAAAAAAAATGTTTACTTTTTTTATTGAGACGGTTAAGTAAGTAGGTTCCGGGTTACATTGCAGGTGTGGTCTCAGTGCGTGCAGCGCGTGGCGGAACAGAGCGGTGCGGCAAGCGCGGTCACTCGCATTGTGATAATGAAGTACATGAGTATTGTGGCCGCGTGCACGTTCATCGGTGCTGGCTCGGTAATATGTGCTGGGCACACAATGCGCACTCACGTACTATTGTGCCGAGCGCCACATTGTCAGCCAGCAGCAAGCACAACCGTCGCATGCTATCTAAAGCCTCCTCTACACGTCTGCAGATGCGTCCGCGGACGCCAGCAGATGGATCACCACGAACGGTCCACACGTTTGCAAGTCGATCAAGGTTCATCTAGGTTCATTCTTTCATCAACAGCCTATAATGTTCTCATTGTTCGACTGGCCTGTTGGTCTAGTGGTTAGTGACCCTGACTGCCGGGGGTCGTGGGTTCGATTCCCACCCAGAACAAATGTTTTTGTGATGAGCATGATCGTTTGTTATGTGTCTGGGTGTAATTTATCTATAATATTATGTATTTTAGAAATATTTATGTATGTTTATCAGTTGTCTAGTACCCATAACACAAGCTCTGCTTAGCTTGAGATTAGAAAAAAAAAAAAAAAAAATAAGTTAGAGTTAGAAGCAACACGCATGTTTAAAAATGGCACGTTTAAATATTTTTGAGGTTCCACAAGCAGTTTTCATCTTGAAATAGCTCAATAAACCTAAAAGTTTCCTCGGTGCTCATTATTATTGACCATTTCAACAAGAATGTAACCGCAAGAAGCACGCGTGCACTCTCAATCGCAACTCAGATTAAATGATGCGTCGCCAGACGTGTGGACAGACGCCGGTCGTCCGCACCGAAACCCTTTGATCTGTGCAACAAAAACCGACAACAATCGGATTCGAGACGTTACGTCGTCGGACGTTAAATACCTTCAAGAGATACACAAATTACCCCCTCTATACATCATCTGCAGACGTGTAGAGGTTTAAGGTAAACGCAGGTATCATAACCGCCTCTTTTTTTTGCGTGGTAAAATCATCAAATGAGTCCTCCCACCCCGGGCAGGGCGGGAGGGACTGTCAGACTTGTATTGACTAAAATTCACGGTGTCCTTTAATAGCCCTTTATGTTCCGGGAAAACGGTAATGAAATAAGTCCCGCGACCCCGGCAGGCTTTGGCCCTCTAGAGGGGGGCATCGTCATCATCCTGACGCTCTTTGAGGCGCGCGTGGAACACAACCAAAAATAACTATTCCGCCATCTTGGATGGTCCGCCTTATTGGATTTATAATGACCTCACATTATTTTTCGAGTTGCTCTCAATGAACTCTTTCATTTGATACCCATTTTGCAAAAGTGCATTAAACATAACTATTCCGCCAAATTGGATTTAGATTAGAATGACGTCACATTATTTTTCTAGTTGCTTTCAACGAACCCTTTCATTTGATACCCGCATTGTACAATAACTATTCCGCCACGTCCGACGTCACGTACCTAATCGTGCATTCTAATCCAAACTAAACGTGTATAATACAGAATTTCAGCTCAATCGGTTGAAGATGTCTATTTCAAAATTGAGTTCAAAGATTCCACCCGTACATTCATGGCAAGTTCCACCCCCATTTTAGATATTAATAAAATCTCAAGTATTATAGCTATTCTATTGAGTATTTGTATGCTTATAAGTCTATTATTGGCAACATATCCTGCGAATATGAACTATCTGGTACATCAGAAACAAACTCTATGAAGGTTCAAAACCACGATTTTCCGTTGTCACGACATAACATGAAAACGGCTTGACCGATTCGGATAATTATTTTTTTGTTGTGTTTGTAACCATCGGGACCGGGTTTTAGACCGGGTCCTCCACCCGTGCGAAGCCGAGACGGGCCGCTAGTATTTTATATATCCAACAAAAAATAATCCTTATGATGAAGCCTTTCGATCGGTATGATAAAACTACTGGGTAATTATTTTTTTCGTGAAGCGTGTTCGATTCCCGGTTCAGCCACTTAACTATATAAAATCTATGAATGCATTATAAATTGTTTTTAAAATTAATATGTCTTTTTTCAGTAACATGTGGCGTTGCCGTGTGACGCCCTGCATAATCCACCCAAATAAAAAAAACTGTATTTTCTCTTTTCCATATTGATTTAGTCTATTAAATAGTTAAAAACCTAAGGAAGAGACCAGAAGTAGAATAAAGACTCTAAAAGAAATGACATCAAGTAAGTGAAATCTATAACAATAAGTATAATCCTCACTCACAGAATAAAATTTGGTATGCGCAATAATTTCGGCAGTTTGTAAGCACGCTGCAGCACGCATACCAAAATAATTATAAATGTGATATTAAAACGCGTTAATTAATAATAAAAAAAGTTTTCCGTGATAATGGATGAATTTTACCTCTTAAGTATCACACAATTCAAATAGGCATGCGTGACCTTTTCGGCAAAAAAATCATTGGTCGCCCGGATTTTTTCTTGTTGAACGTAATATTTCACACAATATTATATTGATCTATTAAATTGATCAAAATCCGTGATGACGGAAAAAAAATCATAATACTATTTAATTTAAATATTTTCGGCCAATCATTGTTGCATACTTTACATAATCCTCCTGTCACCACCGCCTCAGTTTTTAAACAATAAGAATTATGGGTTAAAAGAAATCATTGATGTTGATACTGAACTGGTTCCAGTCCAAGAGCTTGTCAACTTCTTCCAATGAGTTCGTAAACAGTCTCAGATACCTACTCCCATTATTTAACAAATATTATACTTAATTTAAAAAAATACCGACCAAATTGAGAACCTCCTCCTTTTTTTGAAGTCGGTTAAAAAATGCAGCCTATCAATAAGTACCGCCAGTCGGCACCACCGCTGGCCGCCAACATTGCCCGCGCTCACACCTGCTCAGCCGCACCGCGACCGGCGCGGCGTGTCATCGGCGTCAGGCGGGACTCGGGACGCGAGGCGGGGTAACAGGCGCGGGGCGTCGGAGCGAGGCGAGAGGGCGCGTTGAGTGCCTCGTGGCGGTTCAAATGTATACGAGCGAGTGTCAGCAAGTAGACAATTACAGCTCCCACGCGCATTATTTTGCCCACGTCTAGTGGTACTAGCGAGCACGAGTGTCGGCCAAGCGGCACACATCCCACGCTGCAGCTTCCCAACTGTTCTCAACTCCCTCCAATCACGACGACACGGCTGGCGCAGTGACTGGGCGATGTCTCTTTATCTGGCTGTTTGTGTACGTGAATTTCTATGTTTGTAAATGCACCCACGAAACAAGTGAAAATCTTAGTGTAAAGCATTGTTTATCAAACAGGCTCTACACTACGGACAAGATAGACGTCACGACATCCTTGTCCCGACAGCGTTGGGCAGCAGTGCCCTCTCGCGACCGTCATTGGTCTAGGCCATGCTGCATGGCGAGACGGAGCGGGAAGCGGTCGCCTCAAAGAGGTGGCGGAACTCGTGAGTGAGAGGACTGCCTGCACCTAACATCCCAGCCGCAGTGGTAGACGCTCTAATGTTTGCTGTAAGAAAACCCAATTCTGGGTTGAGCTCGCCTTTGTACATTTGTACATTACTTACCCTTTTGTGAAATGTTTTGAATTTTGTATGTACAATAAAGAATAATAATAGTAGACGCTCACAGCGACTGAGCGACAGACGTCGTAAGAGGATCTCCGGCCACCATCGTAAGGTCTTGTCACATTCATCGATACCGAATCGGTTGAATCCGAGTGCAAATCACAACAATACTGTAGCTGTACTTTGCGCCGATCATCGATCCTTTGCGAACGGCTTGTTTCGCCGGCGTCGGCTAGCGTCGACGCATCATCCGAGCCGATGCGAATAATATTAGTAACACCCAACGTAGACATAAAGGAATCCGCGTCGATAAATTTGGGGAGACCCTATGAGCGACTCGCTGTCCGACCATGGACCATGTCCGGGTCGACGGCGCGTTGTGTTCCACGCGCGCCTCAAAGAATGGCAGCATAATGCCGGCCCCCCTTAGAGGTCCAAAGCCTACCGAGGCCGCGGGACCAACGAATACCGTGACCTCGGAACGTAAAAGGCGAAAGACACCGTGGAAGTGTAGGTACAAGTCTGACAGTCTCTCCAGCCTTGTCCTGCGTGGGCAAGGCAGGAGCAAGGGTAGGTTCATATCTGACGGAACATCCGTCGCGGATCATCGGTCGCGGAACGCCAGAACAGACAAATGTATAGAAAAACAATTGATATTGTAAGTATACCGATTACTATGAGGTTACTAGTCCCATTAGTGTGATTCTTTTTTTTGTTCGATGCAGTATACGCGATGCAATAGTTCTTCCGAAACCATTCAGCACATCACAGGTGCGTATAAAGCAATAGTCGAGACCGATTTTAAATACAGGCATGACCAAATAGCATATGCAAAAGAGAGCCATGAGAACTATGCTTCACATTAAACAAACGGAGTCTTGCAGAGATTATTTTAAGAAACTGCACATTCTCACAGTACCATGCCTCTATATTCTGGTCCTGCTTAGTCATTTTGTTAAAAATATTGATAAGTTTGAGACAGAGGAACACAGACATATCAGACAAAAAACGCGAATAAACTTAATGTCGTTAAACATGCCTCAAGAGTGCAATCAGTAAATATATTTAATAAACTGCCTGTACAATTAAAAAACTCTACGAATCCAAATGAATTCAAAAGCAAATTGAAGGCATTGTTATTGAGGAAATGTTATTACAGCGTAGAAGAGTTTCTCAAAGATAATAGTGAGTAAGGTTCACACTAATATCTATATTGTATTAATTATTTTTATTATAATTTTAATGAAGAGGATTTATTTTTATTGAATTTTAATATCTTATATAAAATCAACATTGCGTTTTGACATTGCATTTTAATGAATTTTATTTATAAACATTTTATAATTGATTTTTATTTTGAATTGAATATTTATATTTTAATTTAAATATTTTTATTATAATTTTAATGAAGAGGATTTATTTTTAATGAATTTTAATATGTTATATAAAACCAACATTACGTTTTGACATTGCATTTTAATTAATTTTTCACACTACTTGCTCGTAAATGTCATATTATACGTCAGGCAAACCTACTGTAAAGCATGACATTATTCCCCCTCGCTCGAGCCGGGAATAATATATGTACTGAATTTCATTATTCCCACGGGAATAATGTGATTTGAATTTGGAACCTCAAAGAAAACCGTATGAAAACTTTCACCAAGGAGTTGGATCAGTAATGGCGGCCGCTGACTGCAACAGCTGATCGCTTACAGTGGTGCCAACTTCACGTTCGAAGGTTGTCGTACCACATCAAATTTCAAAAATCGAATTTATTTCCTCGCAGTAGGTGTGAAAAGCAGAGTACGCTCCTCGGGAGTAAAGCTGCCTTGTCTTGGGCTGACTTGAATCCCTCGCTACACTAAGGATTCTTAACTTAATTCCCTCGTTTCACTCGGGATTTAACACTTGAACCTCCTCGCTGCGCTACGGAGGTTCACCTCAGAATCCTTAGTGTCGTTTCGGGATTCAATACGCCCATGACATAAGGCAATGCTTTACTCCCTTGGTGCGTAATCTACTATTATTAATATACATTTTATTATTGATTTTTATTTTGAATTGAATTGATTTATCTACATTATAAATTGTTTTTATTTTATTTCATTCAAGATTAAATTTAATTTAATACAGTTAAGCTACATGATTATAATAAAATTAATATTAAGACTTATTAATTTAACAGTCTATGTTTTATGTTATTACCAATGTTAATTGTAGTGTTCTTTCTTATGTACTTGATAAAATTTATTTAGATTTGTGTGTTGCTTTTATGACCACTGTGTAACTTCTGTTCGACACAAATGTAATTTTGTTGAGAATAAATAAAATAAATAAATAGCATGTAACGTAATACATCAAAAATTGGCAATCAAATTTAATTTAATCTCCACTCCAACAATTCCTTACTATAAATACCAGCCTAAACTTGTTCTTGAAAACACCACTCACAAAATGTGCTTTGACCGAGCAATCCTCACAGATACAACTACACACTTTAACAGACCAGGCATCACCTTATTAGACCAACTTAACAAAACCACGCAAATCATTGACATCGCTGTACCAAACACAATCTACAAAACACAATCGTAGAAAAACTTTCAAAAAATGTAGAGATCTCAAAATTGAAATCAGCCGAATGTGGTGTCTTACCAATGTCACAAATTGTCCCGATCGTGTTATCAACTATAGGCATTATTCCTAAACAGCTCCACCAGTCCTTAAGAACCACTTGGTTTACCACCATACACATACCAAAGTCTTCAGAAAACAGCAATCGGAATACTTGCAGGATTGTCAGAATTTATAAAAATTATGAAAATGACTGTAGTTTCCACTCCACAGCCACACACACAACCTCCAGGCACCGCACAAACAGGTTTTGACACACACAGGAACTCATCATTGCTAAATTCAATCTCATTAACATCTCATCATGACGCTAACATCTTAGGGTAGAACTTGGCTTTGGTCCGTGCTATCCTGCAAATCCGGCAATAAAGCCGAGATACATAATAGTAGATTATTAACCAAGGGGATAAAGCAGGGTCTTCTGTCGCGGGTGGCGAATTAAATCGCGAGCGTAACGAAGGACTCGAGGCTTACTCCCGAGCGTAGCGAGGGTGTTAAAAACTTAAATCACGAGCGAAGCGAGGGATTTAAGTTTGGTACGAAAAAGTATACTAACAAATAATGATAATAATATTCCACGACTAAACACACAACGCCATATAGTCCCAAGCTAAGCAGAGCTTGTGTTATGGGTACTAGACAACTGATAAACATACTTATATATTTCTAAATATATAATTATATATAGAAAAATTACTCCCAGACTCAGAGCAAATGATCGTGCTCATCACACAAACATTTGTCCTGGGTGGTAATCGAACCCACGACCTCCGGCTTAGCAGTCAGGGACACTAACCACTAGATCAAAATCCACGGTGTATTCAATAGCCCTTTATGTTCCGGGGTCACGGTAATGAGATAAGTCCCGCAACATGGTCGGAGAGCGAGTCGCTCATTACTCGCCGCCCGCATGCCCGCGCCTGCGGTGGCCGTAGATCATCTGCTGACAAACGCCGTGGGACCACTAAAACGTCTACCAGCACGCGTAGCATGGCGCCGTAGAAAGGGTTTTGGCGACGGGAGAATAAACAAAATGACAGAACGTAATAGTTATTTGTTATACAAGAGTGCAAAGTTGATTTTTAACCGCGTGCTCAATTTTGATGACCGAGCAAGCGAATGATTCTAAAATTGAATCACGAGTGCAACGAGTGATTCAAAATTAGAATCATGAGCGATAGCGAGGGTATCAAAAGAGCACAAGGTGAAAAATCTTTGCACTCGAGTGCAACACGTAACTTTTCATCCCACCTCAGCGAGGAAATGACTAAACGCAAAAACAAAAAAAAACAGATCTACATTGAACAAACACAAGATAGGCTTTTCTTTCAGTTTAGGTATTAACAAAGGCATTATTATAGAACAGAATATTTTTTTTAATTAAAACAAATAATACTTAGGTAGTAGTTGAAAACTACTCCTCGACAACCTTCGAACGTCAAGTGGGCACCACAGCAAGCGATCAGCTGTTGCGGTCACCGGCCGCCATTACTGCTGCTACTCTTTTGTTCATACGATGTTCTAAATTCAAATTTACTGATTGTGTGATTCAAAATTAGAATCATGAGCGATAGCGAGGGAATCAAAAGAGCACAAGGTGAAAAATCTTTGCACTCGAGTGCAACACGTAACTTTTCATCCCACCTCAGCGAGGAAATGACTAAATGCAAAAACAAATAAAAACAGATGTACATTGTACAAACACAAGATAAGCTTTTATTTCAGTTTAGGTATTAACTAAGACATTATTATAGAACAGAATAATTTTTAAATTAAAACGAATAATATAATTATTAAGTTACTTATTTTTATCTTGGTTTGTCATAACATAACAATAAGACGTGAAAGGAAAACCGCGCAAAGCAAATAAAAAAGGTAAAACAAAGTACCGAAAGAAACGAGGGAATAAAGTTAAAAATCCTTAGTGAAGCGAGGGATTCAAGTTGTATAACAAATAACTATTATCGATTTAAGCATAGCAATGTTTAAAATATAGAAAAGATATGATTTTATTCTTCAATGATGTATGAATCCTGTCATAATTGTGCAAAAAAACAGTGGATTTGTAAAGAAGTAACGATGAAATAACTTTGTCTTTTCTTGGTAGAATAGAGATAGAATCGCCATGCTACGCGTGCAGGAGGGAGGACGCTGTCCTCTCCCATACGCGGCGCGCCTCCTCCGTTGCGAGCATTATTACTGCTTCGCAGGAGTCGACAGCGTCCCACTTCGTCTCGTCCCACAGCATGGCCTCGACTAATGCCGGGCGGGAGATAAATGATAAATGTTAATAATATTTAATTTTATTTTGTAAGTTGGTTATTAAAAATCTAGCAAGTGCGAGTTGGACTCGCGTAAAGATTGGTACGCACAATATTGAGTAATTGAATATGTTATTTTAATATCATGGAGTTCTTATAGGTTTTCTATAATCTATAAGTAGAAACCTAAGTTCTGTACTTTTTTTTAAATTTTAGATTCAGTAGTTTCGGAGATAAGGGGGATGGTCAATTTTCGTCTATTTTCTTGAATAGATTGGACACTATTTATTTTAAAATTACAGTAAAATATATTTAAGATCTTCTCAACAAGACCTTTCATTTGTTACACGATGTAGTTTTCATTTTTTTTTCCCCTTCCTCCCCAAAAATTACCTCCCATATACAGATTTCATCTACACATATTCGCGTCACACCTCTGTGCTTGGGTCACAGGAATTGATATGTGTACCTCAACTTAATCGATCTAGTAGATTCGGAGATAATTGACTGTAAGCGACGGACAGATAGACACACGAGTGAAGGGTTCTGTTTTTGTATTCGGACTTACGGAACCCTAAAAAACACTATTACACGTCACAACCAATATTTTTAAACTAGATGAGGCCGGTGTATTCTCAGAAGGAACAGCCGAAACAAACTCAGAGGTCACAGTCTCTTTTAAAGTCCAGACATTGTTTTGCTCAGGTTATACGAGGACCATGCGGGTGTCAGAGATGGTCTTTTGAGGAAAGAACCACGCAGATTTGAGAGGACCTGTCCAGTCAGTGCAAGCATTTCTCAGTGATCGTGTAGCTCAACTCAAACCTCAAGGAGCTCAACGACACGATGAAAAAAACCAAAGAAAGGACATTTGGGTAGACCGCTTAAAGTACCTACTCCGCCCAGCCCCAGAGGTCTCCGCCTATCACCGTCGTGAGGACATGGTGGTGCCCTGCCCAAGTGGGGCAGTCCTGAACCGTATGATCCACCGTGTCCTCCGGACGATCCTCGCTCGTGCACGGTTAGAACGCCGTGGTGCCTATCCAACCACTCCTAAACGAAAGATCTTATTGCGGCGTGCCCGGACATCGGTTGCGACAGTCGTCCGGGTCGTCCCCTCCAAACCGCGCATAGGATATGTCCGAAATCCCGGAATCTAGGTATATCTATACTTATTTTTAAATTATAAAGCAGAAGAGTTTGTTTGGTTGAACGCGCAAATCTCAGGAACTGCTGGTTGGATTTGATAAATACTGAAAAATAAGATTTGTGTTGGCTAGTCCATTTATCGAGGAAGGCTATAGGCTTTATAACATCGCGCTATCAGCAATAGGAGCGGAGCAGCACTGAGAAATGTTTTTAAATCGGGCAAAAGTATTCCTTTTCAAGAGCTTCCGTTGCGTGCCATGCGTAGGTAAATGGTTAAAGATACGGACGGACGTCGTAAGACGATCGCCGGCCACCGTAGGTACGGGGATGCGGGCGGCGAGTAATGGGCGACTCTCTGTCCAACCATGGGCGCATGCCCGGGTCGACAACGCGTTGTATATAACGTTTTCCTTCTTCCCTTTGTTTTTTTTTAAAAAAAAAAAACGTTGCCCCGCACTAGGAATTTCCCCTGTATCGTGCCTACATTTTACAAGCATACAAACTCACATACACGAACGCCCAGACCTGGAACACTTGTAGATCATTGTTTGATATACAACTGTTCCGGGTCTGGGCTTTTAAAGTATTTGTTCAAATCGAACCCGCGACAAGCAGCGCAGCAGTACAATCGCTCAGCCACTGTACAAACCGTGTCGTCAAATCTTCTATCTATATCTATACATATAATAAAACTGTAGAAAAATCGTTTTTGTACATCTAAATAAAATCCAAAAAAAATAGCTAGGGTGTTAAAGGACAACCAATAGGACCCATTTCTAGCATTTTTTGAATTTTTGTCTGTTTGTCGGTTTGTATGTTTATATGTCCGAGCATCACGTAAAATGCACGAAATCAATGTAAATAACTTATATACACAACTATTTAGCGTGACTTGAGGTAACATTTAGTTTTTGTTTCATTGCAATCGGTTCAGTCTATCAAAAGTTATTCGAATATAAAGTGTTTCAGAAGTAAAATTACGGTCAGTTCACACCAAGACGCGTAGTTCATAGCGCGATCTAGCTTCGATTCTGCTACATATTCAAATAATTCATCTAATGATGATGATAGGATGGGATAGGATAGGATGGGATAGGATAGGATAGGATGGGATAGGATGGGATAGGATGGGATAGGATGGGATAGGATGGGATAGGATAGGATAGGATGGGATAGGATGGGATAGGATGGGATAGGATGGGATAGGATGGGATAGGATGGGATAGGATGGGATAGGATGGGATAGGATGGGATAGGATGGGATAGGATGGGACAGGACGCGACAGGACGCGACAGGACGGGACAGGACGGGACAGGACGGGACAGGACGGGATAGGACGGGACAGGACAGGACAGGACGGGACAGGACGGGACAGGACAGGATAGGACGGGACGGGACGGGACGGGACAGGACGGGACAGGACGGGACAGGACGGACAGGACGGGACAGGACGGACAGGACGGGACAGCTCGGGACAGGACGGGACTGGACGGGACAGGACGGGACAGTACGGGACAAGACGGGACAGGACGGGATAAGATGGGATAAAATGGGATAAGATGGGATTAGATGGGATAAGATGGGATAAGATGGGCTAAGATGGGATAAGATGGGATACGATGGGATACGATAGGATACGGTGGGATACGATGGGATACGGTGGGATTTTGGAGGGAGACCTTTTTACCCGACGCTTCGCACAAAAAAATACATTGGTAATTTCCGACATCCACGCGAACGAAGTCGCGGGCACAGCTAGTTATACATATGTATATATAAAGATTTGCATTTCAGTTGTTTCTTGATAATGTTGTCATCATCTGTGATTTTTTACACGATTGGCCACCCCTAATATCCGGCCGCCCTAAGCCCTGGCCCATTAGGTCTTCGAGCACATCCGCCACTGCCTGGGTGGAAGGACTCCATTCAATGATTTTACCACGTAAAAAAAACCCTCATAATTAACTTAGAAATGTATATAATACTAGCGGCCCGTCCCGGCTTCGCACGGGCGGAGGACCCGGTCTAAAACCCGGTCCCGATAGTTACAAACACAACAAAAAAAATATTATCCAAATCAGTCAAGCCGTTTTCATGTTATGTCGTGACAACGGAAAACGGGTTTCAATTTTATAATATATAGAAGATAGAAGATGTAAACAATAGTTGGTTAACCCTAATAAATAAATGATAACTACTATGTAAGTGATACTGTTGATATTAAAGGTGATTGATTGATTAATGATTTTTAGGGTTCCGTAGCCAAATGACAAAAAAACGAACCCTTATAGATTCGTCATGTCTGTCTGTCTGTCCGTTCGTATGTCACAGCCACTTTTCTTCTAAAGTACAAGAGCTATCTTGTTGAAACTTGGTAAGTAGATGTGTTAAGTAAACCGCATTATCTAAGATTTTCACAAAAATATAAAACAAAAACAAATACCCCCAACTTAGAGATACCCAAAAAATTTTTTTCTTCGGACCCGTAAGTGTGGGCTATCTATGAATAGGTCTTTAAAAATGAAATATTGATGTTAGAGACACAAAGTAGTTCCAAAGTGGTAAAATGTGTCCTCCCCCCCCCCACCTGTGACTTCTCAAATAACATAATGACACACCTAAAAAATAATTATATAGGTAATTATTTTTTAGGTTTGTCCATTTTATTTAGATGTCCATACAAACTTCAATTGAAAATTGGTTTGAACGAGACCAAGTAGATAATCAGTTTTTTTTTCAGTAAGTCGTAAGTAAATTAAAAGTAAATTGCAATTTACCTTTCAAAGTTACAACTACAAGAACGTTTATATTATGTACTTGCTGCTACGGAACCCTTTATGGGAGAGTCCGATTCGAACTTGGCCGCTTGTTTTTAGGGTTCCGTAATCAACAAGGAACCCTTACAGTTTCACCATGTCCGTCCTTCCGTCCGGCTGTCCGCAGCTTAGCTCAGACATAGAATAAATAATGGCTCAGAGACGCCCAGTACTAGAAAGCTGTAATTTGGTGTAAATATACGGATTTGTTGCGCCAAAAGAGTGGTAAAATAAAATCTCGTAAAATATTTTTTTAGGGTACCTCCTGTACTCGTAAAGTGGGGATGTGTTTTATTACTCGCGTACCCCTTAGTGCGGGGTATCATTGAATAGGCCTTTAAAAATATTGATAGTTTCCATTAACAATTTTTTGATAAAACGATTCGTTTGTGAAATATTAAGCTTTAAAGTGCTAATTTTTGCTTGTCTCGAGTGTCCTCCCGCCCTAAACGGTTATGTTTGGGGGTGTGAAAAAATTCACAATAGTAGTATATATAACGAAGTTTAAATGAAAATTATCATAATTAAGTAGGCTTTACAGGTTTACGAGTAATAGTCGACCAACTTTTAAACCGTACTTGGATAACATGTTTTCCTAAACAAAATGTATCACAGAACATGTTCTTCAACTGCAAATGTAAGTTTCTCAACTTTAATTAAAATTAAATTCAGCAAATCAGTTTAGTTAGTTCGCATAAGTATTTTGATGGGCAACTACGAAACCCTACACTGAGTGGCCCGACACGCACTTGGCCGGTTTTTTGTTTTCTTGCTTTGAGCTAAGTACAATTCCAGGCGTATGACAACGCTAGCCTTGATATTGTTTACAAAGCAGAAAGTAGAAACTACTCGAGTACCTACCTACTGTGTTGATTGTGGTGTGGCGGCGCGACTGTCGTGCCTGACAGCTGCTTCTAGCTGCATTCGTAACGCAGGCAGGTACTTCGTACTTCCTATGCGTTTTGTATGAGTGGTATGAACAAGCAATAAAAACTTACATCTTTATCCCATTGTAAGTGGTAAGGAATCTCGTTGCCAAAGGGAAAGTCGAGGTGGCAGTTCATAACAGCAAAACCGCCGACACTGGCGTGCAGGTGCTCGGCGTCCAGCGGCAGCAGAGAGGCGGCGGCGGCGGCGAGCGCGGCCAGCACACACAGCGAGCTCAGCAGCCACGCGCGCGCTGACATGGCGAGCGACGGACTGAATGAGCCGGCCAGAGCGCAGCGCCCGACCAATTGACCGCTCCTATCGTAATGGAGATAACCTCAGGCGTGAGTAACGTCCGCGCGCCGACCTCGCGCGCCGCACCTGCGCGTCGCCGCCGTCGCAAGCGCCGCCCGCGCTAACAAAGGCGCTGTGCCGCTCGCCGGCAGGAAGCGCCGCTAATTCCCGCTCTGCTACGTTTTACATCTTAGACTAGACACTCGCTCGTTATTTATTATTCACAAAGCATACTGTCTGTGATACTGTGCTGGCTACTTGCTGTATTATCCACACACTGGGACAAAGGCGGTCACCAATCAAAATAATTACCCAGCTACATACAAGCCACATTCCTAGCTCTTTATCTCAACAACTGATTTTCTTTTCTGACTTAATAGGTTTATATTGACAATTTTTAGTCACATTACTAATATCAGAAAAAGTTTTTTTTTACTTGCTAAAGTCATCCAATGAGTCCTCCCACCCAGGAAGGAGAGAGAGACTGTCAGACTTGTACTAACTAAAATCCACGGTGTTCTTCTGTAGCTCATACGTTCCGGCCTCGATGACCTAATTAAGTCCCGCGATCTCGGCAGCTTTGGCCCTCTAAAGGGGAGCTGCGTTAGATTGCTGAAAGCTCTTTGAGGCGCGCGTGGAAAACGCGCTGTCCACCCGGGCATGGTCCATGATTGGACTGCGAGTCGCCCATTTCTCGCCGTCCACATGCTCGCGCCTACACGGTGGCGGAAAGTCGCGACGTCCGATGTGGGCGTCTCCCGCGGAGGTTGGGTTGTGAGATTCAGGTTACTGCCGTCTCCCTCACGGCGCCCGCCTCCTCCTTCGCTAGTATGACTGCTTCCCAGACAGACGCGCCTGCTTTCCATTACGTCTCGCCCGCAGAATATCCTCGACCAATGCCGACTGCGAGAGGTTGCCGCGTGAAGACACGGCGGTTCTCTGCCCAAGCGGGGCAGACCTGCACCGTATGCTCCACACCACTTCAGGCGATCCTCGCAGTGGTGACACCCAGGCGTTTCTGCCTACCCTGTCAGACACAGGAACCTTTCGTATCCGGTGAAGACCTGCGTCAAGCGGCAGGCCTTCGCCTCCAGATCCGGCCATGAAAACACATGAACTCGGTCTTGCGCAGCGCCCCTTAGGGCCCCAACTACCGGATACTATCAACCTACCGCAACCACTTGCATCGCCAGGTACTACGCTGACGCCGTCAGGTCACCATGGATGCTCCAAGGAGCGGCCCCAGGATCGTTCCCTGTGGAACACCGTACGAAATCTCTCGCTGGTTCCCAATGGCGTAGCGAGACCGAATCTTGGAGGGGAAAAGACGCATCTGCGAGGCCCTTTTCTTTCAGGACCAAAAATATTACTTGCCCCCGCTGCTCGCGCGAGGCCCTCCTGTTGTAAGATAAGTAATTTCCTCCAAGTCATCTACACCACTGCCTCGAGAAGTCGAGGCGCGGCGGGAAGAGCTCCGGCGCAAACTCAGGGCAGTATGGAGGGGACGACTGTCGCGACCGACGGCCGAGCACGCCGCAATAGCGGCGGTAAGACCCCTCTTTGAGAGTGGTTGGAGAGACGTCACGGCGTCCTTACCTACCGCATGACGCAGGTCCTCACCGGACACGGAAGTTTCGGGAGGTACCTGTGTCTGATGCGAAAGGAGGAAACGCCTGGGTGTTGCCACTGCGAAGATCGCCCGGAGGACACAGTAGAGCATACGGTGCAAGACTGCCCAGCTTGGGCAGGGAACCGACGTGTCCTCACGGCGGTGATAGGCGGAGACCTCTCGCGCCCGGCATTGGTTTCGGCCATGCTGCGGGGCGAGACGGAGTGGGAAGCGGTCGCCACCTTCTGCGAGGCAGTAATGCTCGCGAAGGAGATGGCGGGCCGCGAGAGAGAGAGGACAGCGTCCTCCCTCCGCCCCAACCGCAGTGGTGTACGCCCACGGCGTCGGACGTCGCAGGATCGAGACGATCTCCGGCCACCGTAGGCGCGGGCATGCGGACAGCGAGTAAAGGGCAACTCGCTGTCCGACCATGGACCATGCCCGGGTCGACGGCGCGTCGTGTTCCACGCGCGCCTCAAAGAGCTGTCAGCAAAATGACGGGGCCCCCTCACAGAGGGCCAAAGCCTGCCGGGGTCGCGAGATTTATTTCCTCACCGTGACCCCGGAACATAAAGGGCTAATGAAGAACACCGTGACCCGGGTACGTCCTTAAACTAAGTCCAGCCACCGAAGGACGGGCAGCAGCGTCCTTGCCAAACCTCGGTGACTTCTGCGATCCCCAAGCCGCCTGCCAAGCGTGGGGATTATGGCAACCCCCCCCTCCCCCATTATGATTGACAAGCACAGCACACGGCCCCCAGTCCCCGGCAGCTCCGCTATTCTTGGTCTGGGTAGCGGACCGAGTAACGGCGGAGCAGGGGGTGCGAAGAATCCCCGGCAGATGCCCCGCTACCACCCCCAACGAACTTTGGCCCTGGCAACACACAACATCCGCACACTGAGGACCGATGAGAAGATTATCGAGCTGGAGGAAGAATTGAGCAAAATGCGCTGGGATATCTTGGGATTATCTGAAATCCGAAGAGAGGGTCAGGATACGATGGTTCTAGATTCCGGCAACATGCTCTTCTACCGGGAAGGAGACCGTAAATCCCAGGGTGGTGTGGGATTTCTCGTCCGCAGGTCCCTCATCAACAACGTTATGAAGGTCGACAGTGTGTCGAGCAGGGTAGCATACTGTTACATCCCTACAATACACCCTTAAGTGCCTAGTCAGCACCATGTCATCATTCCTATCTAGACTTAGTGCCCTAGCCAGGTAATAGCATCAGTTCGGGTTGAGACTCCTACCGGATAGGTCGTAAGCCAGAAAATTGACCAAGTTTCCCTTTTCTACGATATATGTGCCTTTTACTGAAATATATTTAATTAATTTTCTAAAATCGTTTTTTTTAAAAAGGGATTTCTAAAGCGTGTGATAACATTGGTGGCAGCGGTGGGATTAGTTATATCCCGTGGAACCTCTCGTGAAGTGATAACCAGTGAAAGAAAGTGTCCCTGTGCCAAGTGTATCTTGTGTGCTTCGTAAACCTGCGACCCGAACTCAACGAGACCCATCAGCGGCCTAAGGCAGGCCAACCCTGGCTGAAATAGCCCTTCTCCAGTGGCCTACGATAGGCTAACTCCAGCTCAAAAGAGGCCTAATTCAGAGCCCTTTTGAGGTGCATCCAAGTCGTCACCTGTCTACTGTGCAGTGGTACTGGGCAGCGCGCTACAGGCGCATTCTACGGACCTGCTCGTATCCAGCACCGACCAGGATCAGACGTCCTCCGTGTCCCCAGAAAATGAAGTGTCTTTGTGTCATGTGAGTCAGTTCAGTGCCCTTAATTTTAATTCTATTTTTAGACCTAACTCATAGTCATAAGTTAATCTATATTCCTTGTAATTTGTATTTGTCGATTTGACACTGTGTCCAGACAGTAGTCTACACATCCTTCGCCCACGTATTCGGTTACTTAGTACTCGGAATACTGATAAGCCGTCTAGAACCAGTTGGCGAAAGTTTTATTATCGTGATCATAGTTATTGTATTTTATTCCATAGCAAGTTATTTAATTACACAAAATGTCTAAAGCAGATTCAAAAAAAGACCTTAAAGAGGCAAGAGATGAGGAAATACCGCTTAATGTTATCCTGAAATTTATTAAACCATTCGACGGTTCTAGAGATAAATTAAATGCCTTCTTAGTAAATTGCGATAATGCGATATTCTTATCGTCGTCATCCCAGGAAGACATTGTCTTAAAATATATTATTAGCCAACTAGATGGTAAAGCGCAAAGCGCGTGTTCCATCAAAGATTTTGACAACTGGTCATCTCTCAAAGAATTTTTAAAAAATCAATTCGGTGAGAGAAAACATTACGCCCATTTACTGACCGAGCTTCAAGAATGTCATCAAACCAACCAGGAGACGGTCAGCCAATTTCACCTGCGAGTCGAAACTTGCTTATCCAGGTTACTCACAGAAGTAACAATATCCAACATGAAGAAAAGCGAACTTGTTGGTAGAGTGGCTGCGATGGAAGACTTAGCGCTTCATACATTTAACATAGGGTTACAACCTCGCATAGCTAACATTGTAAGATGCAGAGATCCAAAAAACTTGAACGAGGCTGTTAACTATGCAATCTCTGAAGAAAAGATCCAACAATATTCTTTTAAACAGAATGTTAATAATTATAAGAAAGATAACAATAGAACTCCACCGAAGCCACATCTACCTAATAATAACAACCAACCTTCTTCCTCTAAAGATTCGTCAGTGTGCAGATACTGCAAGAAAGAGGGTCATAGTCTAGCCGAGTGTAAATTGCGCGAGTATAATAATAAAAAATATAACAATAAATTCAGTTCTCCCGCGCAGACACATTCTTCTAAATCCAAGGGTCCTCATGTTAACTTCGTGGACGACGAAGAAAACTCCTTCACAAATGATGTAAAACCTGATCAAGAAGATTTAAATTACTAAACGTCTCGATAGGGTGTCGCACGAGACGAACTTTAAAAGACGATGCCATTAATCCCATATCCAATCACCATTCATCCTATAGAGCTACACGACAGGGTAACCAGCCCCAAAATGGAAGCTCTCATAATGTCACGCGACAGGGTAACCAGCCCCAAACTGAAGACATTCTCCCTAGAGCTATACGACAGGGTAACCAGCCCCAAACTGGCAGCTCTCATAATGTCACGCGACAGGGTAACCAGCCCCAAACTGAAGACATTTCTAATCCTCCTCAATCCATGTGTGTCCCTGAAAAAGAAAAGAACAATGATTATAAAATATACGAAGTAAATACTAATTTAAAAACATACTTACCTTATATCGTCGCCCAGTCGTCTGTCAGCAACAAACCACTTACCCTCCTGATAGACACTGGAGCCTCCTTGTGCATCTTAAAGAAGTCATGTCTATCCAAACCCCTTGATTTAGGGTCTGACACAGTCAGAATAAAAGGTATTGACTCAAAGGACCCGATTATCAGTTACGGTAATCTTACTCTGGACTTAAGTCTATCCTCTGGATACACAGTATCACACAAATTTCACATCTTTGATAACTTAAGCTTTTCCTACGATGGCATTATAGGTAACGACCTATTCATTAAGAACAGCTGCCGAATAAATTATGATTCTGGTACGCTGGAAATCGAACACCATCATATAAAGTTGTCATTCAACCATCCGTCTTACATAATAGAACCACGAACCGAAACCATCATAGAATGTTCAGTTAAAAACCCAGAAGTTAAGGAAGGTATAATCCTGGACCAACATATTTCTGACGAATTGTTAGTAGCCAACTCGATAGTGAAAATAAAAAGTAATAATCGAGTAAACGTATCGATCCTGAATGTATCTGAAAAACCTATTTCAATTAATCCCAATCTCTCTTTGACCTTAATCCCGATATCTAAAAACGAAATATGCTTATCCCAACCTAACGTCAATTGTTATGAGAGAACAAACGACGTCCTTAAACAATTACGAACTTCTCATTTAAACTCTGAAGAATCTGAAGTTCTTTACGACATCTGTAGTCAATATGCAGACATATTCCACCTTCCCGACGATGAACTTACTTCAACTAGTGCCATCAAACACGAAATCAAAACGAGTTCCTCGCAACCTATAAATGTTAAATCCTACAGATTTCCTGAAGTTCATAAAGACGAGGTCAAAACCCAGATTAGTAAGATGCTAGAACAAAATATAATTCAACCATCTACTTCTCCGTGGTCATCCCCTATTTGGATAGTGCCCAAAAAGGTTGATGCTTCAGGAAAAAAGAAATGGCGCATAGTCATTGACTATCGCAAGCTCAATGACATCACAATTGGTGAGAGCTATCCAATTCCCCAAATAAACGAAATCTTAGACCAGCTAGGTAAGAGCAAATATTTCACAACTCTCGATTTAGCCTCAGGCTTCCATCAAATAGAGATTTCAGCTGAGGATATCCCTAAAACTGCTTTTAGTGTACCTGAAGGTCACTACGAGTTTATCAGAATGCCATTTGGCCTCAAAAATGCCCCTGCAACCTTTCAGAGGCTCATGAACACAGTCCTATCAGGTCTGCAAGGTATACATTGCTATGTGTATTTAGACGATATTGTCATATATTCCTACGATCTTACATCTCATGTCCAGAAATTATCCCACACATTTGAAAGATTGAGAAAATTCAACCTAAAATCGCAACCGGACAAATGTGAGTTTCTTCGCAAAGAAGTTACTTACCTTGGCCACACTATTAGTGAAGCAGGCTTAAAACCTAACCCCGAGAAAATAAAAGCTGTAAGCGAATTCCCTATCCCAAAATGTCCAAAAGATGTTAAATCATTCCTAGGTTTGGTGTCCTATTATCGTCGCTTCATACAAGATTTTTCTAAACTAGCTAAACCTCTTACATCCTTGTTAAAAAAGGATGTACCATTTGATTGGACTAATAGTCAACAACTAGCTTTTGAAACATTAAAAAATAAGTTAATTTCAGCACCCGTCTTAATATACCCCGACTTTACTAAACCTTTCATCCTGACGTGTGATGCATCAAATTACGCTATTTCAGCGATACTCTCTCAAGGCGAAGTGGGAAAAGACCGCCCAATCGCTTTTGCCTCACGCACTCTAAATAAAGCTGAAACTAATTACAGCGTAACCGAAAAAGAATGTCTGGCTATTATTTTTGGAACAAAAATATTCCGCCCATATCTTTATGGTCACAAATTTAAAATTATAACTGACCATAAGCCACTTAGGTGGCTATTCAATTGCAAGGAACCAGGCTCCAAGCTAGTAAGATGGAGATTAAAACTCGAGGAATACGACTATGAGGTCGAGTATAAAAAGGGCAAGATCAACAGTAACGCTGATGCTCTTTCCCGATACCCTGTAAAATCCATTCAATCGCCAAACACCGCTCACGTACTTACCGACAAAGTGCCACCTGTGAGTGTTCCAACTCCACCTCAGCAGCCTGAAGTCCCTCCTGCTAATCCTGAAAGCCCTGGAATACCTGAAATTCCTGACTTACCAGACTTTATTGACTTACCTGAAAACTTTGAGTTACCCGATGACATCGAACTCCCTGAAGATTTTGATATCCCAACTCCACCTGAAGTCCAGAACGACGACGATACTTACCCTAAATGCCTGAAAAAAATAAATAATAAATCTAATCAATTTGATACTATAATTCATGAACATAGTGAAACTCTATTAAAAACAAAATTAAAAACCATTATTATACCAGTTTCTATTGACCTTGACGAGTCAAATCCCTATATTTCGGAAGTTATCGATAAAATTTCGGAATCAAATGATATCCTTGAAAAGGAAAGAACATTACATTCCTTTCTCTCTTTCGAAAATAATAATGTAAAATTTTACTTACTTTTTGTAAAAGTCCATCATTTTGATCAGTGCAACTACGAGGATATTTTTAAGAGCCTTAAAAATCTGAAACTTGAATTGATTAATAAAAACATATCCGAATTCGCTATAACGGACTTTCGTAATCCGTTTGATTCACATAGTTTTATGAAAATTCATAACATAATTACATACTTATTTCACACTACTTCAATCAGTGTCCATATTTTCAAAAACATTATAATTTATCCCTCGCCAACTGAAATCAGTAAAATCCTAAAAGAGAACCATGATATTCCCATTTCAGGTCATTTAGGCTCAAATAGAATGTTGAGTAGAATCCAGGAGAAATATTATTGGCGCAATATGCGCAGAGATGTCGAAGATTATGTCCGAAAATGTGAACAATGTCAAACCAATAAAGCCTTGCGTAGAACCAATCGAGCTCCTATGCAAATCACAACGACATCCACACAACCTTTTGAACGCGTGTCACTTGACATTGTTGGACCATTGCCCGAGTCAGGTGCGGCCAAGCTCAGGTTTATTTTAACAATTCAGGATGACCTCACCAAATTTTCAGCAGGCTACCCCATCCGAAATGCTACGGCAGAAGAAACCTCTGAATGTTTAATCCATTTCATATCCCAGTTTGGTATCCCGAAGACTATTATTACAGACCAGGGAACCAATTTCACAGCGGATCTCTTTAAACAAACCTGCACCTTCTTGAAAATCAAACAGTTATGGTCCAGCCCCTATCATCCACAAACTCAGGGCGCTTTAGAAAGAAGCCATGCGACTCTTAAGGAATATCTAAAATCCTTCGTCGATGACAACCAAAATGATTGGCCGAGATACGTTTACACGGCAATGTTAACCTACAACACCACAGTCCATTCCACTACTAATTATACACCATATGAATTATTATTTGGTTGCAAACCATTTATACCCACTTCTATTTATGATACAGCATTAGAACCTACTTATCCTAGTTATGTCCGTATACTCCAACAAAGAATGAAACTCTCCAGAGAGAAAGCCGTAGAAAACATTCTTAAATCTAAAATTACATCAAAAAATTATTACGATAGAAAAACAAGACCTATGAAATACAAAACAGGCGATATGGTGTATATCAAACACCATCCGCGACAGAATAAAGCTCTGTCGCCTATCTGGAAAGGTCCACATAAAGTGGTAAAAATTAATGGCAACAATACGTTGACCCTTCTCGTTAATCGCCGTCACGTCAAGTATCACTATGACGAACTGAAGCTGGCGGAAATAAGTAATATTTAGTTTTTAATTTTATATTATACCTTAATCTAATAAACCTAATTTTAACTAAAAATAATATAAGTTAAATATTATGTCTAATATATTTCAGAATATCTACATTCCTGTCTCTTGCAACATCTGATATCATCGAACAAGTCACTGAAAGCCCTGGTGTATACTTCGATCCAATAGGAATCATGAAACAGACTAGTGACCATATTCATTTACTTGTACCTATAGATATTGCATATATGAGACCCCATATAGATAATATAAACAATGCATTAAAAACTTCTACACTTTTGTGTCGACAAAATACAATACTTAAAGAATCGGAATGTACAAACATACTACAGCCTCTGGTTTTGCGACTTACCGATATTCTGAAAGACTACAATGCCATATCTCATTTAACATCTGGGCGAGAAAAGAGATCTGCTTGGTTAGCAGGAGTTGGCTCTCTTTTCAAACAAGTCATTGGCACAATGGATGAAGATGATGCCATAAGATATAATAACGCCATTCAAACCCTAAATAATAATAATATTAAGCTTGCGTCCATTTTAAAGGATAACATCCTTGTAACAAACACGGCTCTTTCCCGGTACAACAAAACTCTAGAAACTATAACCACAAACGAAGTCCGTTTGAATGACGCTATTATTAACCTATCTAGCACTTTTAGTAATCTGTCAATTGTATCTAATAAGCTGTACATAAAATCAAAAATGAACGATGTTTATACTGAACTATCATCCTGTCTTCTTACTCTGTCATTTAAATTAGATGACCTTGTAAATGCAATGCTATTCGCTAAAGCGAATACTCTCCACCCATCGGTCATAACACCAAATCAGTTGTATAATGAGTTAATAAGTAACGTTAGAAAATTACCTAGTTATGAAGAATTGCCTTTAAATTTAGATTTAGATAGTATTCATGCTTTGATTGATATATCAAAGTTATCATGTTATTTTGTAAACAATAAGTTAGTCTTTGTAATTAAAATTCCCCTTGTACACTCTTTTGAGTTAGATCTATTTAAAGTTATTCCAGTACCAATACCACACAATATAGAAAAACCAAACTCCTATGCTATGATTGTACCATCCTGTAACTATGTTGGCATTAGTAAAGATAAACTAACATATACCTGTATAAGTAATCTAAACTCCTGTACTGAGCCCGTAAACAGAGTTTATATTTGTGATAATACCGACACACGCTCAATTCAAGAAACACCAACCTGTGAGACTGATATACTAACAAAAATTGTTACAGAAATACCTAAATATTGTATAACTAAATTAATGTATGGTCAGATAGATATTTGGCAAGAATTGCAAGGAAACAAATGGATATTTGTCCAATCGGAACCGACTAAACTTTCTATACAGTGTAAATCTGATTTAATAGAGTTCAAAATATTGGGTACTGGTTTACTTAATATTCGACCTAATTGTACGGCTTATTGTAGAAATAAACAACTGTTTGGAAGAAACGACATTGACATAAACGTCAAAACTATAGTTTCCGATTTTAACCTAATTAATGAAGCCTGTTGTAATCTAGAAAAGTTTAACCTGTCAAAGCCCAAATTGTTATCTTCCAAATTGTCAAACATAGACTTAGAAAAACTACCTAGCGTTATCAACAATCAAGTGTTGTCAGATGTTGATAAAATAATAAATAATCCTAATACTAACCTAATTGAATATAGTTCTCACTATCCACTTTTGACTTACCTTGTATTCATATTAATTTTAATTTTCATTAGTTATAAACTTTGTAAGAAGTTTGGAAAATATTCTGGCTGCAAAACAAAACCTAAATTACAAAACGATAACACCACAGATAACGATCCGGAACCCGAACCAATTCCTCTCCCAAGGTTAAGAATAATTTCGTAACTTTCCATGAAAACCGTAAAGTTCCTCTTAAAGGGGGGGTTGTTACATCCCTACAATACACCCTTAAGTGCCTAGTCAGCACCATGTCATCATTCCTATCTAGACTTAGTGCCCTAGCCAGGTAATAGCATCAGTTCGGGTTGAGACTCCTACCGGATAGGTCGTAAGCCAGAAAATTGACCAAGTTTCCCTTTTCTACGATATATGTGCCTTTTACTGAAATATATTTAATTAATTTTCTAAAATCGTTTTTTTTAAAAAGGGATTTCTAAAGCGTGTGATAACAATACCTTATACTCAGAATAACGAACCGGTATTCGTTGAAGGTCATACAGGTATATGCGCCGACCTCGACACATTCTGATGGTGAAGTAGAGGCATTGTATGAGGAGATATCCGAGGCCATACATACCTCCGAAACATACTTCACCGTTGTTATGGGGGACTTCAACGCGAAGGTGGGCGCACGGAATGGCGATGAGTTGAGAGTGGGGCCATTTGGGTATGGGCAACGAAACCATAGGGGCCAGCGACTGGTCGACTTCATGGAAAAGGAAGAGCTTCATTTGATGAACTCCTACTTCCAGAAGCGGCCATCCAGGAGGTGGACGTGGATGAGCCCCGATGGTACTACCAGAAATGAGATCGACTTCATCATGACGACCAAGAAGCGAATATTCAGTGATGTCTCTGTGATCGCCAAGGTAAAAACCGGTAGCGATCACCGAATCGTCAAAGGCACATTGAATATCAATGTGAAGCTTGAAAGGTCTCGTCTGGTGAAGTCCACGCTCCGACCTGGTCCTGCCCACATCCAGAACCCCGAACACTTCCAACTCGAACTGCACAATCGCTTCCAGTGCCTAACCGAATGCGAAACTGTGGACGAGATTAACGATGGGTTGGTGGAAAATGTCCAAGCTGTGGGGTCTAAGTTCTATAAGACCCCACGCCGCAATAAACCTCAAAAGCTCTCGAACGGAACCATCAAGTTGATGCAAGACCGGACTGAGATGAGGCTGCAATCTTCAGCTGATATGTCGGAATATGGCAAACTCAATAGACGAATCTCGAAATCAATGCGACGTGACCTGCGTGCCTATAGTGCAGCACGGATCAAAGAGGCGATCGAGTGGAACCAGGGCTCAAAAGTCTTCGCAAAGAATTCGTCTATTGGGCAAAGCCAAATGACAAGGCTGAAGATTAACGACGGCAGCATCATTTCAACGAAACCGGAGATCCTGAGAGAGCTTGAGAGGTTTTACGGACAGTTATACACATCTACACGACAACCCAGTGTCGGTACAGCTCGAGACGCAAGAGCTAAACTGACTCGACACTACACTGAGGATATCCCGGACATCAGCATGTACGAGATTAGAATGGCTCTTAAACAGCTCAAAAATAACAAGGCGCCGGGCGATGACGGAATCACAACAGAACTTCTGAGAGCGGGTCCTCCAGAAGTTATTTAATTCCGTCATACTCGAAGGCACTACGCCAGAAGCATGGCACAGGAGTGTGGTTGTTCTTTTCTTCAAAAAGGGTGACAACACCTTGTTGAAGAACTACAGGCCAATCTCACTTCTGAGCCATGTTTACAAGATGTTCTCAAGAGTCATTACGAACCGTCTCGAACGCAGGTTTGATGACTTCCAGCCTCCCGAACAAGCCGGTTTCCGAAAAGGTTTTAGCACCATAGACCACATACACACGCTCCGCCAGATTATACAGAAGACAGAGGAGTATAATCGGCCATTATGTTTAGCGTTTGTGGACTATGAAAAAGCCTTCGATTCAATCGAAACCTGGGCAGTATTGCAGTCCCTCCAACGATGTCATATCGACTATAGGTATATCGAAGTATTGAAGTGTTTGTATAGTAACGCCACCATGTCCATCCGACTTCAGGAAGAGAGCACGAAACCAATCCAATTGCAGAAAGGCGTGAGACAGGGAGACGTTATTTCTCCGAAACTGTTCACGAACGCGTTGGAGGACGTTTTCAAGCTCTTGGAATGGGACGGACTCGGCATCAACATCAATGGCGAATACATCACTCACCTTCGTTTTGCCGATGATATAGTCATCATGGCAGAATCGTTGGAGCACCTCAATGCTATGCTCAGCGACCTCAGTATCGTTTCCCAACGGGTCGGCCTTAAAATGAACATGGACAAGACGAAAGTCATGTCGAATGTCCATGTGGCGCCCGTACCGGTTGTTGTTGGGAATGATACTCTCGAAGTTGTAGACCATTATACTTACCTTGGACAGATTGTTCAGTTAGGTAGGTTCAACTTCGAGAAAGAGGTCGCCCGAAGAATCCAACTAGGATGGGCAGCGTTTGGGAAGCTACGTGATATCTTCTCATCGAGAATCCCGCAGTGTCTCAAAACAAGGGGGTTTAACCAGTGTGTGTTGCCAGTGATTACATATGGCTCTGAAACGTGGTCTTTGACTGCTGGCCTTTTAGAGAAACTAAGAGTCACTCAACGAGCAATGGAAAGAGCTATGCTCGGAGTTTCTTTGCGGGATAAAATCCGGAACACGGATATTCGGCGAAGAACCAGAGTCACCGACATAGCTCGTAAAATTTGCAAGTTGAAGTGGCAATGGGCAGGCCACATCGCTCGTAGAACTGACAACCGATGGGGAAGAAAGGTTCTCGAGTGGCGACCACGGACCGGAAAACGCAGCGTAGGTAGGCCTCCCACTAGGTGGACCGACGACATCGTGAGAGTCGCGGGCAACCGATGGATGCAAGTGGCGAATTGTCGTTCGGCGTGGCGGTCCAAGGGGGAGGCCTATGTTCAGCAGTGGACGTCTTCCGGCTGATGATGAAGAACACCGTGGATTTTAGTCAGTACAAGTCTGACAGTACCTCTCGCCCTGACCGGGGTGGGAGGTCTCATTTGATGATTTTAACACGTAAAAAAAAGAAAAAAAAAGTCATCTACACCAATTGTCATTGTCAGCCACATATGTTTTGCAAGGCTTTTTGATTAATCAGTTCCCAGTTACAAATAAACCGTTACCAAGTCATCTTGCAACGTGGGGCCTCGCGCAAGCAGTACAAATACTAGACCTAATAGTGACTGTCAGCGGCATCAGCATTACGAGGCTCTTATGATCTTTTTGGGTCCCAGGCCCTCGACAGTTGAAACCCATCCTCATGGCTGAAATTTTTATATTTTGTAATTTCAATCGCTTCACGTTCCATCTCGGTATGTAGCGGCATTCGATCAATCCAGTGATTGGGTCCTGATTCCAACAGATATTGAGCTATTGCGGATTTTCGGATATCGTTGTTATTCACGGCCCTAATAATGTTCTGAAATTCTGCAAGCTACAGTCTGCTTAGTCTGTCTGATATATGCCTTTCCACAGCTGCAATCTACTTTATAAACACCGGGTTTTTCCAACGGGAAGTTGTCCTTGGACGAACGCAACATTTGAGACACTTTCTTGAATGGAGTGGAGATAGTTTTCACGACATACCTACGAAGAATGTTTGCAAACTTATCTATCACTCTCTTCATGATAGCACAAGCGTTCATAGGGATGTGGTAGGGTTTATAATCAGCACAGAAACTAAGGACGACCTAGAAAAACTCAAACAAACAGTTCAAACTGCTTCGTCAGTGCTGACCGTCGACGAACCCCGAAAGCGCAAACCTCGCATCATTGTTATTGGCGTGCCCACATCAATGGCCGAAAATTAGGTTTTTAAATGTATCTATGAGCAAAATGTAGCCGACAAACTGCCCTCTATGTCCCTAGAAACATTTATGACTTCATCAAAACTAAGCCACAAATCTGGGAGGAAAGATGCTGATCACTGCAATTATATAATAGAAGTTACAGCCATTGTACGCAAAGCCCTCATAACTCAGGAACGATTATTTATTAATTGGACGTCCTGTCCCATAAGAGACTTCACACTGGTAACAAGATGTTACAATTGTCACCAGTATGGTCACGTAGCCAAGACATGCAAGGTCGCTACCCCTACGTGTGGACATTGCGGAGAAGTTGGACACTCAAATAAAGACTGCCCAAAGACAGCTGCTGACCCAAAATGTGCCACATGTTTAAACTTTAAAAAACCAGCCAACCACAAGACGGGTGACGCAGTGTGTCCAGGCAAAATAGCTGCTGAATATACTAGGTACATAAACTCGGTAGACTATGAGTGTGACATATTTGTTAATACGAGTAGCATAGACGTAATTGATTGTTTTAATCGGATATAGAATGTATCATAATATAGGTTAAACAGAAAAGTATTATCTTTAGATTGAATTATTTTCATTGTAAAAGCAACTGTAAGTAATTATAATTTTGCTCTGAATTGCATAATGTACCTACTTACATATAAACATTTAGTCAGCAAATAACCCGCAAGAATGCTGTTTTTGCTTTTGCGCTGAGTAAGTTTTTAGTACTTTAGACTGTTAATTTATTTGTAATTAAAATAAGAATTATTTATGAACTGTATAGCCTGAGACACAGGTTTAACCTAGTTCAGGCAAATCTGCAACTGTGCTCTCTTCTAATTTTTAAGATATTTTGTTGTAAATGTGTTCCTTTTTATAAATAAAGGAATTTGAATTTGAAAAAAAATAAAAAATAGTAGTTGCCTACTACTACGACAGATTGTTAGCCATCCAAAGACCGACCTCGGCAAGCGCGGCTTAGCTCAATGATCAGCCTGTGCGGCTGTAATTATTTAACCACGAGCTTCTCAATTAACAAAATCACTCCATGGTAATAAACAAAGAAGAAAACCATTGTGACTGGGAACATAATAAGTTGTGATGATTCTGGGTCTTTCATGTCGATATAATAAATAGGTACCTAACTTTTTTCGGATGCACATTTTAGTTTCGCCGTAGAACAATAAAATGATAAAATGGTTATGGCTCTTCGATTAATATAGGTTTTAAGATGCTGTAGGTCGTGTGTTTATCTAATTTTTTTTGTAGTGCTAATTTTGTAAGGACTTCCCCCTTGTTACCAGGCCTACGTTTTTCTCACATATCTAAGTAATTCAAAAATTGTAACAATCAGCTTGTAAACATACCATATTTTTAAAAGAGTAACCATGGAGTTTCTTGCCGGTTCTTCTCCATGGAATCGACCAACCCGAACCGAGCACGTTTTTGTCGACGTTTTATAAGTGCCCTCATGGGCCTATGTGAAATAAAAACATTTGACTTTGACTTTGACTTGGGCTACAAGGGTGGAGACCGCAACTTCATACTCATTTATCTTAATATATATAAATCTCGTGTCACAATGTTTGTCCTCAATGGACTCCTAAACCACTTAACCGATTATAATAAAATTCGCACACCATGTGCAGTTCGATCCAACTTAAGAGATAGGATAGTTTAAATCTCAAATTTTAGACCGGGTCCTCCACCCGTGCGAAGCCGGGACGTGCCGCTAGTAATTATTTAAAAACTGATGTAAATTAATAAGACTGCTATTAACTATTCTATATTTGTTTCGATTGCATACTCGTAAACATACCAAAGTAAAGTTCTTAATCTGTCACTTAAAATAAATGTCTCGATTGCCTTTTTTTTTATAAAGGTGATATATCCATCAATGTATCACTAAAGGCTAATCGAATATTTTGAGTTTACGCATTCCGATTGTTTTATGGACCAATCAATCAATCAGAAGTATTCAATCTTCCAGACTGGCTAGTTTACCTTTGCAAAATTTAACTTTCCACTACCCTTTTGAACTACGGTAAAGTATATAGTGTAGGTACCACATAGGTTAATTGACGATTGTGAATATAACGAAAAGTAATAATATCTATGCAGTACAAGTAAATCAAAGACCACTTATAAAAGTTCACTATTATACAAATTCAATTTTCTGCAGAATTCAAAGATAACTCTAAAGTACATGGTACTCACACAATGCTGGCAAATGCTGATGCCGAAACCCAAATCCCGATAAGCTAGCAGGCTGAAATTTTGCACACGCTATGAGTTCTGATGACAAATACATGACTAGCTAAGAAACATTACAACAAATCCAATATGGCGGCCTCCCCAAGATGGCGGACTGGCTGTTTGAAATCCACCATGCTACGACTTCGCGTGCCAAAAATCCGTGCTAGTTTACGACCAAATTAATAAATTAAAAAAAAATCTAAAACCCACGTTTTTGGGGTGCTAAGACAAGAAACCTCCACGTGCGCCTGTGAACTGGACTTCCCTCTCGGATACGTCCGGGGGGAAGACTAATTTTTCGGGCCGGTGCACCCTTGGATGGGGGCAAAAACTCTACCTAAGGGGTCTTTTTGCCCGTATGCGAATAGCCTGTCGTGTGGACGCTCCAACGCGTGTCCCTCTGATCAGCAGAGGGCACAGCATCGGAGCGGGCTTGCGGACGGTGAGTAATGGGTAGCTCGCCGTCCGACCGAGGACCAAGCCCGGGTCGGTGGCGCGTCGTGTTTCGCGCCAAATGCCAGCTGGGGTCGCGGGTTTTTTCTGGGGTAAAATTTTATACACTTTTATTTCATCTATAAATACGTCTAGATACATATAAAATATTTTTTCATACCTGTACATTTTATTTTATTTTATTCTGTTGGTACATGTATATTTATTATTTAATTATTTTAACACACACACACACACACTCTATAAAGCTGATTTACATCTGTGACGTCTCACAAGGCTCAGTTGAAAACCAGTGTCAGGCTCGCTGTGGCCTGGCTTTATGCTGAACTGAGCCTTTTTGGCACAGCCGTGAGGCACACGGTACCTACATTAATTGTATATTAGTAATTTTTAATTGTAATTGTGTGCTTATGGTTTGCCAAATAAACGTATTTTCTTTCTTTCTTTCTTTCTTTCTTTCTTTCTCAACCCAGGATACCGCGGCCCCGGAACGTAAAGGGCATCCGAAGAAACACGGGTGGATTTTAGTTAATAAGAGTCTGACAGTCCCTTCCGCCCCACCGAGGGCGGGAGGACTCATTTGATGATTTTACCACCTAAAATAAAAAAACCCACGTTTTTTAATGTCCTAAAAATAAGAAAATAACCCTACGGGGCTGAGAGAGGGGCCACTCAAAATGTGGGGGCGTATCTTTGCAAGTTACACCCACGATCTATAAACGTCAAGTAAATATATCTCATAAATAATTCTTTAGATAAATAAAATACGCCCCCACGTTTTGAGTGGCCCCTCTCTCAGCCCCGTAGGGTTATTTTCTTATTTTTAGGACATTTAAAAACGTGGGTTTTAAATCTATTATTTTATTATTTTTATCTTTGTTCATCGGGTTTAAAACTACCTTGAAATTTCAGCCTGGTAGCTTATCGGGAAATGCCTCAAAGTCTGTTCACCATCTTGGACGTCCGCCATATTGGATTTAAGTCAATGACTATTTTTTTTCATATTCCTGACAGCAAACACTTTCATTTGATACCCATATCTTGGGTGTACATTTCAAATAGCCTGTCCGCCATCTTGGACGTCCGCCATATTGGATTTATGTCACATGACTATTTTTATCGTACTCCTGACAGCAAACCCTTTCATTTGATATCCATATTATCATAGGGATGCATTTCAAATAGCCTGTCTGCCTTCTTGGACGTCCGCCATATTGGATTTAAATCACGTGACTATTTTTTTCGTATTCCTGACAGCAAACCCTTTCATTTGATACCCATATCATGGGGGTGGATTTCAAACAGCCAGTCCGCCATCTTGGGGAGGCCGCCATATTGGATTTTTTATGACGTTTTTTAGCTAGACATGTATTCATCAGAAATCAGAGCGTGTGCAAAATTTCAGCCTGCTAGCTTATCGGGAAGTGCTCAAAATTGACTTGCAAAAGTCCAACCGGAACGACAAACAAATAAACAAACAAGAAAAGTGAGTGTATAAAAACGTGGGAAAATCGTAAGTGCACGCTATGGTGTCCACATTTTTTGAATAACCGATGGCAGGTGAACTAGACACCTGGAGTTGAGGAGCCCGTGTACCGGCAAGTGTAGTATGGGATCTCCTCCCCCAGCTACATTTTTTTCCCAAACTAGGAATTGCTCCTGTGTCGTAGGTGCGTTTACAAACATATAAACTCACAGACACAAACGCTCAGACCCGAAAAAAATACTTGTAGATAATACAAACATATACTCCGTGCGCAGTGACGGATTAACCCTTAAACAAATTAAGCAATTGCCTAGGGCATCACGTCTAGGGGGGCACCAGAAGAAGAACGAAAAAAAATTCGTAAGGACAGATTTTATTGTGCTTCTTCTGGTGCCCCCCATGGGCATCACGTCTCGTGGTACTTTCACGTCACCAAAAACTTACTGAAACTGCTTAAATTTTCTAGCTCGCTTCGCTCGCTACTCCATCCTGCGTGCAGTGTAATCTAGCGTTTTATGCGCCAGTGCCTGCTTCTTTAATTGCGTCTTGGTCTTGCCAATTGCGGTCCTGGTCTGGCTATTTCTGCGCCCTCCATGGTGTGCGCCCTGTGCCTGGGCACCGTTGGCACACCCCTATTCGGCAATGCCTTCGTGGGCTTGGTTACCTTATTTAATGCATATACAAGAGAGGTGCCAAAAGTTTCTGTTTTAGAAGGCCTGTCGTGTTCCACGCGCACCTCACAGAGGCTGTCAGCAAACTGACTGTGACCCCCTTTAGAAGGAAAAGATTGCCGGGGTCGCGGGACTATCTCATTAAGAAACCGTAATCCTGGAACATAAAGGGCTATTGAAGGCTCATCGTGGATTTTAGTCAGCACAAGTTTGACAGTCCCTCCCGTCCCGTCCCGGGCGGGACGACCTATTTGATGTAATTGATCACGAAAAAAAACCTGTCGATAGGGGGGCACCAAAGGCTTCAATTGCTTAGGGCATCAAGTAGTCTTAATCCGTCACTGTCCGTGCGGGAATCGAACCCGCGACATGCAACGAAGCAGTCCAATCACTCAGCCACTGCACTTACCGTCGAGCTAGATGAACCGACGACCGGAAAGGGTTGGATAGAGTGGTTCCAATCAGTCGACTGTGATAGGCTGTGTTGTTCGTTCGTCAGACGTTCAAGGTTATTGGATTGAATACTAGACTTCAATGAAAATAAAAGAGTGTAATGATTATTATTATTTATTTATTTTCTGTACAAACATTATATAAAATTATGATTAGTTTTGGAATACATTTGAATGGGAATACATAATACGGAATCGTAAGTTTCGTTTAACAGTCTACATGTACAATGAGCGGGGCGTACGGCCACCGTAAATGCGTTGGGTGAAGCGGCCAAGCTGCCTCCTGCCGCTCACTAATAATTGATGATTACGACTAAGTACATAATATTACCATGATGATGAGGCGGGGCGGGGGCGGCGCTCAGCCCTGCATGATGAGGTGCACAAAGTTCTCGTAGTTGATGTTGCCCTGCGAGTCCTCCTGCCCCTGCAGCAACTGCTCCACCTGTCACACGCACGCACAGCTCTAATTAAATTATATTAGGCATAGCACTTCCCCTAAACGTGTGAGGTATTGTTTGATTCCAATACGAAAATGATTAAGATTCATGACGGCGTTATCACGGTACTGGGGATCAGGAGAGCTAAGAACCTCCGGGTGAGAACGATTAACATTCAAATGATAAATTTAACATTATCACCTTCAATGTTCGGACACTGATGAAGCACGAGCGTATAATCGAGCTTGTAATTGCATTTAAAAATCAAATGGGATATTTTAGACACAAAAGAAAGAGGCGAAACATTATGCTTCCACTTCGGTGAAAACAGTGGGTAACATGGAGTGGGGTTTATGTTGGCAAAGTGGAAGGATGAGAAATATATAATAGTAGATACATATAATAAAACTGTAGAAAAAATATTTTTGTACATTAAATAAAAACTCAAAAAATATAGCCAGGGTATTAAAGGACAACCAATAGAACCCATTTCTAGCATTTTTAGAATTTTTGTCTGTTTATCTGTTTGTCTGTGTATTTGTCCAGGTATCACGTAAAATGTACGAAATTAATGTAGATAACTTTTATACACAACGATTAAGCGTAACTTGGAGAGGAATTTAGTTTTTGTTTCATTGGAATCGGTTCAGTCTATCAAAAGATATTTGAATTTAAAGTGTTTCAGAAGTTTCTTTGGTCTCACACATTGATTTCGTACGTCAGTCGCGCGATCTAACTTCGAATAGAAAAACTAGATTATTCAAATAACTGGAATGGACTGGAATGGACTGGAATGGACTGGAATGGACTGGAATGGACTGGAATGGACTGGAATGGACTGGAATGGACTGGAATGGACTGGAATGGACTGGAATGGACTGGAATGGACTGGAATGGACTGGAATGGACTGGAATGGACTGGAATGGACTGGAATGGACTGGAATGGACTGGAATGGACTGGAATGGACTGGAATGGACTGGAATGGACTGGAATGGACTGGAATGGACTGGAATGGACTGGAATGGACTGGAATGGACTGGAATGGACTGGAATGGACTGGAATGGACTGGAATGGACTGGAATGGACTGGAATGGACTGGAATGGACTGGAATGGACTGGAATGGAATGGACTGGAATGGACTGGAATGGACTGGAATGGACTGGAATGGACTGGAATGGACTGGAATGGACTGGAATGGACTGGAATGGACTGGAATGGACTGGAATGGACTGGAATGGACTGGAATGGACTGGAATGGACTGGAATGGACTGGAATGGACTGGAATGGACTGGAATGGACTGGAATGGACTGGAATGGACTGGAATGGACTGGAATGGACTGGAATGGACTGGAATGGACTGGAATGGACTGGAATGGACTGGAATGGACTGGAATGGACTGGAATGGACTGGAATGGACTGGAATGGACTGGAATGGACTGGAATGGACTGGAATGGACTGGAATGGACTGGAATGGACTGGAATGGACTGGAATGGACTGGAATGGACTGGAATGGACTGGAATGGACTGGAATGGACTGGAATGGACTGGAATGGACTGGAATGGACTGGAATGGACTGGAATGGACTGGAATGGACTGGAATGGACTGGAATGGACTGGAATGGACTGGAATGGACTGGAATGGACTGGAATGGACTGGAATGGACTGGAATGGACTGGAATGGACTGGAATGGACTGGAATGGACTGGAATGGACTGGAATGGACTGGAATGGACTGGAATGGACAGGAATGGACTGGAATGGACTGGAATGGACTGGACTGGAATGGACTGGACTGGAATGGACTGGCCTGAATTAAGCGCTTAGAACTAAAAAATACATTGTTCAATTCCGACATCCACGCGAACGAAGTTGCGGGCACAGCTAGTATATAATAGTAGATTATTAACCAAGGGGATAAAGCAGGGTCTTCTGTCGCGGGTGGCGAATTAAATCGCGAGCGTAACGAAGGACTCGAGGTTTACTCCCGAGCGTAGCGAGGGTGTTAAAAACTTAAATCACGAGCGAAGCGAGGGATTTAAGACGAGTCCTGAGTGTAGCGAGGGATTTAAGTTCACCCAAGACTAAGACAGCTTTATCACCGAGGAAAATACTCTACTTTTCGTACCATTTGCGAAAAAAATAACACAGTAATAATATGAGATACGCATTTTAAACATTAATATTTAACATCAACTTATTTATAAAAATAAGTAAAAATAAACTCAACGTTTATGTATTTGAAGAATAGAAAAACGCGGCAAATTAAAAAGCAAAGGCATCAAGCTCATACGGCCTCGTCGGTTTTCGTAATTTTATTTTACTAGATGAAAATCCGGCTTCGCTCGGGTGAAACGTGTGTCCCAAATACTACACATCAAGGTACTAAATGTAGGTGTCACGGTAAGTCATAGGCCGAAAATAAAGAAAGAAAAAAAAAAAAACTCAACATGATAACCGATGTCAATAATGGCGGCTGCGATCTGTCTGGTCAGAAAATCATTAAAAATTTACAAAATACTCGACAATCCGAACTCGTTGTCGACTCGAAATCTTTATTTTTTAATGTTTTATTATTCTGGTTAGCTTTCGATCGAGTCTACCGTAATCTAAGTATTCCAAATTTAAATCACATTCTCTCCCTAGGGAGAGAATGAAATTCAGTGCAACTTTACCTGTTTTTAACAGATTAAAAATGACTATTGTTATGTTCGCTTTTTGTGGCATAGAATGTCACTGTTTTGAGCAAGTGATACGAAATAGTAGATTATGCACCAAGGGAGTAAAGCATTGCCTTACGTCACGGGCGTATTGAATCCCGAAGCGCAGCGAGCAGGTTCAAGTGTTAATTCCCGAGTGAAACGAGGGAATAGGGAGGGAGTTAAGAATCCTTAGTGTAGAGAGGTATTCAAGTTAGCCCAAGACAAGGCAGCTTTACTCCCGAGGAGCGTACTCTGCTTTTCACACCTACTTCGAGGAAACAAATTTGATTTTTGAAATTTGATGTGGTACAACAACCTTCGAACGTGAAGTTGGCACCACTGCAAGCGATCAGCAGTTGCGGCCAGCTGCCGCCATTACTGATAAGACTCCTTGGTTAAAGTTTTCATACGGTTTTCTTTGAGGTTCAAAATCACATTATTCCCACGGGAATAATGAAATTCAGTACAATATTATTGACCGGCTTGAGCGAGAGGGAACAATGTCATGCTTTACAGTAGGTTTGCCTGACATATAATATGACATTTACCAGCAAGTAGTGTGAAAGAATATTTTATTTCTCCAAAGAAATACATGCAAAAACAACTTACAACGAAATTAACAAAACTAAATAGACAACAACTACCTACATTTACATAATAACAAAAACAGAAATGTAGACTGTAAAAAGAAAGGCGAAAACTCAGCATTATGCTGTACATACTATGAATAGCGGCAACTCAGCATTATGCTGTACATATTATAAATGACGACAGCTCAGCATTATGCTGTACTATAGGGGACCTAAAGGGGACCTAAAGCACAGCGCTGGTTTTACATTGTCATCAAAATAAGAAAAAAATAACAAACATCAGACAACATCACTAACCCTGTCAAAGAATGCTCAAAACAATATATAGAGCAGTGATTCCCAAAGTGGTCCAGGTGGACCCTCAGGGGTCCACGGGAGACTTGCTGGAGGTCTACGTAGGAGTGAACAAAAAATGGGGGTCCATAAGATGTTAATGGGGGTCCACGAAAATTTATCTGCTTTTGATCGTAGAGAGCAAAAATGTAAGCATAGTTTTTGTAAGGGCCTGCCTACATTGTTTTAGGTATCTAACTAAGCAGATATATTTTATGAGGATATCCATACCTACAGTCAACATTTAAGTGCCCTGCATGATGACTTCAAAACCAGTACCGTCAGCACGAGTTTTCAGTATTTGAGACGTAAACTGGAACTTTGACTACTTCAAATTGACAATTTTCAAGAAAAAAATTGGTTCCTTCTTCGCACACCAGAGGCGCTGTTCCATATATTTTTTTTTTCAGACAAGAAACACTGTAAATACTGGAAAGTTGCTGTAAAGTAAAAGATTGAAAACTCGTGCTACGGGTACAGGTTTGAAGATATGCTGACGATGGATATACCACCATGGATCATAAATCCATTTGATGAAACGGAAATGGCCAATGTTGTATTACAAGAGAAGCTGCTCGAACTAAGCACTAATGAGGAGCTGAAGGTGAAATTTAGAAAAGCCTACCAAACATTTTGGCTGCAAGAAGAAATACCCGAAAAATATACTGGACTGTAGGAAATCGCAAGGAAATTTTTAATAGCTTTTCCCTCGTCGTACCTTGTCGAAAGGAGTTTTAGTGCCGTTACAAACCTCTTAACAAAAAAAAGGAGCAAATTAAAAATTACAGAGCGGGGGGATTTGCGGTTATTGCTCACAAAAATAAAGCCAAATATTGATCGTTTAAGCGACACAATTTTTATTTTTTGGCGACATTAAGAATGTGGTAGAAATGTAGCAGCAGGGGGTCCACCGAAACCAGTAAAATTTTGAAAGTGGTCCACTAAAAAAATAAGTTTGGGAACTACTGATATAGAGGGAAAGTTTTGGAACACAATTTTTGGCTACGTTACTTTTTTAAGACTAGATACAAGGTGAACATAATCAAAAGTCCCCGCCCTAGCACTTGAGATGTCGGGGGGCTGTTTATGGGTGCCATTTTTTTTTAACCGACTTAAAAAAAAAGTAGGTTCTCAGTTCGACCTGTATGTATGTATGTTTGTCCGCGATTATCTCGCGTTTGGCTGGACGGATTTGGATGCGGTTTTCAGGAAACTGTTTATTATATTCCGGAGAAGGTTTTAGTATATAACACTAATAGATATCCCGTGACGTTGCTCACGTGGATCCGTTTTTTTTTTTTGCTTACTTGGATTGTACATTTTCAGAGACGATTGCATGTTTGTCCGCGATTATCTCGCGTTTGGCTGAACCGATTTTGATGCGGTTCTTAGAAAAGTGTTCGTTACAACTGGAGAAGGTTTGAATATACAACAATAATAATATGTTGCTTACTAGGATTGTAGATTTTCAAAGGCGCCGATTATATTTTTTGAAGATTTTTGTTGAATATTTAAAGTATAAAAACAAAAAAAAACTGTAAAATAACTTTTCTTTCGGAAGTCGGTGGCCATAGTCAATGAAATAAAAACAAAACCACCGACTTCCGAAAGAAAAGTTATTTTTTGTTTGGTTTTGAAGTCGGTTTCCTTTTTTTTTTTAAGTTTTTATTTGGCTTATATCTCGGTAAATGCATGCGTCCTAGTGGCGTAGGCCGTAGCAGATTCTGCAACTATTTACCGACAACCTGTTCAGCCGGGTTCCGGTGTACTTTTCGCCGACAGAAAGAAAGACAATTGAGTTTATTAGCATCGAAAACTAATTAAAACTACCCCCCCCTCCTCCCCTAGAGATCGTGTAGCTAGCCGCAAAGCGACCAAAGAGCGAGCAATTTACTTCCTACTTTCAACCACGGACTTTTCTCCGATATCAATAAGTCCGTTTCATCAATTGACCCTTTCAACTACGGACTTTTTGGCGACACGATGGTTAACCTTATGACTATTTTTATTTTACCATCTACGGAGAATTATGCGTATTGCTTATGTTTTGTGCTTCACACAATTAGAGTAGTCCCAGTGAATGAAGTTAAATACATACTGGCAATTATTGATGTAATTATGACGGTAAAATCTTCTAGTCTAGACAAGCGTGCTTCAACGTCGACTATAAAAAAAAAACTACAAAATATGACTGGGATCGCGGCGACAAAGTTGCCTCGGGTCGCGGCATGCTTCAGGTTGAGGCAGCCGTTTCACCTGAAGCGGGCTCTAGCTGGCACTTCTGGGCGCGTATAGGTGACGCAATCAAAGTGTACGGTCGTTTATGACCAGAGGAACATCATGAAAACCGTTCAGTCGAAGTCTCGGGCGAACAACCAATAGAAAAACTAACCGAATTAAAAAAAGGCTCTAAATCCGAGTTGTTCTTCATATTTAGTTACAGCCTTCATTTACGACATTGACTATTTAGGAATACCTATTTACAGTTGCATTTCTAGAAATTGCGTAATATTTATCTCTTGCGCTATTTTACTAATAAATAAATCAAATGTAAACATAAATCTGGAGTAAACAGCAATGAGTGTCTGCGAGTGTACCTCGTCGTCGCTGAGCTTCTCGCCGAGCGTGGAGAGCAGGTGGCGCAGCTCCGCAGACGAGATGAAGCCGTTGCCGTCCTTGTCGAAGTGGCGCAGCCCCTCGATGAAGTCGTTGGCGGTGTCGCCGCTGCGCGCCTTCGAGATGGCCTGCACACACGCACACAATCCTTGTCTTCAAAATATGGATATTTTTCGGGGATTTCATTTCTTATTTTCATTTTACCGAGAACGATTGACTTCTTTCTTGTTTTCATTTATTTATTTATAGGTAACTAAGTTATTTATTTATAGGTGACTAACAGCAACACATCATAACGACTTACAAAATAATAATTATGTACTTATATTACAAAGGAGAACAGTCACGCTGCATACATTTTTGGGCCTTTTTTTTGGAAACACGGCTATAGTCTGAGTCAAATAAGAAATAATTAAAAGTCATTGACCCGACTTGTACCAAAAAGTCCACAAAACTTAATTTTGAGATCGCTCGTCATTCAAAACTGTCGCTAATAATGCATCGTTCGAGTTTCATAATACCAATCACTTATCCCAACGGAAATAAGTAAGAAATACGTAAATTTGAAGAATAATTGTGGTATTTTTTTAAGTTTCAAAAATACACATTCAAACAATGAAATATGTAATTGCTATGGTTTATGGATTTCAAAAATAATTTTCTTGGTGTATATTTATTTTTCAAAATTCCTTATGTTTTCAACTTATATTTCAATAACAGAACATGCAATAATTGGATTTATTTATCTATCTTTAACTCATATTCTTACAAGTATACAATGAATTTAAATAATCGAATTTTAAAGTTCATACCAAAAAAGTCGATTTTTTGGGTTATGCCCTCATACTCGGCGCTGAGTGCGACGTCAGAGCGAGTCAGGGGCGCATTACCTGTTCGCCATTTTGTAATTATGTACCTATCGCGTCCTTCGTCTCGAGTGTCATTTCAAATAAGGTTTGCGCATTGGATTGACTGAGCGTATTCCATACTCGGAAAGTTTTCAACCATTTTTTGTTATTATCTAACTGTTTAAAGGGTTTCATTAAGTACTACATTATTAGGTACCTTTCAAAATAAATACCATTGAATATGGTTTTGACCAAAAGGTTTGTAACTCATGCCCAGTGAATGGGATCCCTTCTATTCGCATAATGTTCTTTGTCCTAATATACTTCGGCATAACGATTTTCGCACAATTTGTTTTGGCATAATAATACTACGGCATAATTTTTTAGGCATACATTTTATGTTGGCATAATCATCTTAAAGACTAATTTGTTTTGGCATAAATTTTACTCGCATAACTTTAGTACGCCTAATGACTATTAGCATAACGTTAGTAGACCTAATGACTATTAGCATAACGTTAGTAGGCCTAATGACTTTTAGCATAACGTTAGTAGGCCTAATGACTATTAGTATAACACCAATTTGCTATAGTTTCTGTTACAATTAAGTAATAATTATTGTTGGTTAAAAATTTAATATGCTGTGCAGCAAAAGTGACAAACCGAATTGCTGCAAAACCGACTCCACGTAGTCTTGTTTGTCCTACCCCTAGAGTGTAATTTAAAATCGCGTAGGCGCGTAGGGGCGAGGCGGCCCGCGGGCTGAGGAGCAGGTGGCTGCGAGCGAAAGCCGTCTGCGATGATTAGCACGCGAGGGGCCGCCGGAGACCCGCAGCGCCGGAGCCGTGACAGAAACCCTGCCTGCTGGATGTTGCACGCTCGCTTGAATGCTGCATGCTTGCTTGCATGCTGCATGCTTGCTTGTTTGCTGCATGCTTGCTTGCATGCTTGCTTGCATGTTTACTTGCTTGCTTGCATGCTTGCTTGCATGCTTGCTTGCATGCTTGCTTGCATGCTTGCTTGCATGCTTGCTTGCATGCTGAATGCTTGCTTGCTTTAGGCTTCCTACAGCGAAAAAAGAACCCACAAAATTGTTCAATACATTTTCTATAAAAATATGTTTTAAAATCATTATGCGTAAATAAATTTATGCTTTAGGATATTATGCTTAAAAAAGTTATGCTTCAGAACTTTATGCTTAAAAAAGTTATGCTTTAGAACTTTATGCTTAATAAATTTATGCTTTAGAATATTATGCTTAATCATTATTATGGTTAGAGAAATTATGCTTAAAAAATTATGCGTAAGCTGTTATGCGTAATTATATTATGCGAAAATATAATTATGCCAAACAAAATTATGCTAAGTTATATTAGGTCTTAAAATTTTATGCAAATGGATAGGGAACCCCAGTGAATACGTCAAGGATGCCCCGTACCGCGATTCGTTTGTTTTGATCGTGTTAGCGACACTTCCTTTACATTTTTTGTATCGTTTTGAAATATTGGAATACATTGGTACACGGGGGTCAACGAATTTTATTCCACACTTAAATGGCGAGGACTATAGTGCGAGTCGTTATCGCCCATAAGGGTTCCGTAGCAGCAAGTAACGTACTCGTATACAGGGTGAAATAATCTAATAGATGCGACAAACTTCAATAAGTATACAATAATACGTTTTGTCAAGAAAATTTATAAAATATCAAATGTAAAATTAAAAAATAATTGATCAGTTACGCTATGAACGGCAAGTTTTAATGACATGAGTACTCCACGACGATTGACCACTGACCTATAGAGGCATAAATCTGTCTTCAGGAGTGCCATTTCTTGTTCACGCGCACTTATTTGCCACTTATTTTGAGGCGTGTTGATTTTCTTTTTTAATACTTTTAAGTTATTTAATGTTAAATTTTTAAGTTATTAATGTGAGTTATCAAGAAATTTAGAGTTACACACATAACATAGACGTAATTACATAACATAATATTGAAATGAAATGTCCGTATCATTGGCAATGTCCAGTATACTGGAAATAACCATTCTAAGTTACTGCAAACCTGGCAATGGGAAGTATACTGGACATGTAAGTTTTACAAAGAATACTGCATAATCTATGATATATACAATGCTTGCAGTGTGTATATAACATCGGAAACATATAAATAAATAAAAAATACTGTTTTAGAACAAAAAACTCGGGTAATTCTAGAATTATCAAGAGCGCGTAAACCTCGTTCGTCCTGCCTGACATTGCGGAGACTACTGCCTCACCAGATGCAGGTGTCCATTGACAGATATTTTTAGGGTAATAATACAAAATATAAACAACCTATCTGATGCAAAAAATCTTCAATATGGTTTACAATAAATGCATCAGATTTTTTCAAAATCCATATCCAGTATCCTTCCCGATATCTAATTAAGGGTTAAAAAAAGTTACAATTCATGATTTTCCTTTTATTTCTGACACTATGTTATTAAGAAAAAAATAATATTATGAAGCCTTTCAATTGATTTGATAAAACTACTGAGTATTTTTTCTCATCTAGCTGGTATTATTTCCGGTTCAACTATGTTATTATTTAAAAATCTATGAACGCAGTTTAAATTGTTTTTATTAATCAAAACAATGTCTTCTTTCAGTGAAATGTTTCATCAACAATATTCTAGGTACTTTCCATCCATGTGGCATAGCCGTGAGAGGGGTTCCCATTTGAGCAACTATTTCCAGAGCACCTTTATTAAGCGCAACTTTTTATTCCTTGAGCAATTTGTCAAAATTTTGAAGTTGGTTACATTTTTTTTTTTTAGTTTTTTATTGATAATTTATTATACACCTCGTCACTACAAGCTTCCGTGGCGTTGTTGCTCTAATAGGAATAGATTTGAATTATTTTTTTGTTCCCGGTTGGGCAACTCGTCAAAATTTTGACAAGTTGCTCAAACAGGAATAAAAAGTTGCCCTTAAAAAAGGTGCTCTGGAAATAGTTGCTCAAATGGGAATACCTAAGCCATGAGACAACCTGTATATAGTTTTATTTATAAACAAAGGTACACAAGCAGTTAGTGTACCTAAGTTTTGCACAAATTTCAATTTCTGCAATTGGAAATCCAGTTTTAGGGTTTAGGTTCTTTCTTCAAGACCATTTCAGACATTGACCTGCATGGTCCTTGTATAAACTGTTCTACATTTATGATGTCTGGACTTTAAAAGAGACGGTGTCCTCTGAGTTTGTTTCGGATGTTTCTTCTCAGAGTAGTCAGGTACGAAACACTGGCCCCTCCTAGTTTTATGAAAATACATGTTTAAGTGTTGCTATAACCTACTTGCATCAATAAACATCAGGGTGGATTAAAATCTTATTATTGAATGTAACTAAAGTAAGAACAAAAGAAATAAAAAGTCACCAAAATCTATAGTTGAACATAACAATTAAATTTATACATCCATTTTAGGAAGTCTGAATTATAATTATTCAAGTTTAATTTAATTACAATTGCATTTACTCGTTTTGTTGTGTTAGGAGGTGTTAAGACTTGTTTATCAGCATATTTTCCTGCTAACCTACATACATAATATATGTATTTTAAAGTAATTATTTTATAAAACAAATAGCAAGCATTTACCTGGTAAATGGGTAGAAACACTTCAAATGATATTCTTTCATCAGGCTTCAAGTGAAGGGTGCACTTCTTCACATCAGATTCAGTCGGGTTCTGCCCCAACGCCCGCAGCGCATCTCCAATCTGTGCTACATGGATCTTGCCATCTCCACGCGAATCAAATAACTGGAATGCTTCCTGAAACTCTATAAAACATCAATAATTAGGTAATTATAAGTATGTGTGTGGCACAGATGGCAACAACTCGAAGATACCTTCCACAGAAGTGAGCTTCAGCTTGGTGGGCGGCTCGTACATGAACATGTTGCGACGGTATGTGGCGACACACTGAGCGAGCAGTGTGCGCGCGAGGCCGACGAGCCAGGCGGCACACCTGGATTGCTTTAAAATACAAACCTTATATGGAAACTAGGGCGCTTGTAACAGCCACCGCTTTCGGTAAGACGTTGATTGACATGACATGAGTCACGGATTAAACGCGTGTCACAACGCAAGTCGCCTCTCGGCGCTCACTGCACGAGCCTTAAAGTAGCTGGTGTGCAGCACAATTTTACGGTTCATTTCAAAACAAGTACCAGCGCAGCGGCTCAAACCCTGTTGATAACAAATATTGACGTCTCACCTGCCAGTTGATCTTCTGAATATCCAGCCTGTAACAAATTCACGCTTGTTAAAACGTATTTGATATTACAATTACTTCTACAATTTATTAATTCGCCATAATTTACCATGATTTTAATTATTTTTATCCTTCTTCACGCCTCCTTGTAGTTTTTGTAAAGTTTTTCAACAATTTATTGTTTTGAAGGACTATGAGTCATATTCAACAACAGTCAACAAGTCAAGTCACCAGTCACCCAGTTGCACCCAGTCATAGACTTTGGATGGACTGAACACTATGGAATGAGAAGTTTTCTTTTTCGAGAATGAGGGATTTTCTTTTGATTGTTTCCCTAGTCGATGGATAGTAAGTAAGTAAGTAAGTAAGTAGTAAGTATTCTTTATTTGCATAAAATGTGGTTTACAAAAGGTGTTATTTATATCTTATTTTAGGGCAGGACACATTCTGCCATAGCAATGGCATGCAAATTTATAATAAGGATTATGACCTACATAAGTCGTTTAAAATTAACACAAATGTGTAATGACAAGTTATAGAGAAAAGAAGAAAAACATTTAAAAAAACTCATACTAATAGAAACAAAGACACGTACTCGATAGATGGCGCTGAACTTGGTATGTTACTGCAATGAACGGAACGTCGTTTTTTATTTTTTTCACTTGATTGTAATATTGAGATCTTAAAACGTAACGGTCATGTCATGTCATTGTCAGTCACATCACATCACACCATTGGCATTTGGAAATAAATAACAACAAGGAAAAAGAAAAAAATATTCATTGGCAAGTCTTTTTAATTTATGAGTTTTCCACGCCAGAGTATTTGAAACTACTTTTTTTTTTAATACTCGAAAAAGAAAACTTCTCATTAAAAAAAAAGTAGTTTCCAAGAACTCTGTAGATGGCGTTGAACTGACTACGTTACTAGATTTATGCCTTCATTTTTGCACAAATCCACAAGGCACAGACTTCTCTACTTTTTCTCTTGGGACATTTTCTTTATGGCGTGGAAAACTCATAAATTAAAAAGACTTGCCAATGAATATTTTTTTCTTTTTCCTTGTTGTTATTTATTTCCAAATGCCAATGGTGTGATGTGATGTGACTGACAATGACATGACATGACCGTTACGTTTTAAGATCTCAATATTACAATCAAGTGAAAAAAATAAAAAACGACGTTCCGTTCATTGCAGTAACATACCAAGTTCAGCGCCATCTATCCATCGACTAGGGAAACAATCAAAAGAAAAACCCTCATTACACTGCAACGCACCATTTTAAATATAGATTAGAGAAAAGAACAAAATAACGCCGATTGTTAAGCGCCGTATTCACCATCTGTCACGGCTGTACGTCATGCACGATGCAAGACGCAAACACAACGTGAATAGGCTTGACGTACGTCATAATCACGGTGTTTTTGCTTCGTGCATCGTGTATGACCTTGGCGGGACGTACAGCAAGATGGAACGTGAATAAGGCGCTTTACTTTAAATATTTTTTCTTCTCTTTCTCTTTCCTGAAAATATCGTAGTGTTAAGCGCCGTATTCACGTTCCTTCTTGCTGTACGTCCCACCAAGGTCATACACGATGCACGACGCAAAAACACCGTGAATAGGCTTGACGTACGTCAATTATTATTATGACGTACGTCAAGCCTATTCACGGTATTTTTGCATCGTGCATCGTGTATGACCTTGGCGGGACGTACAGCAGATGGAACGTGAATACGGCGCTTTAGTGCCATAAACGTCAACGTCGTGTACGTTTTGTCAAATTGTTTTTTTTTTTCCTTGAGGGCAAGAGAGAAAGCTATAAAGCCATCTGGTAGATAAAAAACCTACATGGTTTGATAACTTCCTTCTCTTAATTTTATTTTTAACACAAACTGCTATTTGATATGCATATAAATCCTGGTGTTAAGTAAAACTACAGTTTCCGATAAACTAAAATTTTGTTATTATACATTTAATGAGCTTAGCTAACAATAACAAAAAGAGATACTCATTAATGAAATTAAAATCCTAGAACTTTAGTATTTTTTGCGGACTTTTCACACTTGACCAAAAAATAAATACACAAAAAAAAAATACATCAAGAAAGGGCTGAAGTCCCCTACTAAGTTGTTTTAATATCTCTAATTTAAAATTCCTGTATATTAGTATAACATGTAGAAAGTTTGCTAAAAATAATCATAAATATTAAAAATAATTATCAATTTTAATAAATTATCGTACAGACTACAGAGTTACATACCTAATTGCCCGGGAAATGTAAGTAATGCCTGAATCTGGTATTCCTAAATATAACTTTTCTTTCTTGATCAACTTGTTTCGCAAATAGGATTTGCGGGCCTTGAAAAAACCGGCTACGCGCTAAGAGATGGAGATAGCTATGCTCTGTCCTTTTTCTTCTTACGCAATTTGTCCGTGACAGTCCCTCCCGCCCTGCCCGTGGGTGGGAGGACTCATTTGATGATTTTAACACGATAAAAAAAAAGTATCTCATAAAATGTACAATTTTAATTCTAGCACTGCGCCCGCGACTTCGTACGCCCTAGTTTCGGACTTTTCCTCTGTGAATTTCAATTCTCGGCCACCCTTTTATGGGATACTTTTGGAAAATCTAAATACTTACCGTGTCATCTCATTTTAATACGAAGACTGCGGCGCTTGCGGTGCGGCCAAGTCTGCGTACACCTTTTAATCAATATGACAAAAATACTTTAGCGATTAAGTCATATTTTTGTGTTCGCATTTTTCTTTTATTGTATTATGGTGAATGCATTAACCAGCCCACGAAATTCAAAATTTCTTGCGTTTTTTTTGCAATTTGCAGACCATTCCTAGGTTTTTAATGTATATTCTGAATAATTTTATAAAACCTGCCTCATCGCTCAAGTATTTACAAATTATTAATTACACTTTAATTTACAAACTATAAATAAAAACCTACTAGAAATATGTACAGGAAAAATAAAAATAAAAGAGACAACATTATGTTGATTAAAATATTATTCGCGGCTGTAAGGCCAACGTAGTTACAGAATGAGAAGTTTCTTTTTTGAGTATTATAAAAAAAGTCGTTTCCAAGAACTCTGTAGATGGCGTTGAACTGACTACGTTACTAGATGTATGCCTTCATTTTTGCACAAATTCACGAGGCACAGGCTTCTCTTCTTTTTCTCTTGGGACATTTTCTTTATGGCGTGGAAAACTCATAATAAAAAGATTGGTACATAAATGAATACTTTTTTCTTTATTTGGTTGGTCATGTCTTGTTGCCAAGCTATAAGTACACACAGCTACACATCAAGCTATAAAATACCAGTTTGTCATGATCTCGCTTCGTACGATATTTCACACAATGAACGGTCAGCTAATACTGGTTATGCATAACTTGATGTGTAGCCGTGTACATATTCTTTGCTATCCATATAGATCCATGCTCTGTATCTATGGATACTCTCTGCCAACCCAGTCGGCGAATCAGCGACAATCAGCAAGTGAGCGAATGGCGATTGGTTAGTGAATGGACTTGGACGGGCGTTGGAGAAAAGAAAATGGCAAAATGGTGTGATCCATTGATCTTATTTAAAAGGTTAGTATTTAGTACCTACGAAATATTACTATAGTGTGACGTAGTTAATAAATGGCATCATTTTTTTAAACTGATGCTAATTTTCGCGATTTTAGAAACTATTACCGTTATCGCATTGTGTGGCAAGTTCACGACAGACAGGCGAGGGCGCCGTTCGGCTTTCGCTTTGTTCACTCAACTCCACGTGCCTTCCGCCATTTAGAGCACATTATATCGGCAGATTGTAGGAAATTTACCACATTTTCATCGTTTACGAGATCAAAACTCAAGGATACTATCTTACGATTACATATTTTTAAGTATTTGAATCAATCGATGTCGAAAAAGCCGCTACCGGGCGGCGTGGTCGTGTTCGGCGGCAACATTAGCGGGTAGCGGTGAGCAGCGTGCAGGCTTGAGCGATGCAGTAGCATGCGAAGGGGACTGCGTCCACAAAGGCTGACATTGCGTTCTGTTGCAGGTGACAGCGTGAGGCGGGGCGATGGCTGCCGGCGCAGAGTTCGTCGAGGGTTGGCTGGTCGCCCAAGTGTTGGGGGAAGGTGCATATGGCGAGTGAGTAGGATTTGTTCCTAAATAAGAATAATTATGAATGTCTTTAATGGGCCGTAGAGTATTCGTAGTTTATAAAGTCATCCAAAATGGTACCAATAGTACCTAAAGTTATGTTGGAGACTATTAGTGTCTTTTGCTGCGATCTATCTACAGCTACACAGCAAGAAGTTCGTTTCTTAGGGTTGTCCTTATTTTTTGAAACTACCTATTGAGGTAGGTACAACTGAAGAATACAGGAGCAAAACAAGTAATGTCGCAAAAATTTCAAATTTAATCCGAGTACTATTAGCAACACTTGGTTTTCTCAGAGTGTTTTTTTTTTATGTAGTACCTACTAGCGGCCCGTCCCGGCTTCGCACGGGTGGAGGACCCAGTCTAAAACCCGGTCCCGATGGTCACAAACACGACAAAAAAATAATTATCCGAAACAGTCAAGCCGTTTTCATGTTATTTCGTGACAACGGAAAATGGGTTTAATTTTTATATATATATATATATATATAGATTATGTAAATGCATTATACATTAGATATTATTTCAAAACTCAGTCTGTGGGTCATCTTAGGGGCGGAGCATTCTTGTAGGTACTGATGCAAAAGTGGGAATATCTATAATAAACGGATCATAACATTGAATGGGCAACTCAATTCAATAGTAAAACATATCAAAGGTATAAACCACAAAAATTAAGTTGATTAATACCTAAACTTTATTAAAATAGAGATTGTAGGGAAATATATCCAAAACAAGATTTTAATATTCCACTCGGTTTTAATTCAGGGTTCATCCAACTCTTTTTTTTTTCATTTCCCCCGGGGGCTCTGTCGGATGCCACAGTATCATTTACTTGATTTTCTCTCATATCATTCCTTAAACAATCCATTGATTTTGATTGGCCTGTTGGTCTAGTAGTGGTTAGTGACCCTGACTGCTATGCTGCTATATTGTGGGTTCGATTCCCACCCAGGACAAATGTTTGTGTAATGAGCACAATCATTTGTTCTATGTCTGGATGTTAATTTTTTTATAATATTTATGTATTTAGAAATACATAGTATGTTTATCAGTTACCCATAACAGAAGCTCTGCTTAGCTTGGGACTAGATGTGTGATATTTGTGGAATACTATTATCCCTTCAAAAACATTCTGTAAAAAACTGCCCATGTCTCGATATAGCTGCTTATTTATCTCTAAAAAGTAATGAAATCTAGACAACGTCGTGAAAAGTTTTAAGGTTCCTTACTGAGATTGCTTTATTATTATAGTTAATTAATCTTGTGTGACTTGGCTGTTGGTTAGTGGGTACTAGTAGTAATCTGTGGTACTAGTCAAGGTTGGTGCAATGGTGTCATGGTGCACCTGGTTTTTACCATTGTGTACTCATCAATGGCCAAGTCACATAATAATAACTATAATAATAAAGAAATCACAGTAAGGAACCTTAGACTTTTCACAACTTTGTCTAGATTTCATTACTTTTTTGAGATAAATAAACAGCTCTATCTAGGTGTGGCCAGTTTTTGGTGGGATTTCACTTCTTTTTGTAGAAATGTGGGCATAATTTTTTATTTTTTGCCCTCGATTTTTGACATCAAATGAAGTGGCCCACCAAGTTGAATATTTTTTGTAAAGGGGGTATATGTCGATCTCTGATAGTTTGGTTGGGCTCTTGTGTATTCTAATCAGGGTCACCAGGTACTCCAGATCTTAGATTATCCTAGTTTTTTATAGTTTTCCCTTTATGTGGCCGTTAAACCCTAACTCTGTACCAAATTTCAGTTCTCTCAGTTTATGGAAAGTATCTACTAGTTCTATTTTGATGATCATGAGTGAGTACTTTGCTTTGCTTTTGCTTAACTTCGGAACTAAATGACCTACTGACTTGGATTTGAAGTATATGATTGTAGCTAACTGGATGACGATAATTTCTGCGTTCTGGTCTTATCCAGAGGTTCTCAAATAGGGGCCTGAAAATGAGGCGAAATGGATCCAGTAAAGGATGGTACGGCAGTGTTTGCTTTGCACTCGACTTTGGCGGGGGCGCCGCCGTGCTCCCGATATTATCGATCCATCTTTTCTTTGGCCCTCCTCTTCTCCATCCATCAACAAACATACCCATCACTCTGTCACATGGGTGTCATCCCTCTTCACCACATGTCCATATCATATTTATGACCCAAAATAATTAACATTTGTGACATTACTGACTGAAATGACCCAAGTGAACAAGTGATCTCTGCAAATTATCATGAAACCGAGGTGAGCAGAAGCGACAAAATAAAAAGGACATCTGAAGAACCCTTCTTATCTTATCAAGAATATATCTTTGATGATCGGAGTTACAATGTTAATATCAACTTGAACTTCCCTAATATTAAAAAAGAAGCATGTACCTACCATACAAAATTAGCCCTTTTTGTTATGGGATCTTGAATTCAATGCTTTAAGTTAGGAACATCGGCGGCTCTATTGGAAAGAGTATTAGATGTACTCATTCTGGAGGTTGCAGGTTCAGTACTGCTCACGGTTTTAATTTTTCTTTCTAAAGTAAATCTTTAATTATATATTTTAGATATTAATGTTGCAAATACTTCTGTATATTTTAGAAATGAAGTGAATTGGTATTCTTCATAATATATATTTTAAATAAAATTGAAGTAAATTGATATTATTATTATTCTATAAAATAAAAATTGGTATTCTTACAAAGTCCATGCTTGCAATCTAATATAATATTAAAAATGCTATAAAAATCGTCCAGGGGCAGTAAGATCTACAATTAATATACAGACACTTTCCAACTGAGCCTACACCATCTACATACATGACCATAATTCGACTCGATCCACCACAATCTAACAAGTTGAGAACTAGTGTGATTTGTAATGTTGTTCGATCATGAACATCGTTAGATACAACAGATTAGAGAAAGATAGAGTTGTGAAGCCTATGTCATTGTTACCTTACAACTTAATAGAGTATTTAGCTGAAAAAATAGAATTGATGCGTTATCAATTAATATTTTTTGATAAAATTATCAACACGTAGTTTTTCTTTTGTTGTGTTCATTTGTTACGTAAACGTAACAAGCAAGTGGATAATTTTTTTTTCTAACATCATGAGCGAATTTTGATGCATCTTTGTATTTCAATAAAATATACAATACCTACGTATCCATGATGTTTCAAAACTCTCACTGGCGGACTATTCACATTTTAAATGATTGATGTTGTCAACATGCCTTTAACAACTGGATTGTTTTTAATAATAAAGTGTTTCCATTTATTTTTCCCTGACTGAGCCAGAAGGAGGGTTTGTTAGGTTTGTTTATTAGGTTTTTTCCAGGATATACATGAATATTCCTTAGGCAACCATGGACCATGCCCGGGTCGACGGCGCGTTGTGTTCCACGCGCGCCTCAAAGAGCGTCAGCATGATGACGGGGCCTACAGAGGGCCAAAGCCTGCCGGGACTTATTTCTTTACCGTGACCCCGGAACATAAAGGGCTATTGAAGGACACCGTGGAGTTGAGTCAGTACAAGTCTGACAGTCCCTCCCGCCCTGCCCCGGGTGCGAGGACTCATTTGATGGTTTTACCACGATAAAAAAATGGCAAGCTATGTAGCCTAAATGTCTTGATGAATTTAGCTTGTGAGGTGTTGGATTCGTCTGAATAGGGTGTTTTACTGCATAAATAAATTAAAAATCTATTCAGTCCGTCAGTAATAATTTTGGAAAATTATAGACACGTATTTTTTTTTAAATCAATGAATATTGACAGATGTAATGCTTCCAAATTCGAGAGTGGGCGCTTGTGACGTCATTACACTTGTAAAATAGTCAGGACCGAGTGACGTTTTGTAATTTTTAGAAGTGTTGTATGTTTGTCAATTTGGATTTAAGTGACAAAAGAAAAATACGGGTTTAATATTTTTTGATAACCTATATTTCGGATTTATAAAATACGTTTGAGGAGTTTGGTTTTTCCTATTTACTTCTTTATTCTTCAAAGTTGCCCAAAGAAACGACGATCGCTTTAATATGGCTTGAAGATGAGCGATACTTCTGTGTGTCGCTACGCGCGTACGTTTCCGTCCAAAACAGGGAGTGTAACACTTAACTGTTTTGCTTTTCATTCAAAAGGGAAATTATATAAAAAAAAAAAAATTGTCCCTTTCAAAATCAAAATCACAAATTTTTATTTCACACAGGCCCATGTGGGCACTTATAAAACGTCGACAACAGCTGCTTTGTATGCAGATTTTATTAAATAACCATTTTATTCAATAGATTAACTCAAAGATGACAATGATTTCGCTGGTACCCTGTATAGAACGCTAGGCGAACACGGAACTAGATCCACACTGCAATTTGGTTAGAGAAAAAACACGAGTCGAGCGAGTCACGGCGGCGGCGGCTCGGCGCATCCTTGAAAGTTTATCCACCTCGCGGCGTCGCGCGGTCACTGCCGCCGCCGCCTCCGCCGAGCGTTGTTCTACGACAACCTTGTATTTTCGGCGCACAAGTTTGCACAATAGACCATTGCGTTCGCACTCACGTAATGTTTAATACGTCGTGTGACGTGGCAGAGTGCGGCTGCTGGTGCACGCGCGCAGCGGCGCCGCCGTGGCGCTGAAGGTGGTGCGCGGCGCGGGCGAGGCGGGCGCGGCCGCTCGCGAGGCTGCGCTACATCGCGCGCTCCGACACCCGCACGTGCTGCGCTGCCTGGGCGAGCGCACGCACCAGGGCCTGCACTACATGTTCCTGGAGTACGCGCCGGGCGGCGAGCTGTTCGACCGCATCGGTGAGCGCGCGGGCGAGGGCGGGTGGACGCACATGCGTGCCTGTCTGACCGCACGTGCGATCCTGTCTGATCGCGACTGTGTGCAGAGCCGGACGTGGGCATGCGCGAGGAGGAGGCGCGCCGCTACTGGCGCCAGCTGCTGAGCGGGCTGGCGTACCTTCACGGCCGCGGCGTGGCGCATCGCGACATCAAGCCAGAGAACCTGCTGCTCGACAACCGTGATCAGCTGAAGATCTCTGACTTCGGAATGGCGACGCTATTCAGGTAAGGGATTTTTTTACATTCTACTTAAGTGACCAGATTAGAATTTTGTATAATTATGTTTCTCCATTCGATTTTTCGCAAAATAGCATTCAAAATTCTGGATTTTAGTTTCTAAAGCAAGACAGGCCGGTTTTATTTTTATTAATTAATCAGTTAGTAGGTAACCTATATTATCACCAAAATGAAAAGAAAAAAAAAATCTTGAAAGGAAAACGTGAAACCATCAACTATACAGAGTGTTTCTTTTAAATTGGCCAAAAGGGAGCATCTGCATCCATAAGAAATACGAGAAACGTTTCTTAGGAACCTTTAGCTCTTTTTGGATACTGACAATTTTAACGTTATTTTTTTTTTTTTGGTCAAGTGTGAGTTGTCCCCAAAAATGAGTGAAATTGACCAAAGTTTTTTTTAATGCTGTTCGACTCTCATATAAGAATCATTTCATTGTATCGGAAGAAAAAAAATTGTGGCGGCGGAAATTGGTCAAAGGAGATGTTTCATTCTGGGCTCAGTCTATGTACACCATCTCAATAAATAGGAAAAAACTAGGGGAATTTCATAAAAATACTGAAAAAATCATTTGAAGACGGGCTTAGCTGTTAAAAAATGTTAATTAGGGGCGTTTTTTAGCACGATAACCCCATTATAGGGCGGCCATGACAGTACTATTTGACGTTTACTATGACGTTTGACAACTTTGACATTTCTATGCAGTGATGTTTGCAGATTTTCTTGAGATATAATTCATGTTTTTCGGAGTTAGTAATTATTGTATTTATTTTAAAATATCCTGTAGGTACGATTATTTTTATCGAAACCTTTTTTTTAACCGATTATTCTTGAGATCAAAAATTGATTTTTTTCGATCTTTATTCCAGTTTCTAAACGTCAATCAAATGTCATTGTCAAATGTTGTCAAAATAAACTTTTCAATTAATCTGGGGGCACTGCCGTGCCCCAGATTAATTGAAAATTATTCATTTTTTTACAAAATTATTAATAATAACCACATGTTTTGGTAAATGTGAATAAACGATCGAAATTTATTACTTTTAGTAGTCATTATTAATAATTCACGACACATATTGGTGAAAGTTATAAAATTAATAAACTAAACGGCTAAACCTAGTGCTAACTGAAGATAAGTATGATACACGTAGGTTAACCGCATGTGGTCGCATACACCTAGGTTTAGCCGGTTAGAACTAGGTCTAACCTCGGGACTTGCTGGCACCCCGACTCGGACAATTTTGGTTAGAAGAGGATGGCGGGGTCTTTCAGACCCCGCCATCCTCTTCGTGGTTATTTTTTTTTTAAGCACGCAGAAATAGGAGCCCCGCGGAGCGGGGCTCCGTCGACTTGCTCCTGTGAAGGAAGTTTACTTATTACATTTATGACTACTAGGGTAAAATTATTAATAAAAACCGACAAATGTGATTAATTAATCACTTTAACCTCGACTATCGGTAATTATTAATAATAATAGATAATTATTAATAATCTTCAATTATTCACTCTTACCGTAACATATACAACCAAAGGGACATTTTTATATGAACAACTATATGATCATAATTATCTGAACAGTGTAAGATTCACAATTATATAAGCTCACATGAATACAGTAATATCAAACAAGTAAATTTAATTAAAATCTTATTCCGGCGTCATAAAGATGATTTTACTAGTGTAGCGGACATAAACTTCTACAAAAACAACAGCAGCGCCATCTATGCAAAGACCGCGACACTAAGAATCTACATCGCGCAATCGAAGTTATCCTCGACATTAGAACACATAGGATATTCCGACAATATATGTTGGGCAGAAAGCCCACCAGACACAACACCCGTCTGGTTGGAAGGTACCTTCCTTTTCACCGGGTAGTGAGGAACTTTCCACTCTGTTCCTCCTACCCCCAAACTAGCAATCTTAAAATTGCGTGGTCAACAACATTATTTAGGTATCACTGGCTAGTTTTCCATCAAGTGACGTTGTTTTTTATTAAAAAGAAATTACCGACGCACATGTCATTTATAAAAAACATACTATGGCATTGAAATAATCATTTCAAAAGACCTAAAAAGCATACGCGCGGAAAACAATTGAATACTGTTATTTCTATAACAATGTAAACTGGATCTTATTTATTCGAGGAAATAATAAACTATCCTATGCATGTAGAGATAATTATGAAGCTTACCCTGCTCAGATATGATTAAAGCTTATACAGTATAGATATATTTTTAAAAGGTGATCACATATTATTGCCTAAGGCAGATTATATATTATAGAACGTTCACATGAGAATATATTTTTGATCGATAGATTTGTAGAATTTATTGAGCTTATTGCTGCGCTTGAGCTACAACACTTACAATATTTTGAATCATTAACAATGCCAACATATTATTGAACTCGACTGTACTATAGATTGTGGTGTCCTTTTACAAATACTCCCATTTCAAGAATATAAAGGGTGTCAAGTAAAGAATGTATAACTTTGGAATGGGTCTAGAACTAAAGGCCATTTAGAAAAAAATAGGAATACAGAATTCTTGCGGTTGAATCAGTCAGATTGCTAGTGTAGGTGTAGGCCAGATAAGTTGCTACTCATTCTTTTGAATATTGTAGTGGCAAATAGTGATAGGAAGTGGCGGTCGGGTGTTGCAGGCACGGCGCGCGCGAGCGACTGTTGTCGCGCGTGTGCGGCACGGCGCCGTACGCCGCGCCCGAGGTGCTGCTGGCGCCGCAGCGAGCCTACCGCGCGCCGCCCGCCGACCTGTGGGCCGCCGCGCTCGTGCTGCTCGCCATGCTGGCCGGCGGTGAGTACTGTCCCCGCAGCCCGCCAGCCGCCGCCGCAGACCACCCGTCGCGGCTCGTCTCTTTGGTATCCTAGCTGTAGGCGTGTAAGCAGACCCTAAAGTTATGGTACCGAAGTTACGAGTCGCGGCGCTCGCACCTCCGCTCGGAAGTTCGTCGTCGTCGGGTGAGCAACTTCCATCGATCATTATCTGTCTGTGTGCATCGCGGCCCCGTTTTAACTGGTCGTGCTGTGTGTCCGAAGAGTTGCCGTGGGAGCGCGCGTGCGACACGGACGAGCGCTACGCGGCGTGGAGCGCCTGGGCGGGCGGGCCGCGCGGGCCCTGGAGCAAGCTGTCGGCGGGCGCGCTGGCGCTGCTGCGGCGCGCGCTGCAGCCGGCGCCCGAGCGGCGCGCGCCGCTGCCGGCGCTGCTGGAGCTGCCGTGGCTGCGCGAGCCTGCCGGTGAGTGCCGCCCTGCCTCCTCCTCAGCCGCGGCGCGCGGCCGTGTCAGGTACTAGGTGACTCTGAGTAGTCGGTCTCGGAGCCGCCTGGTGCCTCTGCACGGCCGCGCCTCGTTCGTCGGTCACTCGTCGCTGCTGCTCGTCGAGACTCGCGCGGTTCGGCTCTTTGGCGATTTAGCTCCGTGACGTGTCTTATGCTCATAAAGCTAGATTACCAAAGCACCGCGCCGTTGCACTTTCAACGCATCGACATCACTTTCATCGTGTTAATCTGCGTCTTCATTATGCCTTTTTATTGTAAACTCTTTAAAATCTTATCACATGAGTGTCATTGTAAATTACGTCGTGTAAGTTACTCCAGCAAGAAAGTATCTCCTAGAGTTATATGAGTAGAACATATAGTTGATGCCTTATCTGCTGTAAAAACGATTCTTGCTGGGGTACGTTTTTTTAGCAAGAAAATTCTAAACGAGTGATTGGAGAGAGAAAAAATGTGCATGGCCAGTGAGCTTATTGGTATGTAAGCCAAAATGTGCCCCCAAAAATAAAATCTGTGCGCCTTTAGATTTTCGAGATATTGCGTTTCTTGCTGGAGTAACGTTTTGATGAATCGTATATCTCTAACCATTGCATGTGCCCCTGTAGAATACAGGGTGAATTTTTCAACTGGGCGTGGATGGCTACTTTCGAAACTATGAGTAATATCGAAAAACGTTGAAAGGAGTCTCGAGGCCGATTTTGACGAAAACTAAAACTGCATCATTGGATTTTAGAAAAATCAAAAATCCTGGTCAGGAAAAAAACTGATTAATCTTCAAGGCAAAGACTGTATTTGAAACATAAGTGACCGTTTCTTCTTTATAATAATGCTATTTTTAGTTCAACTCAATAATGTCGTATTGCTAAGTACAGTGGGATTGTTGAAATGTCAAATCCAGTGAGACATTGAAAACAATGAAATTTTATATTTCGAATAAATTATGGCTCAGTAGATGTAAATTAACATGGAAAAATAGCAATTTCATAAAAATCAGCCATTTCCTTAAGTTTGCCGTATATGATAACTTCCCAGAATTTGATCCTTATTAGCAACACTATCGAACGGTGTAATAATACAGGGTGTGATTTTTTTTTCCAAAATCAGCGGGTTCGATTCCTGACCAGGATTTTTGATTTTTCTAAAATCCAATGATGCAGTTTTAGTTTTCGTCAAAATCGGCCTCGAGACTCCTTTCAACGTTTTTCGATATTCCTCATAGTTTCGAAAGTAGCCATCCAAGCCCAGTTGAAAAATTCATCCTGTATACATACACGAGTAGCTCTTGATATGTGCCCCTTAGTGCCCCAATTAGATTTAAGAAAATATTTATAGTTTTCAAGTCATCGCGGTTTTATGAAAACCCGAAAAAACATTGCAGCGCCTACATGAGACAAGGCATAAGTTCGCTGAAAAATGTGTTCGGTCCTTCTTGACGCTAATAATAAAAAGTTTCAAAACTTCATGCATGCGGTTTTGAATAATCTTGCTAAAAGTCAAAACGATGGTGTCATAACTTTGGCGGCAAAATACAAGGAACTGGCTCAATCTCAGATGTGTAGGTGTAAACCAAAATCATGTGCCTTTAGTCAAAAATATATGGTGAAAATATTGAGGTTGGAATGTTTCGCATTAAGTAAATATATACAAAAAAACAAAATATGTAAGCATCGGCTAGTTATCCGACCAAATATGAATGACTACTATAAAGCGACGGATTCATACATATCGATGACATTCTTTATTGGACTTATTATACCTAAGGGCGTTATCATACTAGGGGATGCAGTACCGGTTCTTTTTAAAAACCCGGTACCGGATGTTCGGTACAGGAGTTGGAACCAGGATTTCCCGGGAAATTCGGTACTGTCGGTACTCGCGTACAAATCGCTATTAACATATTGTATGAAAGGCACAAGTGTGCACACACTAGTTACACTACATATAATTATCTTAATCGGTTGAAAAATTACCTCATTACAAAAGTGGGATGGTGCAGTTCAAAAAACTTCGGTTCATTCGTAAATCTATAATTGACAATAATCATCAGAACACAATCTCAAGGAACCTTTAAATCCTTTTTATATCTTATAATGAAATATAATTATATCAAATAGAACTTGAATTCCTAGTATATTTTGAATTAGAAAGAAGCCTATCTTTGTCTCGGGTTTGCTTTGTTTTTTTCTCTATAGAACTTTTAATTCACTCAATCACTTTGTTCCTTCCACTATTAATAATGCTTTATCGAAGTGACAATTTTTTTTTTTTTAATTTGTCGAATAATTATAAAATACACAACATGTAAGCATTAAAAAAGTTATTCTCTTTAAAGTGATTTTTGAGTTGTTTCATCAAAACGGACCCCTTACTTACATCGCTGATTAGTTTTATTTACAAAATTCTTATTATTATCAATCAAAAATGTTTTATGTTAACGATACTGTAAAGAAAAAAAAGAATATTGGATATGATTTGTTGCTTTATATTGAAAAAAGAAGGAAAATAATAAAGTACCGGGACTACGGGATGAAGAACCGGTACCGGATTGTTTAAAAAAATCCTGGGATTTCCCGGTATTTTCGGTACCGGGATTTCCCGGTTGCATGCCCTATATCATGCTAGCGGACTAGAAGCGGCTGCGAAGCGGAGCGGCCGCACAGCGAATGAGTCGCGAACACGCAGCGACTGTGCATCGAAGACGTCGCGAACGCGTGGCAAATACGTAACGTCGGTGCTATATTGATACATACGCCCTGTCACAATCGTGTTTCGTTACGGTCTGATGTGAGGTGGGGCGGACGGGGCGGCGTGCGTTCGAGGCAGTACAAACTGGCGCCCACTTTGTTGTTCGCGACGATCCTGTAGCGCGTCCGCAACGAATTGCTGCGCAGCCGCGACGTTTTCGCGACGCATTCGCTATGCGGCCGCTCCAAAGTCAAATGTTTTTATTTCACATAGGCCCATGAGGGCACTTATAAAACGTCGACAAAAACGTGCTCGGTTCGGGTTGGTCGATTCCATGGAGAAGAACCATTAAGAAACTCCATGATTACTCTTTTAAAAATATGGTATAGGTATAGCTCCGCCCCGCCTCCGCTTCCAATCCGCTAGTATGATAACGCCCTAAGCTGTTGTCCGTACAGTTGCGTTCAAAAGTTTTTAAGGCTAATTAAATGCACCTTGTGAGTATATTAATGAAACAGCTTGTTGATGTGTTTTTTTTTTCCTACGTATAATATTAGAAATAATTTGCATGTTGTGTAGTCGTAATCATTATTCATATTATTTAAATCACCGATCAGTTTTTCATCTAAGTCTAACTTAAAATTATGAAATTCGCATCACACAAAATCACAGATCAGTATTTAGTATAACTTCAGTATTGAGTATAAATTTGAAATCACAGATAAATAATTCTCTTACGAGTAATTTGCAGATTCAGATGAAGTGTGTTTGTATAGTAAACCGCATAAAGATATAGCTGTAAACATCGAATCGAAACAAATTATCTGATGGTATTTGACTATAAATAAACATATTTATCCCATATACGTAACAACATTATCACCTGACTGTGGAATGACACGTATACAGGGTGCTAGTGCTTCCTAGTATACGAAGCGTAGCTGTTTTGTTTATATGCGGGGGGGCATCACGACGTCAAATTGACAAACTGTGTTCTTTCATGTTGTAATAGTGCTCTTAATGACGTATAAAACAAAACCAGATATTCCATTGTTCCGTATTATGCTGCAGATATAAAAATGCTCGCCGGCAAAACAAAATGAAAGAATACGGCTTCAGTTCTACAAAGTGAGTTTAAAAAAGTTTAAAGTAATATTTTCCCAATTACATAAAACGGTTTTAACTTTTTCAACTTACGTAGAAGACCTCACAAATGAAGAGAACATGATACAAATCAAAAACTAGCTCACACTTTGCCTCGGATATGATTTAAGTCAGTTTGTTCAAACATTAAGGTTTGAGCAACTTCTGTCAAATTGTATGCATTAAATCAACTAATGGCTGAGGCATTGCTCGAGTTATGTTCGGCAGATCGAAAAATTAAATACCTCCCTCAAATTATGCTAGGTTATCAGGTTACTACGTAAGCACATTTTACAACAAGTGCACAAAACAAACCATTTTTACCCGAGGCTTAGCAGCTCGAGCCGAAGGCGAGGGCTGATAGTAATATCGAGGATAAAAATGGTTTTGTGGACGAATTATAATCTCTGCTTTTCAATTCGATTGCGAGGAAATAAAACAGTAGTATAAAATAATATTTCTTTAATTAAAATTCAAAGTAAAATTAGAACAGTTTTGAATACTAAAGGAATTGTTTTTCCCGGCATATTAACGGTATTTATCTGAATTTGTGAAGACGACAAAAAAAAGAAGAAAAAAAGATCTTCTTTTTCTTTTTACATCTTTTTTTTTCTTCACTGGACATTTTTAACCCTAGAGTGGGCGCGTCTCTTGGCGAAACGTCAGTGGGCGCGTGGGGAGCGTTTTGCCGCCCCTTGTCTTTGACCATTTTAACTAGTAAAACAGCAATTTAATCAGTATTTTTTCTTAGGATTTAAATAATACACTAATTAGTAATAATAAATCAACATATTTATTAAATTCCTTTTTAAAAACGTAGGTTTACAAAAAACTTTAAGAAACTTAATATTTTAATTGTCTTTTTTCCTTCATCCTACATAATACACTTTAATACTTAAAAAAATTATTAAAAAATAACCAAGTTATATATTTTCTGAATCTACAGGATATGCTTCATCAAAAAAGTCGTCACAAAGGTACGTGCAATGTTCGTTGCACAGTAACTTTGGGAATCTAAAACACCCTTTTTTCGTGCGCCTATTTTTCTGTAATTGATAATAAATTGCATTTGATCTCCTTTTTTGAAGAAGATGCTTGTTCTGATGGTACAAAGCGAGCAATTTGGTTCTTCAATGGAATATTTAAAATTTCTATAGAAGACCTTGTGGTCATATATTGCTTGATAAGTACCATGGCAATTTCTTTCAAATACTCTCTGCGTAGCATCAAATGTTCAGTGGTTCATCATCGTCCCTGGACGTACGTGTTGGAGATTTATCACCACCTGTTTGTATTCTATGTGTTCTACAACGAGATCGAAGCTACTATAGCATACTAAAGTCGCTGATGAACGGCTAGTTATATCTGAAGTGGATGTCTGTTGGTGACAAATAGGTGTTATTTTGGAAAGCACAACAATTAGGGAAGGTTCTTTTTTTTTAGAAGCGTCGCTGTGCCTGACTGATCTGTTTCTGTGTTGTGCTCAGTATGTTGACTAGATTGATCACTATCTGAAACATTTCCATCAACAATCTGTGCCCTAGCATCTTCAAAATCTGATATTTTAGCCGAGACAATATTTGAGCTGCCATTTTGTCCGTTATTTGTCAATTGTTGACTTATTTATCAATAGAATACTTTTAAATCCTAAAACAATTATTTTTAACAATAAATGCACCAGAAAATATAGTCTACATTCCAAATTTGCAAAACATTTATTACACAATTTAACTTACGTGAGTGGGCGCGCGGTGAGCAATTTGCCGCTCAGCGACACCTGGTGGTAACAATCTTCTCCTCAAGCGAACTCCCGTGCACTGATGGTGTCCAGCCTTTAGGCACACGTTGCTAACGAGAGTAGGGCCAGCTACTAAAAATCGCAAGCTTAACGGCCGATTGTTTTTAAAATTATTAACGTTTTTTTGGCACGGGCGGCAAAATGCTCATAGCGCGCCCACTCTAGGGTTTACAATTTTGGCAAATTGAAGAAATTAATAAATACACGAACAAAGAACAAGAGCTGTTTCCCGCCGCTTTATTTTTTTTTAAATCTTACGACATTGATATTAGACTGCAGACCTATAGGCGGAGACCTCTCGCGCCCGGCATTGGTTTCGGCCATGCTGCGGAGCGAGACGGAGTGGGAAGCGGTCGCCGCCTTCTGCGAGGCAGTAATGCTCGTGAAGGAGGCGGCGGGCCGCGAGAGAGAGAGGACAGCGTCCTCCCTCCGCCCCAACCGCAGTGGTGTACGCCCACGGCGCCGTACGTCGCAAGACGATCTCCGGCCACCGTAGGCGCGGGCATGCGGACAGCGAGTAAAGGGCAACTCGCTGTCCGACCATGGAGCATGCCCGGGTCGACGGCGCGTCGTGTTCCACGCGCGCCTCAAAAAAAAAAGGCTGCAGACCTATACAGCCTACTATTAAATTAATTTTGTAATAATTTTCTTAAATCAACTAACCTACCGTATTTGAATTAAAATTTTAATATCTATTATATCTTAAAAACCCATAAGGCAAATAAATTAATTTCCGTAGATATTTTAATTTTATAGTACCGTTAGCCTGGGCAATGAATGATTGTGGTTGGAAAAGTTAAAAGCAGAAAATCTGACTTATGAACTTTGTTAAGACTAGTTAGAAGATAAACATATTAAAAGTCCTGACCCCTCCGAGGTGAGCCCGAGGGAGGGGGGGGGGCAAAGAAGGTCCCGTTTTTTGGTTTTTTGCTTATATCTCGAAAACGGTGCGTCGTATAAAATTTTGTTGTACTACATAATAAAACCTCATAAAATTCTCTACAAGTTTGTTGGTCAAACTTTTTATCTATCTCCAATATTTGCATCGCTGTGAGCTCCGAAAAATGACCAATTTTCAAAAATGTGTTAAATTATCTGTCTCGTTCTTTGTTTTCTTGTTTATATCTTAAAAACGGTGCGTCGCATGAAATTTAGTTGTACTAGAGAATGAAACCTGATAAAATTCTCTACAATATGTCTTTCACATTTTTCATCTATCTTCAATCGCCTAGCTATGAGACTTGAAAAAAGTGGATTTTTTAAAATACACTCACAGGCATATATTATAACCACCCACCTATATCTTTCATCACCCTGTTTGTTTTTGTTAATTACTGTTTTATTTTATGTCAATTGGCAATAAATGACCCATTATTCGTTTGCTTAATTTGTGACACCGAAGGGTTTTTGGAATTAAGTAGTTTTTTGACATTGTTGCCGTTGCGTTAACGTGTTAACATTTGCTGTTTTTTTCTGCCATAGTGTGTGAATATTGTTTAATTCAGTTTGTAGAGTTCATTTCCTGTTCGTGACTTAAAAAAATGCCATTCGATGCAATTGGTGCAGCTAGGGCAGTGGTTTTAGCAGATGCCGGGAACACCCAACGTCGCATCGCCCGTACGCTCGGTGTACCTCGAACCACGGTACGGGATGCCATCAGACGATTTCGGGAGACTGGCTCCTACACCCGGAAGGCTGGTTAAGGCCGTCATCGATGCAATTCGACCCGAGATGACGTTTCGTTGTCAGCAACGTGTTGAAAAATCGCATTTACGCCGCTATCGAAGCTCGTACCTGTCTTTTTAAGGTGTGAAATGTCAGTGTGAGTAAAAGTACGATTAGAAGAAGACTGACAGAAAGGAATCTGAGGGCTTATCGTCCAGCTCATGCTCCACAACTGCTCCCACAACACGGTAGAGCTAGATTTGCTTTTGCGCGAGAATATGCGGACTGGACAATGGATGAATGGAAGGACACAATGGTCTCAGATGAGAGCAGAATAGCCTCATGAGGTCCAGATGGACAACAGTTTGTCTACAGGTGCCTAAACGAAAGGTTTGCTCCATGCGTTATAACCGAAACAGTGGGTTAACAGGAAGGGTCCATAATGGTATGAGGAGGCATCTCTTACGAGGCTCGTACCGATCTTATTGTGTTCGATAGAGGCAGTGTGAATGCCTAAAGATACGTGTAGGAAGTTATTCAAGACCATGTCATGCCTTTTGCACCATTCGTTGGTTTCACCTTCAGATTAAGGCATGACAATGCACGTTTTCATAGCGCTAGATCCGACTCTCAGTACCTTAATGAAGTCGGGATTCAAGTTTTACCATTGCTAGCACGCAGTCCCGATCATAAACTGATCGAGCACATTAGGGACAACCTAAAAAGACGTATCTGAGCAAGAGTAACAGCCCCTACGACCCTGGGAGAGCATAAGACGGCTGCGGTGGAGGAGTGGCAAAATATCCCTCTGTCAGATATCCAAGACATCACGGATGGATTGCCAAACCAGCTCCAAGAAGTTATTAGAGCCGGAGGCGTTAATACCCATTGTTAATTGTCTTTATTGTTTTAATTGCGATCACTTTTTTTGAAAATAATGAACCTTAACATTTTTTTTCCGAAGTTGTTAGAAAATCGATACTTTTTTTCACAGGTCTTAGCTTTGCAATGAAAACAGATAAATAAAAAAAAACATATCAAAGTTGTAGAGAATTTTATCAGATTTCATTGTGTGGTACAAATAAATTTCATGCGACGCACCGTTTTCAAGATATAAACAAGAAAACCAGGAACGACACAGATAATTTAACACATTTTTGAAGATCGGTCATTTCTCGGAGCTCACAGCTATGCATATATTGGAGATAGATAAAAAGTTTGACCAACAAAGTTGTAGAGAATTTTATGAGGTTTTATTATGAAGTACAACAAAATTTTATACGACGTATCGTTTTCGAGATATACGCAAAAAACCAAAAAACGGGACCTTCTTTGCCCCCCCCCTCCCTCGGGCTCACCCCGGAGGGGTCAGGACTTTTAATATGTTTATCCTCTAACTAGTCTTAACAAAGTTCATAAGTCAGATTTTCGACTTTTCCAACCACACCCCCTTTTTGAGCACTCATTTACCAGACTACGTGAAGAGTTTTAATGTAATGTCAATGTATTTGAAGCGAGGTGCTTGCTGGTACAGCCGGATTTTGTATGAGATACGATACGACTGAGTTACCGAGAAAAGCAACTGCAAGTTTTTCATTAATGTTTTTATCTTTTTAGAGAGATATTATTATTACGTTTCTACCAATAGCGATTTTATTTTAGTAATCATAGTATATTTTAATGTAGCAGGCTCTGTTCTTGAGAGACCGATTATGGGCCCTTAAAAAAAATAATGGCCCAATTAACAGATACGTTTCTTTATAAAACTTTTTTTGGTACCTAACAAAAATATGGTGTTCTTAATTTTTCTTTTTAAGAAATATCTACCTAATAACATAAAACTAAGGCGCAAGGCCGGACGCCACGCGCCGCCGTGAAAATATTTAGGCCACGCCGCCGCCGTCAAATTGGCCATCGGCACTCACATCTAATCCACACAGATACCCCCCACACGTATAGTGATACCCCCAAACGAAACATTTTTTTTGAGTTTCTAGAGAGTATCCCCAAATTTGTTTGTTTTATTTTTGTGCGAAAATCCTAACGCGGTTCACATAATACATCTACTTACCAAGTTTCAATAGGATAGCTCTTATACTTTCGAAGAAAAGTCGCTGTGACATACGACACTGACAGACAGACATGACGAATCTATGAGAGTTCCGTTTTTGCCATTTGGCTACGCAACCCTAAAAAAGGAGGTCTCTGTAAATAATAATCCGTTGTCAACTTTATCTACATATTCAAGACGCATTGAAGATTTTGTTCAACAGCTCCTGAAATATAAACCTAGGATTTTTTTATCGTGGTAAAATCATCAAATGAGGCCTCCCACCCCGGGCAGGCCGGGAGGGACTGTCAGACTTGTACTGACTAAAATCCACGGTGTCCTTCAATAGCCCTTTATGTTCCGGGGTCACGGTGATGGTATAAGACCCGCGACCCCGGCAGGCTTTAGCCCTCTGAGAGGGGGCCTCGTCATTATGCTGACGCTCTTAGAGGCGCGCGTGGAACAACACTAACGCAGAAGGAGGCGACCGCTTCCCACTCCGTCTCGCTCCGCAGCATGGCCGCAACCAATGCCGGGCGCGAGAGGTCTCCGCCTATCGCCGCCGTGAGGACACGTCGGTGCTCCGCCCAAGCGGGGCAATCCTGCACCGTATACTCGACTGTGTCCTCCGTGCGATCTTCGCAGTGGTGATACCCAGGCGTTTCCTCCTTTCTCATCAGACACAGGTACCTCCCGAAACATCCGTGTCCGGTGAGGACCTGCGTCATGCGGTAGGAAAGGACGCCGTGACGTCTCTCCAGCCACTCCTCAAAGAGGGGTCTTATCGCCGCTATTGCGGCGTGCCCGGCCGTCGGTCGCGACAGTCGTGCCCTCCATATTGCCCTGAGATCGCGCCGGAGCTCTTCTCGCCGCGCCTCGACTTCTCGAGGCAGCGGGGAGAATTTTTTGGCTTAGGGGGAAACTCGCCTCTGGTCCGCGGCCCAGTTTAGACGGAGTCAGAACAGTAGTGGTAAACTGGGCCGAATGTGTGCGGGTGAGAATACCATAGGAAAAATGTATAGGAGTAAAATCTACCCATTCAGAGAACATTTATTTAAAATGAAATAAAGGTGTGAAAAAAAACGTAAGTAGCAAAATATATTGTCTATTCCCAATAAAATTCTCACCAGTGGCATTGTTTTAATTATTGTCATCACTGGCTTCATTGTAATCACCGCTATCTTGCTACTAAAACTCTATTTCCAAACAAATCTGTATTTGGTGCTTCAACTTACCTGAAAATGACTTTTTCATTAATAACCAGGAAAAGTACTAGGCTAGCATAACTTCAAAGTGGTATGGATTTATATAATTCTTGAAAGGCAGAAGAGGACAAAGTATTTTTTTATGTCAGTTGAATCTGGCATTCTTTTCGTTTCCCCCCGGTCAGAGGAAGTTCACCAGGATTACATAAAATAACAAATGGGAATAGACCTTTTTTTCACACCTTATTATTTCTTTATTGAGTTGTCATCTCAATGGGTCGACTTTACCCCCATTTATCTGTTTTATTGGTCGATAGGGTTTTGGTTTGCTAATTTGATACAAACTTGACAATTTTTGAGTCGACGCCCTTTAGATTCATTTGTGAGAGATTCTTTCATTTACTCATCCTAACAGATGATGTTGATGAGTTAATGATACCAAAAACTCTATTCTATGACTGTATTAATGTTGAAACATTTGAACATTGTAAAGATGATTTTTTGAGGAAAGAAAAATTTTAGATTGCAAGTGGGATTCGAACCCGCATCTTCTGGATAGGTACTCCAGACACCTTAACCAACTAGGCCATTGCAATCCACACTTGCAAGCCGAAATTCTCTATTCCTCGTTAACGCTTTATGGTAGCGTGGCACCATCTCTTGGATTAGTGTTTAACTAACTTCCACTCAACACGTTGACATTACAACATACACATACAACATTGATTTGGCTGTAATGTCAACGTGTTGGGTGGAAGTTAGTTAAACACTAATCCAAGAGATGGCGCCACGCTATCATGAAGTGTTAATGAGGAATAGAAAATTTCGGCTTGCAAGTTTGGAATGCAATGGCCTAGTTGGTTAAGGCGTCTGGAGTACCTATCCAGAAGACGCGGGTTCGAATCCCACTTGCAATCTAAAATTTTTCTTTCCTCAAAAAATCATCTTTACGATGCGCATCGCATGCGTTAATGCGTTTCAAAATAATTAATTTGCACATTATTCTTTGGGTGTAGTGTAGACTGTAGATTCGGAAAAATTATTAAATTGAGCCAGTCAGCACCAGGGCGAAGCGTAATTTACATTTTTAACAATCGTTATTAAAACCTTGAAGTTCACTATTACTTCATTTCGTTTAAGTACGTCGGTTTTAATATTTATCTCCTTTTTAATGTTTGCATTCCGAAAATCTATGTTCCATCGTCGTATATCTGAGTCAAGACACGTTTTTCTACCATTCCTGTCAACAGAGAGCGCGGCGCGTGCCTGGCGCTCGCAGCCGACCGCGGCCGACCTGACCGACGCGCCCGACGAGCTGTCGGCCGCCGACATGGACGAGCTCATCAGCTACTCGCAGCCCGCGCACGCCGACGACCTGCTGCTGGCCACGCCGGCCGACGCCGCGCTCACGCCGCTCGGGCGCCGCATGACGCGCGTGTGGCTGCGCGCCGACGAGGCCACGGCCATGGCCGCGCTGGCCGACGTGCTGCGCCAGCGAGGCTACGTGTGGCGCCGCCTGCACCCGCGCCTGGTGAGTTGCCGTCGGTGGGAGGAGCCCGCGCCGACGGCCAGCTCGATGACCGATCCCGTTTGCAAACAGATGGCGATAGAATGCGGCACGGAGTTGAAGATGCGCGCGTGTGCGATGCGCTGCGGCGGCGACGCGACGGGCGGCGCGCGCACTCTGCTGGAGTTCCGTCGCTCGCGCGGCTGCGGGCTGCAGTTCAAGCGGCGCTACGTGGAGCTGCGCGACGCGCTGCAGCCGCTGCACGCGGCCGCTCCTGATGCGCTGCAGCCGCTACATGTGTCGACCTATGCCACGTGACCACAGACTCTGTTACTCGTTGGATGGAGCGAATTTTACATCCGAAGCAATCAACTGTTAATTTAAAAGATTATGTCGACAATTGTACATTTTGTTTAAATATAAGCATGTTTTTGTAAACAGCGCGTGTAAGGGACACGAACGGCTACGGGTTGTAAATTCTTCGTCGGCTTTTCCGAATTTATTTTTCTAGTTGTATTTTACTTAAAACTATCATTGACGAGTGGCTGGACAGGCGTCACGGCTTCCTCACCTTCCGCCTGACGCAGGTCTCAACTGAACACGGATGTTTAGAGAGGTTCCTGTGTCAGATTACAAAGGAAGAACCGTCTGGTAGAGCAACAGTGTGACCACTGCTCAGATCGGCCGGAGGACGCGGTGCAGGACTGGCCGCCGTGTACGAGCTCAGACGATAGGCGGAGACCTCTCACTTTTTAGTCGGTTCAAGTGTGACAGTCACAAATCATCATCGTTAGGTATTTCCCAATAAGATTTGTAATGCAAAAAACGACGTTCTAAACGAGTTTTGCAACCCTGGCTACGACGACCTTAACGCCCTGTATGTATAACTGATAAGTGACCTTGGTGAGCCTGTTTTAAGGTTCACAATTAATAAAAGTAAATTTATACACAATGAATTGTTTTATTCTGTTCTCCCCTAAATATAAATTTTAAACTGGTGTCAGTTGACCTACCATGACGTCTTAAAAAATGAGTAAAGCTGATCGACCTGATGATGTCAGTCCGCGTGTTACTATTACTATTTTTTTTGGCTTTGAGGGAAACTCGCCTCTGGTCCGCGGCCCAGTTTACACGGTGTGTAGTGTAAATATCGACATGCCTTACTGGTGGGGCGAGCGGTAGTGAGGGTGCGGTCAGTCAGTCGCTTGACTGAGCGCTCACTCTTTGCTTGTCCTCCGAGCGAGTAGGACGTGCGCGTTGAAACCAAACTGTGTTGTTTCATTTAATCTACAGCGTACCTAAATCACCAATAGTGACCTGTACACGATGTATGCATAGTAGTGGTAAACTCGGCCGAATGTATGGGCGACTATACTATTGGAAAAAAGTGTAGTACTTAGTAAAATCGACCCATTGAGATAACATTTCATTAAAAAAGGATAGTGTTAAAATAACTATTCCCAGTTGTCACCTAGTATCTTCGTAAACTTCCTGTGTACGTTACTCCAACAAGAAAGTATCTCCTAGAGTTATAAGAGTAGAACGTAAAGTTTGTGCCTTATGTGCTGTAAATGTGCCCCCACATAAAAAATGTGTGCCCCCTGCCGTTTTGAAAATAAAACGGAAAAACGATTCTTGCTGGGGTAACGTTTTTCTAGCAGGAAAATTCTAAACGAGTGATCGGAGAAAGAAAAATTGTGCATGGCCAGAGAGCTTATATGTGTGCCACAATGTGCCCTCAAAAATAAAATCTGTGCCCCTTCAGATTTTCGAGATATTGCACTTCCTGCTGGAGTAACGTTTTGATGAATTGTATATCTCTAAAACCATTGCATGTGCCCCTGTAGAATAAACATACACGAGTAGCTCTTAATGTGTGCCCATATGTGCCCCCAATTAGATTTTAGAAAATATTTATAGTTTTCAAGTTATCGCGATTTTATGAAAATCCGAAAAAAGATCGCAGCGCCTAAATGAGACAAGTTATAAGTTTGCTGAAAACTGTAATCGGTCCTTCTTGACGCTAATAATAACCATACAAAGTTTCAAAACGCTTCATGCATGCGTTTTTGAATAATCTTGCTAAAAGTCAAAACGATAGTGTCATAACTTTGACGGCAAAATACAAGGAACTGGCTCAATCTCAGATGTGTAGGTGTAAACCAAAATCATGTGCCTGTAGTCAAAAACATATCTTGAAAAAACGAAGCTTGAAATGTTTTGCAATAAGTAAATATAAACAAAAAACCAAAATAAGTAAACAACGACTGGTTATCCGACCAAATTTGAATGACTACTAAAAAGCGACGGATTCATACATATCGATGACCTTCTTTACTTTACTCACTAACCGGTTCACACGTGTTGTGCCTGAGTACATTGAAGTAGAAAAGTAACAAATAAAAAAATAAAGTTGTTATTGGATTATGTTCTACTAACTGTTTCTATGACCTTACATATTTATTTTAATCTTTGTGTAAGCAAATTACTCGTAAGAAAATTATTTATCCGTGATTTAAAATATGATATTTTTTTTACACAATACTAAACTTATTCTTAATAAATCTATTAAGAATCTATTATCTGTGATTTTTTGTGATTCGAATTTACGAACTACAAGTTAGACTTACATGAAAAACTGATCTGTGATTTAAATAATAATGACTACACAACGTGCAAATTATGTCTAATATTTATACGTAGGAAATTGCAATAATTACTTTAAAGAATTAAAATTAAGGGAAGTAAAATAATAATTTCCACATCAACAAGCTGTTTCATTAATATAGTCACAAGGTGCATTTAATTTATTTTTTTAATTAGCCGCCAAAACTTTTGAACGCAACTGTACGGACAACAGCTTACGTATAATACCTCAAATAAAGAAGGTCATCGATATGTATGAATCCGTCGCTTTTTAGTAGTCATTCAAATTTGGTCGGATAACCAGTCGTTGTTTACTTATTTTGGTTTTTTGTTTATATTTACTTATTGCGAAACATTCCAAGCTCAATATTTTCACCATATATTTTTGACTAAAGGCACATGATTTTGGTTTACACCTACGCATCTGAGATTGAGTCAGTTCCTTGTATTTTGCCGTCAAAGTTATGACACCATCATTTTGAGTTCCAGCAAGATTATTCAAAAACGCATGCATGAAGCGTTTTGAAACTTTGTATGGTTATTATTAGCGCCAAGAAGGACCGAATACAGTTTTCAGCAAACTCATACCTTGTCTCGTTTAGGCGCTGCGGTGTTTTTTCTGGTTTTCATAAAACCGTGATAACTTGGAAACTATAAATATTTTCTTAAATCTAAATGGGGGCACATAGGGGCACACATTAAGAGCTATTCGTGTATGTTTATTCTACAGGGGCACATGCAATGGTTTTAGAGATATACGATTCATCAAAACGTTACTCCAGCAGGAAACGCAATATCTCGAAAATCTGAAGGGGCACAGATTTTATTTTTGAGGGCACATTGTGGCACACACATAAGCTCTCGGGCCATGCACAATTTTTCTTTCTCCGATCTCTCGTTTAGAATTTTCCTGCTAGAAAAACGTTACCCCAGCAGGAATCGTTTTTCCGTTTTTTTTTCAAAACGGCAATGGGCACACATTTTTTATGTGGGGGCACATATACAGCAGAAAAGGCACCAACTATACGTACTACTCTTATAACTCTAGGAGATAGTTTCTTGTTGGAGTAACGTACACAAACTTCCTCCGCCTCGGGAAGCGGAATAGCCTGTCAAATCGAATGGGTGCGTTTAAGTCAATTATCCAGTTTAAAATTTATACTGACTAAACGGCAAACCCGGCAAACTCCTCGTTCAAGCACACCGCGAGGTGAAAAATTAAACCGACTAAAATTTAATCTAACCCGTTCACGGCCATCTGCTGGTATTAGTTTTCGCCTACTAGGATAAATTTTAGTGACCTCTTTTTACCTCGCTAAATCTTATCCCGCTGTCAGATTGACTTTGACATTGAGCTGTTTGTTGTTTCATTTGCTCAATTCGCTCTCTAGAAACAAATATTTCTAACAAGTACTTATTTTATCGTCTCCGTGAATTTTATTTGTGTTCACACATTGGGCCCAGTTTACCACTACTGTTTCTACTTCGTGTAAACTGAGCCGAGGACCAGTTTCCCCCTAAGCCCTTGTTAATAACACAATGCATTTTTAAAATAATAGATTTAAAAAAAAATTAGGAACCCACGTTTTTAAATGCCCTAAAAATCTAAAAGTTACCGTCGGCCCACTATGATCATACGGCAAACAACTAACTATGGCCTTATCCAAATAATCACAATTGCAAAAAGCATTATCAATACAAGTAGCAGAAGACGGAGTAACTCTAGTTGGTTCTGTAAAAATGTTAGTCAAATCAAACGACTTAAAAAGATTTAAAAACCTACTGCTATTTGAATTCTCTTCCAAAATATTTATATTAAAATCACCACAAATTATTACAGATTTATTCCTGACTGCAAGCTTTGCCAGAACATCTTCCATTATACAGAGTGTTTCTTTTAAATGGGCCAAAAGGGAGATACTTGCATCCATAAGAGATACGAGAAAACTTTCTTAGGAACTCTTAGCTCTTTTTTGATACTGAAAAGTTTGGCGTTTTTATTTTTTTGGTCAAGTGTGAGCTGTCCACAGAAATGAGTGAAATTGACCAAATTTTTTTTTAATGCTGTTCGACTCTGTTTCGTGTAAGGATCATTTCATTGTATCGGAAGAAAAAAATCGGGACGGCAGAAGTTGGTCAAAAGCAAAGTATTTTTTCATACAAATTGTTTGAACGAAAAAAAATACCAATTTTTTTATGATGCCCTTTTATTTAGTGTCTTGTAAGGACCATTTCATTGTATGGGAAGGAAAATGCCCGGAAAACAGAAGTGGGTCAAATCTTATGAAATACTGACACTGCTAATACGACTTTATGCTGTTAGAAGAAACATTACTCTATTTTTGACCAACTTCTACTGTTCAGATATTTTTCTGCCCATACAATTATCTCATCCTTAGATGAAAGTAAGTCAAACAGCATAATAAAAAAAAAGAGATTTTTTTTCGTTCATACAATTTGTATGAAAAAATATTTTGCTAAATTTGACCAACTTCCGCCGTCCCGATTTTTTTCTTCCGATACAATGAAATGATCCTTACATGAAACAGAGTCGAACGGCATTAAAAAAATTTTTGGTCAATTTCACGCATTTATGTGGACAGCTCACACTTAACCAAAATATAAAAACGCCAAAATTATCAGTATCAAAAAAGAGCTAAAGGTTCCTAAGAAAGTTTTCTCTTATCTCTTATGGATGCAGGTTTCTCCCTTTTGGCCCATTTAAAAGAAACACCCTGTATATTCAAATAAGGAAAAATTTTGGTAGTTAGGGGGTCTGTACACACACACTATTACATGCTTATCTAGCTAAAGACACGTGACTAAAGTCTGTTTTTTAAACTCGTATAGTACGATTATTAATTGTAGTCAGTAAAGGTGAACGCAGACTTGGCCGCACCGCAGTCTCCGCAGTACCCGCACTCATCGCGTTTTGTTAATGGCCTCGCACATCTATCCGCACCGCAGTACCCGCAGTCCCCGCAGTCGCTGCACGCATCGCCGGTGTGCTTAGTGAGTTTTCGACTTAAATTGTTGGTTTTGACTTTTAGTGGCGTAATATTGCTTTTTTATTTATTTTTGTAGTTCTTAAATAATATTATATTTCTCATCTGGATCTAATGCTTACTAAAAACATTTTGTTATGTAATAAAAATGAAAATTTTTAGTAATATAATATATTTAGGTACTGTTTTATGTTTTCGAAAAATTTAAAATTTGTTTTGTGGTTATGGTTATGAAGACATCGTTTATTCGTTGGCATCGCACTTGATTTCTTTCTTTCGTCTTTGTTGATTCATATAGTTTTCATTCTGTTCATTATACAGCTCATTGTATTTTTGAACTAACGTAATTAAAGTAGAATCTTCCATTATATTATTAAGTTCATATATCAATCGCAGAAACATAAAAAAAAACTTTTTCTATTGCGCACGCACATTGCACATCCTTCAGCTCGGTTCCGCCGTCCGCGCCGGGGATGCGAATGACGTCATCCGCACCGCACTAGGTGCAGCGTCCGCTGCGTGCGGGCCGACGTTGGTGACGTCATCAGCTGCGATTGGGGAATTCGGTCGTCTCAGGGTCTGCGGCTACTGCGATGCGGCTAGGTGTGCGAGGTTTCATAGAACTTCATACAAAGAATTCGGAATGCGGAGACTGCGGTGCGGCTAAGTCTGCGTTTACCTTAAAATGACATTTCCAGTGTTGCAGGTTTTTCGTCCCAAATAAATAGTGATGTGGTTAATCGAGATTTAACAATTAAAAGTTAATCGAGATTACATTGTTTTTAATTCAATATCAAATTGCCTTTAAATAATAAAAAAATGTAATTTACGCTAATTAAACAGAAGAAACCGTGTATCGGTAGGTAATTAAATCTATACTAATATTATAAAGCTGAAGAGTTTGATTCTTTGTTTGTTTGAACGCGCTAATCTCAGGAACTAATGTTTAGAAATGAAAAATTATTTTTGTGTTGGATAGTCCATTTATCGAAGAAGACATAATGTCCATTTATCGCCTAATAATTTCACATATAGGCAGTGATGAAGGTTTTGTAGAAGCCGGTTTACTTATGTTTGAATCGAAGAAAAATAGTATGGATTATCATGAAGAAATTAACTCGGAGTGTTTTGAGGAATGGCTTAAAAGCATTTTGACAAATTTAAAGCCAAATGCGGTGCTGGTTTTAGACAACGCACCGTTCCATTCAAGAAAAGTCGAGCGTATCCCTACTTCAAACTGGCTGATATTATTCAGTGGTCGGATGAAAAACAAATTTAATATCAACCTACAATGATAAAGGTTGAATTAATAGAAATAGTAAAATTACAAAAATCTAAATACGAACGCTATGCTGTGGAAGAGTTGGCTGCTGAATACGGTGTCACAAGCCTGCGTCTGCGTCCTTATCACTGTGAGCTCAACCCAATAGAGTTAGTTTGGGCTCAAGCAAAGGGGTACTTCGCCAGGGACAATAAAACTTTTAAAATAAAAGACGTAAAGCAATTATTTGAAGAAGGCCTGAAAGAAGTGACGCCTGAAAATTGGAGAAAGTGCATCAACCACGCCATAAAAGTCGAAGACAAAATGTGTCAAAATGAATGTATATGACAAAATGAATATGTGGATTCATTCATCTATTCTATCTATTACATATATATATATATATATAATATAATAAAACTGTAGAAAAGTTATTTTTGTACATTAAAAAAAAAAACTCAAAAAATATAGCCAGGGTATTAAAGAACAACCAATAGGGGTTCTATTGGTTGTTCTTTAATACCCTGGCTATATTTTTTGAGTATTTCTAGCATTTTTAGAATTTTTGTCTGTTTGTATGTTTATTTGTCCAGGTATCACGTAAAATGTACGAAATTAATGTAGATAACCTTTATACACAACGATTAAGCGTAACTTTGAGAAGAATTTAGTTTTTGTTTCATTGGAATCGGTTCAGTCTATCAAAAGATATTTGAATTTAATGTGTTTTAGAAGTAAAATTACGGGTGCACTTTGGTCTCACAATTTGATTTCGTACGTCAGTCGCGCGATCTAACTTCGAATCCGATTAGCAAAACTACAACGCACGGCAGATGGCGTTAAAAGAAAACCTGGAATGTTTAAATTGAAGTAACATTATGTATTTTGTTTCATCGTAATCGGTTCACATAATATAAAAAATATAAATTAACGAGCTTTATATAGTATAATTAAAGCATTATTTAAAGGAATCATAGAGTAGAACAGAATGGAATGGTGTGGTGTGGTGTGGTGTGGTGAGAGCGGGCATTAGGAAAATAGTCCTACATGAATCTGGAATACAAGTGTCAAATATTTTTGATTAATCTAAGAAAATTCTAAATAAACGGTTTATATGAAAAACGTGGCCTGAATTAAGCGCTTGCAACTAAAAAATACATTGTTAGAATTCCGACATCCACGCGAACGAAGTTGCGGGCACAGCTAGTTATAAATGTAACTGATTCCGATTCTGAATATACCGATTCAGAATCGGAGTCGGAACTCGGAATCAATGACAACCGTAATGAATAAAAACGTATAAAGTTACTTGTATATTCCCGAATTTCTAGTGTTAATTCCTCTGAATCTCTATACATTTTTTCCCCAGCTTTTGTAATAATTTTGTAGTGAGAAATTGTAATATATAAGGTTCATATTTCTAAAATCGTATTATTTAATACGTTATGTATTAAATATTTACAATAAAAACTTTTTTACAATAAAATAAAGCATGACTAAAAATGTCTAAGTCTATTGATTGCCGACATCACTATTGTAGCGGGTCACCCTTTTTTGTATCAGTGACAGTTGGACATGTCATTTTACTGACTACAATTAAAAATCGTACTTTAGACTAAACTGACATTACGAGTGTTGTCAGTTTATTGCAATTCTTAAATAGTGATGTGGCACAACCGAAACTTAGCGTTAATAAAATCAAGTATCGTTTTTTTTACAATAAGTTATCTTGAAATAATTTGTTTATGCTGAAATAATGTGTAGGTACTTATTTAAAACGTAATAATACAAAATTAATAATGTAAAACATATATTTTGTATTACATAACTTAATTAGAGGAATTCGCGTTAATCTGATTCAGATAATGACTCCATGTCTGAGGAATACTCTGAATCATCAGAATTGCCACCTACTTTTATGATAAACCTATCAGTAATGTCGTCGGCTATATGGCCCAGATGACACATTTCATCTTCAATTTTAATAACATGGACTACAGTCTTTCCACCGCTGTGGGGTCACTTGACGAAGCCCTTCTTCAAAAAGGCTTCGTACCTTATTCATTTTGAATGTTTTATTATTTTTAGCGACATGCCCCTATACTTGAGCCCAGACCAACTCAATCGGGTTTAGCTCCCATCAGTGGTAAGGGGGCAGTCGCGAAATAGTGACATACCCCGTTCAGCAGCCATCTCGTCGACGATCATCTTGCCCTATTTTTCTGCCGTTTCGTAAGAGACAAGGGTTAAAAATGCCGTTTTAACGCGTACGGGAACAACACTGATGACGTCTATAATTTTTTTTGTTTAATTTGAAGGCATCGAATCATGGTCATGTTTCGATGCCTTCAAATTAAACAAAACAAAATTATGGATTAAGAATTAAGCATGGCGTTGCGTGGTAAGATTTCATTGGCAGTTTCTAGCACGTCGTGCAGCCGTGTGTACGTACGTGAATTTTAAATATAAAATTTTGAATGAAAATAAAATTCGTCTTTTATAGATAAAAAGTTACGATTCAACAAACCGGTATCGTAGGTACAACACTGCACAAAAGAGCTGGCAACATAATTTGTAAATTTGACATTTGCATGTGTCAATTTAGTCTACGAGATTAAAAAACAGACTTTAGTTTTTTCATATTCCTGACAGCTAACCCTTTCATTTGATACCCATATCATGGGGGTGGATTTCAAACAGCCCGTCCGCCATCTTAGGGAGGCCGCCATATTGGATTTATTATGACGTTTCTTAGCTAGTCATGTATTGTCATCAGAACTCAGAGCGTGTGCAAAATTTGCCTGCTACTTTAAAAATTAAATGAAGTGCATCAAAATTGAATTACAGAAGTCCAACCGGAACGACAAATAAATAAACAAACAAGAAAAGTGAGTGTATAAAAAGTGGTAACAAAAAGACACTAAAACTGAATAACACTACGTACATGCACCTAAAACTTATCTTATTTAATAAGTCTATTTTTTTAATGTGATTTATGGGAGAATTGTAGTAGCTGGTATCATTATTTACGCACACAGAGACACACGTATAGTGTAAAACGACGCCTGCACTCACACATACTTGAAAATTTTGACTCGTTTTCCATGATACGATTGTAGGACGACGCTCCATCTATCTCTAAGTAGTCTGTGGCTCCATCTAGACATCATAATAATCAAAGATTTTTATCTTTGTTCATCGGGTTCGGACGTTTTCAACCCTTTCCGTACACCCTGGAACGCTGCAAAATCACGCGGTAGGTTATTTTTCTGTTGCGATTATTACTTTGAAATTCTGTTTAGTAGAGGGACACTTCCCGTACGAGAAATCTTCCGTCACAGAATTATGAATGTTTAGACGAAGAAAATATTTTATATTCCTTCGATTATAGTATCTTCAAGTCGTGAAACTCTCTAAATGGGCCTTAACAGACGATCGAACTTGATCCGGACCGCACCACGAACTTGCGCTCCGAACCAAATTCGATTTCGTTTTTGTGTCCATCTTCGTGTGGTGCGCGATCCGCCGGACATTATCATTATGAATTTGGTTCGAAGCGCACCAAGTTCAACCGTCTGTTCGGTTCGGCTTTTAGACTGCACTTACACATTTTTAGGGTAGGTACCGTACGTCCGCATGAAAAAACAATTCTGCTCAAGATCACTGAGTTTCCTCAACTGAACCTTGACCGACCGCGGCTGCACTTTTACAGAGCAAAACCATGTTCTGCCAGTCTTAACTAATACGTTGCATCTCATTAACAGATTGCAAGTGGAGGCAGCGACAAGTAGGTACATGCATAGTGACAAGAAGTGTGAGAAACATTAAACAAAAAAAAGACACGATTTTATTAAAATTATTTATTACAAAGTGCTTCGATCTGGAGAACGTGAACACAACAGAGACTACAGTACTGCTACTCACTGATGTGCACACAATGACATAGTTATGTTGCCACCGACCGCCGCGCACCAGCAAGCTGATGGTCTGTGAGGACTGAGAGAGCACACTTTAAGGGCTAAACTTTTTAATATATTTGTTTACAAATTCCCAGATTTGTTCTACAATTGTTTTAAGTCTCCTTAATAAATCCTACGATTTTTATATTGCGCATTCCAGTTTTGTCCCTCAGTTCACACACACATAAGTACAAAGTATCAATTATAATTTATTTTTTGACACTAAACGTGTCTGACAAGAGTTTAGCTACACGTTGTCTATTATTTTAGTTGTGGAGGTGAATCGGTCATTAATCCATCACACTACACACTTCCCTCAAGAAATTCTATAAAATAAAATATGCTTCATAACTTGAGATTGACCATGTATTTTTATTGATTAAAGGTAGCTCTGTTGGTGGTGCTGAACAGTGAACTCAGAGAGGCCTCCGGCCACACGTTCTCCAAATATTATTTACGTATCTTAACATTACATTTCAAACCACATCCGACATCTGTTTCGCACTATGTACATTAATATATTAGCAGCAGCAGATTGCTTTTCGTAATATCCTATATATTAAACAAGCGTTATATTGCACTCTTAACCTTTTCACCGCCACGCCATATCGGTATTCCTATGCCCTGTACGCCAAGCCTTTTTTAACCATAAATTATTTTACTTTTTATCATCAAATATTTAAATGAGGAATATGCATTTTTGTTTACTGTATGCAACTAAATAATGTTTAGACATTCAGCTTCTTCAAGGTGTATCAATAAAATACATAAAAGTAATGATTTAATAGGTTTATTTTGTATTTTTCTGCGACCTGTTTTTTGTCGAGTATAGCCGTCGTTGGCGCACAGGGCACGCTTGCTCATGTCGGCTATAGCCGACATTGGCGTTCAAAAGGTTAATTATCTTATAAATTAAAGCTACAGGCCAACAGTTACGCATAAGACCGTGAGTCGCCGTCCCAGAGTGGCTCTTGACGACTCGCTGTCTCGACCGACGACACGCGTGTAGCTCATGTACGCGTATTTCCCTTTCCGTGTTCAACTGGCGACACCGCTCTCGCGAAATCCACACGATTTTGTTTTACTACCTACGGAATCCTACGATCCCGTGTTCAATTCGCGTCAACTGAGCACGCCTTTGTGATCCAGTGGCGCTGGGTAAGGTTTAACAAAATCGTGTGCAGTTTCTAAGAGCAAGCGAAACGAGCTCCGGACTTGCTGGCACCCCGACTCGGACAATTTACGTTAGAAGAGGATGGCGGGGTCTGAAAGACCCCGCCATCCTCTTCGTGGTGATTTTTTTTTAAACCACCCAGAAGTAGAAGCCCCTAGGGCTCCGTCGACCTTTTCATAACCCAGTTAGATTTGTTTCGAATAGACAGGTTAAAAAACCGTGTTCAATTCAATTACACACTGTTTTGTAAACCACTTTTAACGTTGCTTGATCGCAAAAGCGTGCTCAGTTGACGCGAATTGAACACGGGATCGTAGGATTCCGTAGTAAAACAAAAGCGTGTGGATTTCGCGAGACCGGTGTCGCCAGTTGAACACGGAAAGGGAAATACGCCTCATGTACAAATGTAAATAGGTACACTAACATTACAGTAAGCTAACTTTATATTAAAACATCTGACACTCGCTGCACACGATGCGCAACATATCGCTGCGTGTGAAGAAAAGGGCGTCGCCTGGCGCATGGCGCATCCGATTTTTGCATAGAATATCATAGATTGGACGTCTGCACGACATGATATCACGGGCCGTGTTAGCAAGCATAGGGTTGACCAGCAGACTAAACACAACTGTTTTTAGACTGACTTGTCTCACACTGTTTCTACTAAGCGACGCACACCGCGGCATAAGAAACTGTTTTGTCTTTTTTGGCTACCTGCCTCTTAGGGCCTCTGAACTGACTGATCTGACTGACTCTGAACTGAGCACTCCAAGTTTCGTGTTAGAAAGAGACAACAGCCTCTGTTGAAGCTATCTCTGTCGGCACGTTTTTCAGAATGAGTGGTCAGTCCAGGATTCCAGGTTGCAAAATAAGCCCACGATAGTTTTGTCATTGATAAGCGCGCTCGCCGCCGACACTCGTTAGTCAGACTTGTCGCCCTGTGGTTCTTGTGGGCATTAGACATTTTTTCTATTAGACGTCTTGTTTCATGTGATTCTATTAAGTTTATTGAAACAAAAGTCTGTATTTAAACTGTTTTCTGCGCTCAAAGTAATATCCTTCCTTAGGGTGTGTCCACATCATTAAAATAACCTGATTCAAACCGAATGAAACTTTTAAGGGATCAAACGAAAAGTAAGTATTCTGTATCGAACCCATAAGTATTCTCTGATCGAACTACAAAATAATCACGTAAATCGGACCATGAGCCTCAGAATAATCAGTGTGCCTACACTGTAGGTACTTACATAGGTATATTAATAAACGTACTGATTTAATGGAGTATCTCCTCCTTTTTGAAGTCGGTTAAAAAGTTATCGATTCTGAACCATTTCTCAAAAGGCCGTTCATTGAAAATGAACCATTTGAACTAAAAGCCGTATGTTTATGAACTGGTAATGCTGCCAGCATTCTGAATAACGTTTAGGAGCGTGGCTTGTTCGAGTTTCGCCGTTTAATATAGGTACCTAGTTCGAGTTGTGTTCTTTACTCACAATTTTTGTTTGTAGTCGTGATGCGACGTGGTGAGTCGGACGAAGTTGTAAGCAGAAGCTAGTTGTACTATATTTCAGCATTGATCAATTAACTAACAAAATTAACGTCTTAAAAATATGCAAAAATGTTTTAAATTATTAGGTACTGTCTTAATCTTGACGCACCCTTACACATTTTTTGTAGCAAATCGGAAGGCCTGTTCACAATCTTATTGCGGCCCGACGTGCGGTGGCGCGTCTAACGAACTTATGGAATGAACAGGCCTGTGCGCTATAGGACAATCAAAATAGTCAGCCCTCTTATTTTAGTTTACCAGATTTTTTACATTGTTATACACGTTTATCTCATTGTTTATCTTACCCGTTGAGAAGAACGCTGATTATCCTACTACATTCACAACATAGTGATACCTAATATATTATTATACGAGCCTACAGGCTTATTCAAACCTAAATGGCTTACCCCTCGGTATTCTCTAGCGCAGACGGTAGCAATCAATCAAAAGTTAGAATAAAGCCCTTAGTTTCTAATAATGACACCTGTTAACGGGCGCTACATCGCCCGGCAAACAACTAAGCTTGGAGGGAGCTGATTTCCCAGCCATCAATCAAGTACAAATTATAAGCACAGTGAGAGGTGTGCTGCCGGCCTGCAGCCTGCCGGCCTGCCGCGCACCGCCCGCTGCCCTCGGTGATATGTGGCGCGTGTGCTGCGCGCTCGACCGCTCGACGCTCGTCTCACACACATGTACTAAGAGCTACTTGATTATTATAATAATTACATCTAAAGGGAGCGACGACGACTCTGATCCGTGATCCGTGAGATTTGGTTCCATAATTTACAGTGTTTTCGCCTTTTCTAGCAAGTCGTTTATGAATTTCTGAAAGTAAAACATACAATATCATTAAAATTCGTAAATAGGTGAATTTATTTCTTGACATATAGGTATATAATTGTATGAATGATAACACTGTTCACTGTTGTAAAAAAACAGAGTGTGATGTGATTGATGAATGATGACTTGGCTTAATATACACACATCAACACGGTCTAGGGATATTTCAACTCAATTAAATAAATCGAAAAGTACTGGCCGCATTGGAATCTTTTATACACCACCGATTTGTTTGTAATTTATCTCAGACTAATTCCAATTTCAAAATTTTGAAAATTCTTTTGTTTCGGGGCATATGAATGTCTTGATGTATAGGAGAGGGAATTTTCATTTGTGCGAAATTTAGAAAACAATACGAATAACGTTTAGTTACTTACAGTTTTTTTTTTCATTTTTAAACGAAAGATAAAGTTAAAATTGAGGTATTGTAGCCATGCAACGCCGAAATTTGACGAGGGCGGAGATGTTACGAGCTGTGGGAATGCTGGAAGCTGGATCTGTTCAGCGTAATGTTGCTGAGGCCATAGGGACCCATCAAAATGTAATTTCAAGATTGTGGACACGCTATCGTGCCACAGGTGAAGTAGCGGAGAAGCACCGGGGGCCAAGTCACATCACTACCCCCAGACAAGACAATTTTTTGCAAATTACTGCGCGAGCACAACCAAATGCAACGGCGACTCAATTGGTCCAAAGGCTGCGAGTGGAACACCAAGTGCTTGTGAGTGACCAAACTAACTAACCAATCTACGCTCTCGTAGACCACTCCGGGTCCCACCTTTACGGAGAGGCAATCGTGGGCGACGATTAGAATGGGTTCGGATTCGGAACCACGTGGACTGGGGCCGTGAGCAATGGTCCAATGTGCTGTTCACGGATAAATCCAGGTTCGGCTTCCGTCCAGATTCACGAAGGACGCGTGTTTGGCGAGTTCCTGGACGATGGAGCCGTCTCCAGAACCCTCAGGAAGTTCACCCATACCAAAGAGGAACAATTATGGTTTGGGCAAGAATTCGTCTTGGAGGACGGACGGATCTCATTTGGGTGCGGGGCAATATGACGGCAGAACGATACGTCACAAATGGGGCAAGATTTCCTGCCCATGCACGACAATGCCCGGGCACACACGGCGAGAACGGTAGCAGCTTGGTTACATACACATAATGTTAGGGCCTTAGTCTGGTCTGCTTAATCGCCAGATCTAAATCCCATTGAGCATGCGTGGCTACAGAAGATCAACTTTTTGCGCACCTCAGAAGGACATGGGACAATATTCCGCAGCAAGACATTGACAACCTTGTTCTGAGCATGCCGAATCCTTGCCGATGTGTTATGAACATCATGGGCGCTTTCTCAGACTACTAACTTCAAGTTTATAAACACAAATTAAATATTAAATTTCTATATTTTTCAGTTTTTACTCACAAATTAAAAGTTCATTCATATACGGTTTCCGTCTATGCTTCATTTTTTTTCCATAAAATCATGAAATTTTAATCTATACCTTAACCATTAATAAAAAATGGTAGAATATTAAATAACGTATCTTTTACATATATAGTACATGTCATATAAATAATTAACACATTTATAGTAATTCGCTTTTTTTAAAATATCCCTAGACTCTGTTGATGTGTGTATTATAGTTTCTAATATTTTTCTAACTAGCAATTTATCGACAAGTTAAGAAACATGTGTAAACTGTATGTACGCTTTATGTACGAGTATGTTTATAAAAGTTTTGTTTCTAATTGATTTTATGTTTCAAGTGTCTGTAACTGACTTACTTGAAATACGAGGGCGGAGTGATAAGTCTGGTAAAAATCTATTTTGGAATAAAATTATCGCAAATTGCATGTAACCTCCTTGTTCACAACTCTTTTGAGGGACTATACTTAAATTTTCAGCCAGTAAAGATGGTTAGTTTTTTTTTGAAAGCCATTAAATAAAAACAATTTAAAGCATTTTCGCAAAGATGGAGAAAAGTGAATTTCGAGTGTTGATTAAACATTATTTTTTGTTTGTTTTTATTACGGAAACTATACAAAGGCTTGATAAATATTATGGGGACACTGCTCCATCGATTAAAATGATTCATAAATGGTTTACGGATTTTCGGTGTGGTCGTACAAGCACAAGTGATGCTGAACGCCCAGGACGCCCAGTTGAGGTCACTACTCCAGAGATGATCGCTAAAATCCATGACATAGTGTTGAATGACCGAAGAGTAAAAGTAAGCGAGATAGTCGAGATAGTAGGCATCTCAGACGAACGTGTGCGCAATGTCTTACACCAACATTTAGATATGAAAAAGGTCTCCGCGCGATGGGTGCCGCGTTTACTGACTATTGATCAAAAACGCATGCGAGTTACCACTTCGAAGGCAGGTTTGGCGTTGTTACAACGGAATAAACCTGATTTTTTGCGGCGTTTTATAACGGTAGACGAAACGTGGATCCACCACCATACACCAGAAACCAAGGAACAATCGAAATAATGGATTGCTAGGGGTGAACCAGCTCTGAAGAAGGCCAAAGCAGTTTTATCCGCCAATAAGGTGATGGCTACAGTTTTCTGGGACGCACTTGGGGTAATCCATATTGACTACCTAGAGAAGGGTAAAACGATAAATGGCGAATATTACGCCAATTTATTGGACCAATTTAACAAAATTTTACTTGAAAAACGACCGCATTTGGCTAAGAAGAAAATCCTCTTCCACCAAGACAACGCACGAGTGCACACCTGCGCGATTGCTATGTTCAAATTACATGAGTTGCGATATGAGTTGCTATCTCACCCACCATATTCGCCAGATTTGGCCCCTTGCGACTATTTTCTGTTTCCGAATTTAAAAAAATGGCTCGGTAGAAAAAGATTTAGCTCCAACGAGGAGATCATACTCGAAACCAATGCCTATTTCGAAGGGTTGCCTAAGTCATACTTTACGGAAGGGATCGAAAAGTTTGAGAAACGCTGGATGAAGTGCATTGAGTTAGATGGAAATTACGTTGAAAAATAAATCATAATTTAAAAAAAAAGTTGTTTCCTTATCTCGTTTTTACCAGACTTATCACTCCGCCCTCGTAAATGCTTTGATTTTGCAATTTACAAAACTGACAATACATTTCCTGCTAGCTTCCGCCCGCGGTTTTACCCTTAGCCTTGTTATGTTAGCCGTTTGGCCCTATAGAGTCATAAAGAGTCCGTCAGTGTCCTTGGGAGCGCGTGGGATCACGATGTGCTGTTGACTCGGGCCTTGTTAGGTTAACTCACTATAACGTTTTTGTATTCTACTGGCGTAAGGGCAGGGCCACAGGGCTAACCAAGCAACGAGTTGGCGCCAGTTCTTTGGCCCCCAGCTGTCAGATTCGGGCCAACCAAAGGAACTCAGTCAACGGCGGTTGACGAAATAACCTTGTACGGACGTCATCTTTTATGAGTAAAAAACACAGTGCATAAATTGCTCAAGTTAGAGATCTGATTTCGTGATGTGAGAAGAGGGAACTGCCAAGGTAGGTACCATAATTAACTATTCTTAAATTAATTTAAATGATAACTACTCACATGTACATCTTTCTGCGGTTTTTTGGCATCTGCTAGTAAAGTCTGCAAAAATAAATGCAACACGTCATTTTGAAGTTATGAAGTTCATCATTATTAAGTTATGTTGAAGGTACTTGACAAGGATCTAAGTTTGAGGCCGCTTGGTGTGTTGGCCGCTCTACAGTGTGTTTGGTTTCTAACTAGCGATACTTGAAGGGAATATTATAAACTCATTTTCATCGACAAAACTGCTTTAAATAAAAAAATCTTACTCCAACATCTCGCGAATGGCAGCCATTTTATGTTTTTGATCGGTCGAACTGGGGTACGTACTTACAATAAAATGCAAATAGATATCTTGGAATACAAGAGAGCTACATACATGCAAATCAATTTATTGTAAAGTTAACGTTGAGGCGTTTTAAAAAAAATACGAATAATTAACGCTGAAACGATTTAGCTCGCCCCAAGAACGCGACACCTGTAATATTGGGAGCACATGTGATAAGGAAAGGTTATGTTCAGGTGAAAATAACTCCTAAAATAGGTACTTGAGTGATAATTACGACATACAGGGTGGAATTTTGTAATGCCACCTGGAGGGAAAGTACTCTTAATATTGCAGATAGAAAATTTAACTCAAAGGAAACGTTCCTTTATTTTTTAATAGAAAGCAAACTGCATTCAAAGATTTTCGAAAATTCTTTTCTTCCACACCCGGGAATCGAACCGGCTAAAATCTGAAAAAATTATACCCTGTACTTTTATTGCGTCGATCGTTAGGGGCAACTTAGGGTGGTCGCGGGACTTATTTCCTTACCGTGACCCCGGAACATAAAGGGCTATTCGAAGGACACCGTGGATTTTAGTCAGTACAAGTCTGACAGTCCCTCCCGCCCTGCCCGGGGTGGGAATACTCATTTGATGATTTTACCAAGATAAAAGAAAAAAAAAGGGGCAAATCGTAGCTGCGTATAGATATGTCACAAAGAAGTCCGGGGACGCCGCTGTAGCGGCGGTAAGACCTCTTTGAGGAGTGGCTGGATAGGCTTCACGGCGTCCTAACCTACCGCGTAACGCAGGTCCTCATCGGACACGGATGTTTCGGGAGGTACCTGTGTCTTATGAGAAAGGAGGAAACGTCTGGGTGTCACCACTGCGAAGATCGCCCGGAGGACACAGTAGAGCATACGGTGCAGGATTGACCCGCTTGGGCGGAGCACCGACGTGTCCTCACGACGGCGATAGGCTGATCTGCAGTATTAAGAGTACTTTCCGAGCGGAACTTGGCGAGCGAACGCAATATGTGGTGCGTCTAAATTACTCTAAATAAAAGTCGTTAATATAAAAGATGTTTTATTATAATCTCAATATAATTTAATGAAAAAACTCAAGCAAAATACCGGGATACTTTTCGAGCTAGAGTAAAAACTGTGAAAATATTCAGTAATTTTTGTACCTATACAATTACGTGTTTGCCCAAGTTTTTTGGTTCATTTGACATTTCATTTAGAAAACTTTCGTAAGTTTTAAAAAGCCTCTGGGCACGCCGCAATCGCGGCGGTAAGACCCCTCTTTGAGGAGTGGCTGGAGAGACGTCACGGCGTCCTGACCTATCGGATGACGCAGGTCCTCACCGGACACGGAAGTTTTGGGAGGTACCTGTGTCGGATAGGGAGGGAGGATACGTCTGGGTGTCACCACTGTGAAGATCGCCCGGAGGACACCGTAGAGCATACGGTGCAAGACTGCCCAGCTTGAGCAGAGCACCGACATGTCCTCAGGGAGGCGATAGGCGGAGACCACTCGCGCCCGGCATTGGTCGAAGTCATGCTGCGGGACGACACGGAGTGGGAAGCGGTCGCCTCCTTCTGCGAAGCACTTCACTTCACGAGCATTAGCTCGTGAAGGAGGAGGCGGGCCGCGAGAGGGAGAGGACAGCGTCCTCCCTCCACCCCAGCTGCAGTGGTAGACGCCCACGGCGTCGGACATCGGCAGACGACCTCCGGCCACCGTAGGCGCGGTGATGCGGACAGCGAGTAAAGGGCAACTCGCTGTCCGACCATGGACTATGCCCGGGTCTACGGCGCGTCGTGTTCCACGCGCGCTTCAAAGAGGGTCAGCAAAATGACGGGGCCCCTCACAGAGGGTCAAAGCCTGCCGGGGTCGCGGGACTTATTTCCATCACCGTGACCCCGGAACATAAAGGGCTATTGAAGGACACCGTGGATTTTAGTCAGTACAAGTCTGACAGTCCCTCCCGCCATGCCCGGGGTGGGAGGACTCATTTGATGATTTTACCACGATAAAAAAAAAGATTTTAAAAAGCCTCAACGTTTAGCTTTACAATTTTTTTTTTTGCATGTACGAGTATGCAGATCTCTTATACAGGGTGAATTTTTCAACTGGGCGTGGATGGCTACTTTCGAAACTATGAGGAATATCGAAAAACGTTGAAAGGAGTATCGAGGCCGATTTTGACGAAAACTAAAACTGCATCATTGGATTTTAGAAAAATCTAAAATCCTGGTCAGGAATCGAACCCGCTGATTTTGGAAATAAAATCACACCCTGTATTATTATACTGTTCGATAGTGTTGCTAATAAGGATCAAATTCTGGGAAGTAATCATATACGGCAAACTTAAGAAAAACGTATAATTACAAAAAAACTGATTAATCTTCAAGGCAAAGACTGTATTTGAAACATAAGTTACCGTTACTTCTTTAAATAATGCTATTTCAGTTCAACTCAATAATGTCGTATTGTTAAGTACAGTGGGATTGTTGAAACCTCAAATCCAGTGAGACATTGAAAACAATGAAATTTTATAATTTCGAATAAATTATGGCTCAGTAGATGTAAAGTAACATGAACAAATAGCAATTTCATAAAAATCAGCCATTTCCTTAAGTTTGGCGTATATGATTACTTCCCAGAGTTTGTTCCCTATTAGCAACACTATCGATTAGTGTAATAATACAGGGTGTGATTTTTTTTCCAAAATCAGCGGGTTCGATTCCTGGCCAGGATTTTTGATTTTTCTACAATCCATTGATGCAGTTTTCATTTTCATCAAAATCGGCCTCGAGACTCCTTTCAACGTTTTTCGATATTCCTCATAGTTTCGAAAGTAGCCATCCACGCCCAGTTGAAAAATTCACCCTGTATAGTTGCATTTTATTGCACATACCCCAGTTCGACCGATCAAAGAACTAAAATGGCCGCCATCCGCGGGCTGTTGTAATAAGATTTTTTTTAAAGCAGTTTGTTGATGAAAATGAGTTCAATTAATCCCCTTCAATAATCGCTAGTTCGAAACCAAACACACTGTATATTCCATTAATACACTGTAACTTTTTAGTCGTGTCAACAGTGCACTCGTATAGTCATACACCTACAGCATGAATTTTTCAACTGGTCTTGAAAATTAATTTTTCATGAATCCAAAAAACGTGCCGAGGCTCATTTGAGCATTTTTCAATATTTAATAGGTGCGTCCACACAGAGCGAGCAGCCTCGCCAGGTATTTGATTCTGAGCGCGCGCAGCAAATGCCTCGCACAGCTGCTTGCCTAATCTCGGATAGTCTCGGATGATTACTAGTCAATATACCTGCTTGTGACATATACAGGGTGAATTTTTCAACTGGCCGTGGATGGCTATCTTCGAAACTATGAAGAATATCGAAAAATGTTGAAAAGAGTCTCGAGGCCGATTTTGATGAAAACTAAAACTGTATTATTGGATTTCAGAAAAATTAATAATCCTGACCAGGAATCGAACCCGCTGATGTTGGGAAAAAAATCCCACCATTCGATAGCAGCTGCAGTTTTAGTTATATATTGGCTAGTAATCAGAATAATAACAGTACTGAGTGACAAGCATAGTGCAAGCCATTGTGGGCACAGAGTAGGATAAGGGTAATTGAGTGAAATAGCTTCTTTGAAATTATGCACAGTTATTATTATTCAGTCTATTACTAAAGATTATTGAGGAATGAAAAATTCTGCTGCAAATAAGAGTCGAGCCCGCGTCTTCTGGATAAGTAGGTAGGTACTCCAGACGCCTTACCAATTAGGCAACAAATCGTTTTGAAGCTGAAACTTTAATTCCCTTGTTTTTGAACGTTTTACGTTTCAATGGAACGCAGTAGAATTTTTCATTCTTATAAAAATACGAAAACGCGACGCAGGCTTTACAGCGTATAAATATAATTATAAAACTTAAGTCTGTTACTAATTCTACTTTGCTAGTGAAACAATACTATTCTATCCAGGGGGGTTTGGAGCAATGCGTTTTGGCGGGTCGCCATCGCTATAGCATCGTAAGCGTTTGACAGCAGCGGTCAGCAGGGTGCGCCACTGGCTGTGGAACACTCTATTACTATTAGTATCTACAGATGACAGTGAGGGCTGTGTGCGAGCTGTCACGTACCGTGAGGTGTCGGCGGCGGTGCTCGTCGCTGTCCATGTCCAGCAGCTCGTCGATGTCCACCTCCACCTCCTGCGAGCTGGCGCCCGCCCCCGCCGCCCCCGCGCCGCACCCGCTGCCGCCCTCCTTCTGCAACACACAAGGCACAGTCAGCCGTGGTACAGACCAGGAGAAGGGGCGACACTAGGGCTTTCAAAAAATTGTGTTCAATACCGTGATCTCTATTATTGTGCTCCTTAAGAACTACCACCCTATTGCACTCTTAAGAACTACCACCCCATTGCATTCTTAAAAACTACTGAGATCGCGCCGGAGCTCCTCCCGCCGCGCCTCGACTTCTCGAGGCAGCGGAGATACGCTCCGACGCTGCGCCTCCACGCGCCACTCGTAGACGCGCAGGAGGGCAGTCGCCTCCAGATCCCAGGGCAGACCCCATTGCACTCCTAAGAACTACCATCCCATTGCACTATTAAGAACTTCCACCCCATTGCACTTCAACCCCCCATTCACTCTTAAGAACTTCCACCCCATTGCACTCTTAAGAACTACCCCTAACCCCCCATTGCACTCCTAAGAACTTCCACCCCCATTGCACTCTTAAGAACTACCACCCCATTGCACGCCTAAGAACTTCCACCCCATTGCACTCTTAAGAACTACCACCCCATTGCACTCCTAAGAACTTCCACCCCATTGCACTCCTAAGAACTTCCACCCCATTGCACTCTTAGGAACTTCCACCCCATTGCACTCTTAAGAACTACCACCCCATTGCATTCTTAAAAACTACTGAGATCGCGCCGGAGCTCCTCCCGCCGCGCCTCGACTTCTCGAGGCAGCGGAGATACGCTCCGACGCTGCGCCTCCACGCGCCACTCGTAGACGCGCAGGAGGGCAGTCGCCTCCAGATCCCAGGGCAGACCCCATTGCACTCCTAAGAACTACCATCCCATTGCACTATTAAGAACTTCCACCCCATTGCACTCTTCAGAACTACCACCCCATTGCACTCCTAAGAACTTCCACCCCATTGCACTCTTAAGAACTTCCACCCCATTGCACTCTTAAGAACTACCACCCCATTGCACTCCTAAGAACTTCCACCCCATTGCACTCTTAAGAACTACCACCCCATTGCACGCCTAAGAACTTCCACCCCATTGCACTCTTAAGAACTACCACCCCATTGCACTCCTAAGAACTTCCACCCCATTGCACTCCTAAGAACTTCCACCCCATTGCACTCTTAGGAACTTCCACCCCATTGCACTCTTAAGAACTACCACCCCATTGCATTCTTAAAAACTACTGAGATCGCGCCGGAGCTCCTCCCGCCGCGCCTCGACTTCTCGAGGCAGCGGAGATACGCTCCGACGCTGCGCCTCCACGCGCCACTCGTAGACGCGCAGGAGGGCAGTCGCCTCCAGATCCCAGGGCAGACCCCATTGCACTCCTAAGAACTACCATCCCATTGCACTATTAAGAACTTCCACCCCATTGCACTCTTAAGAACTACCACCCCATTGCACTCCTAAGAACTTCCACCCCATTGCACTCTTAAGAACTTCCATCCCATTGCACTCTTAAGAACTACCACCCCATTGCACTCCTAAGAACTTCCACCCCATTGCACTCTTAAGAACTACCACCCCATTGCACGCCTAAGAACTTCCACCCCATTGCACTCTTAAGAACTACCACCCCATTGCACTCCTAAGAACTTCCACCCCATTGCACTCCTAAGAACTTCCACCCCATTGCACTCTTAGGAACTTCCACCCCATTGCACTCTTAAGAACTACCACCCCATTGCACGCCTAAGAACTTCCATCCCATTGCACTCCTAAGAACTTCCACCCCATTGCACTCGAACTACCAGCCCACTGCAATCCTAAGCCACATCTAAAACTGTTTTTGAGTTTACGTTTTCTCGAAAGGATTCGTCCAAGTTTCTGACTTCCAGATCCCGGAGCAACATACGATCGAAATCATACAGTATAATGTATAACGGTATCAAGGAAATGCCCCACTCGGCACACGCTCGCGACACTCACCGTGTCGTAGAGCTTCTGCAGCTCGTCGTACAGCCACATCTCGACGGCGAGGCGCTTGCGGATAAGCGCCATCTGGTGGCTTCCATACTTGGCCGTCAGGAACTTCTCGCGCCGCTCCTTCACCTGCGCCATTACCGGACAAATATATATTACCTACGAATAATTCTCGTTAACTTCACCTAGAAAAAGATAATCTCATAGGGTAACCTAACCTTGGGTTTTTTGGTAGAGTTTTCAATTAGGTATCATTGTCACCTGATATCGATCAGCTAGGGCACCCGTGGCAACAAAAACCTGTTAGGGTCACTTCACAGACGCGACGCAACGATATTGTAAATGTGTATCTTTTCGTGTAATAAAGTAAATATAGTTATATTTTGAGTAGCTATCTATATTAATAAATGCGCGCAGCGTCTTAGCAAAGAATAAATAATATTAGGTCTTGGTGTGAATTGACCCGAGCTGCGCCGCGAACCGAAATATTGGGAAACCATAATTATATTATCCTGCCCTAAACTCATAGGTGAAGTTAGCCGTGGGGCGCCGGCTTAGAATTGCGCTCCCCCAAATCATCCCGTGGGTGTCGTAAGAGGCGACTAAGGGACAAACCGGAGGTCGGGCAGCAGCGTCCTCCGTGTACTGCACATCCTCACTGCGATCGCCAACCCGCCTGCCAAGCGTGGCGATTAAGGCAAATTACCCCCAAATGAAAACCACAGAAACCAGGCCCCCAGTCCCCGGCAGCTCCGCTATCCCTGGCGCGGGTAGCGGTCACGTCAAACGGCGGAGCGGGGGGTGCTAAGAATCTCCGGAAGAGATCCGGCTACCCACCCCCACGACGACTGGCCCTGGTAACACACAACGTACGCACATTGAGGACTGACGAAAAGATCTGCGAGCTGGAAGAGGAGCTGAGCAAGTTACACTGGGACATTATGGGGTTATGCGAAGTCCGTAGAGAGGGGGAGGACACCGTAACCCTGAAGTCTGGTAACTTGCTCTACTACCTAAGGTGGTGTCGGGTTTCTCGTTCACAAGTCCCTCGTAAACAACTTAATAACCATCGACAGTGTGTCGAGCAGGGTGGTATACCTAATACTCAGAATATCCAAAAGATATTCGCTGAAGGTCATTCAGGTATACGCACCGACCTCGTCACACTCCGATGAGGAAGTAGAGACTATGTATGAGGACGTAAGTAGGGCCATACATAGCTCAAAAACTCACTTCACTGTTGTTATGGGGGACTTTAACGCAAAGTTGGGCAAGAAAAGCGGTGATGAGTTGAGAGTGGGGCAATTTGGGTATGGGCGACGGAACCCTAGGGGACAGAGGCTGGCCGACTTTCTGGAGAAAGAGGAACTCTTCATGATGAACTCTTTCTTCCAGAAGCCGCCTCACAGGAAATGGACCTGGCTGAGTCCCGATGGTTCCACGAGAAACGAGATAGACTTCTTCATGACCGACAAGAAACGGATATTCAGTGATGTCTCTGTGATCAACAGGGTGAAAACCGGTAGCGATCACCGAATCGTAAGAGGCTCGCTGAATATCAATGTTAAACTTGAAAGGTCCAGCCTGATGAAGTCTACGCTCCGACCTACTCGGTCCCATATTCAAAACCCCGAAAGCTTTCAACTCGAGCTCTCTAATCGCTTTGCTTGCCTTGAGAACTTAGTTTCAGTGGACGAGATCAACGACGGGCTAGTGGAAACTGTCCGCACGGTAGGGTCTAAGTTTTTTAGACCCGGCCGTAAAGATAGACCTCAGAAATTGACCGATCAAACCTTAAACCTCATGGCTGAACGACGTTTGCTACAGTTGCAGTCTTCCGATGACGCGAAGTCATACAGGCAGCTCAATAGACGTATATCTAAGTCCTTGCGGCACGACCTGCGTCTCTTTAATACGAATCGTGATAAAGAGACCATACAGCGAAACCAAGGCTCCAAAGTGTTCGCGAAGGACAAGTCTATTGGGCAAAGCCAGATGACAAAGCTGAAACGGGAGGATGGCAGCTTAGCGTCGACCAAAGCAGAGGTTTTAGGCGAGATCGAGAGGTTCTATGGACAGTTATACACTTCGGTCGCAAAGCCCGTTGACAGCTTGGTAGGAGATCCAAGAGCCAAGCTGTCCCGACATTATACCGAAGATATCCCGGACATCAGTCTGTACGAGATTAGGATGGCCCTGAAACAGCTTAAGAACAACAAGGCGCCGGGCGAGGACGGAATCACTTCAGAGCTTCTGAGAGCGGGTGGAACACCGGTACTTAAAGTCCTCCAGAAGCTCTTTAATACCGTCCTGTTCGAGGGCAAAACGCCCGAAGCATGGAGCAGAGGTGAGGTGGTGCTGTTCTTCAAAAAAGGTGATAACAGCCTATTGAAGAACTACAGACCCATCACGCTTCTGAGTCATGTTTATAAGCTGTTTTCAAGGGTTATCACGAAACGTCTCGATCACAGACTTGATGACTTCCAGCCTCCCGAACAAGCCGGTTTCCGAAGAGGCTATAGTACCATAGACCACATCCATACGCTGCGGCAAGTCATACAGAAGACCGAGGAGTATAACTTGCCATTTTGCTTAGCGTTTGTGGACTATGAGAAAGCCTTCGATTCGGTGGAAACATGGGCGGTGCTTGAGTCACTCCAGCGATGCCGTATCGACTGTCGGTACATCGAGGTGTTGAAGTGTTTGTATAATAACGCCACCATGTCGGTCCGAGTACAGGAGCAGAGTACGAAGGCGATTCCATTGAGAAGAGGCGTCAGACAGGGGGATGTTATCTCCCCTAAACTCTTTACTGCCGCAATGGAAGACGCCTTCAAGCTCCTGGAATGGCAAGGACTTGGCATCAACATCAATGGCGAGTACATCACTCACCTTCGGGTTGCCGACGACATCGTAGTCATGGCAAAGTCGATGGAGGAACTCAGCATGATGCTCGATGGCCTCGACCGAGTTTCGCAACGGGTGGGCTTGAAAATGAACATGGACAAGACGAAAATTATGTCAAATGCCAATGTTGTGCCCACCCCAGTCTCTGTTGGAAACTCGGTACTCGAAGTTGTTGACTCATATATCTACTTAGGACAAGTAGTCCAATTAGGTAGGTCCAACTTCGAGAAAGAGGTCAGCCGCCGAATCCAACTCGGTTGGGCAACGTTCGGGAAACTACGCAGTGTCTTTTCGTCCGATATACCTCAGTGCCTTAAGACGAAAGTCTTCAACCAATGTGTGTTACCAGTGATGAGTTACGGCACCGAAACGTGGTCTTTCACTATCGGCCTCATCTCAAAGCTCAAAGTCGCTCAGCGAGCTATGGAGAGGGCTATGCTAGGTGTTTCTCTGCGTGATCGAATCCGAAATGAGGAGATCCGTAGCCGAACTAAAGTCACCGATATAGCCTACCGGATTAGCAAGCTGAAGTGGCAATGGGCAGGCCATATTGCTCGCAGAGCGGATGGCAGATGGGGTCGAAAAGTGCTAGAGTGGAGACCACGGACTAGCAAGCGCAGCGTAGGACGTCCACCAACAAGGTGGACAGACGACCTTATGAAGGTCGCCGGAAGACGCTGGATGCAGGTCGCTTTCAACCGGTACTTGTGGCGATCAAAAGGGGAGGCCTATGTTCAGCAGTGGACGTCCTATGGCTGAGATGATGATGATGATGAAACTCATAGTTACTTTTTAAATAAAACTAAAGGTATATACGCAAAATAATACATATGTATATTCATCAATATTTCACATCCATTCCCCTGAAACTCTCTGAAAATATTTAGTATGAGAGGTGAGGAATTTTTTCATGACAATTTAAGAGAGTTTCAGGGAAATCGATGTGAAATATTGGGCGCTGGTTGAGGATCGGGAAGTGGAGAGGATGGTGATCGTACCTCTCCCTTGTCGCTGAAGTTGACGTGCAGGCCGGACTTGGCGGGCGAGCGCTCGGTGGGCGAGAGCGCGGGGTGCGCGGGCGCGGGGTAGCCCCCCGCCGGCGCCGCCACGCCGCACTCCATGCCGCACGCAGCGGCGCTCGCGCTGCCGCGGTTCTGCAACCCATACCGCACCACTTCACTCACATTTACTTATACAGTAAGGACAGTCCCTACCGAACAACGAAAATGGCACCATTTTTCTGGCCCGCCGTGTAGTCTGTCTATAAAATCATAACAATCGATGAGGGCGCTGCGGATGTTTTCGTGTCAGCAGCCAAGCACGTAGTTGTCGTTCCGGCACAGATTACTCCGGACTGAAGCAACTCAGTATAACGACGTAACTTTGCTCGAACATCATTTTTAGTTTGTAAAAAAGAGTAGGTATAAATATTACAGACTTACTACAAGACATTTTGAATACATAAGTATATAATTCTTTAATATAAGGGTGAGACTGTTTGGTAATTGAGTGCTTTCCTTGAAATGGATGACACTAGACTTAATTTACAACTTTAGCCTCGACAATATAAACCCGTTACATCAAGTATCTAGGATTCTTGTGTAAAGAATCTACCTATGCACAAAATTTCAAAACTGTATCATGAAAAATCACAAAGTTATAAGCGTGCTATGCTAGGGCGATTCCTTCGTACCTACTACGGAGGAATTCAAATAATGAGTTTTTGTAATTTGCATATCAGTGACAACTTGGTAACTTGGTGAAAATATGGTTCGCGACAATAACAAGAATAACATTAAATATAAGAATGATCAAAACATTAGACTTAAAAAAAAGTTAGATTTTGGAGATTTTACCGATTTTAATTAGGTACTTAAGGTTGTGTTTCCATTATAATTCTAGTGTGGCGGTATACGTTAGTTACTAACGTATACCATACTAACGGTTAGTAGGTACCTACCTACTTGCCTAGACGTGGCGCAACGGGCGGCACACGGGACACGGGTGACATGTACACTAGTACAGCTACTACCTACACGTGGAGCTGCAGACACCGCGCACATGAATTAGGTACGAGTGTAGGAGGGCGGCGGCGCGGCGGCGGCGCGGCGGCGGCGCGGCAGGAGACAGGCCGGGAGACGGAGCGCGGCGGGACGAGAGGTAATGCGCCCTGAAACGACTTTCAGACAACGAAACTCATTTTGAGAGCCCTGCGGGCGACGACCTCCGCGCCTCCCCTTACAGACGTCTGGGGGACGTTCTTAGTCGCCATTTATAGGTTATATTTACTACTAATATGCATATATTGATGTGTCCTCTTACCGCATTCATTTTTATGGTACCTAATATGTATTTACAACGTCAGTTTGATCTGGAGCCTTATACCACGAGCCCTGTTTAGGCTGTAAGAAAGAGACAGATCTATGCTAGTCGTGTAGCGTCATCTCGTTCCCTGAGCGGAACTACTCGTATTTACGTTTCGAAATATTCCAAAAAACAAATCGCATTTCTGTTACAATCAAATAAAATTGTAGACTTGATTGGGAAGAACCCAGGGTTGGAAAAAAAACAGATTAAAAAAAACGATCCAGTGTTGTTCTCCATCTCCACTCTCCACCAACGTATTTGCAACTTCTTCCCATTCTCTGAAAATTGCGTCTAATCGCACTTTAGTACTGACGTTCGTTCAAACCCAACCCTGAGACTCTTGGTCTCTTGGTGGTAGGTCTTGAATAATTATTATCTTAGACTACAATTTACGATAAATATGTAAGGATTAATAAATAATTGAGACATGCAGCCTTATCATGCTATCACTATCATAATCAATTAAAGTTATCAGAACAGACTAGTGCGTCGGTAGATAGCGCGGGCCGCGGCACGGGGGCGCGGGGGCGCGGCACGCTACACAGCACTAGTCCAACAGACTTACTATACGATCCTTCACAGCTGGCCTTCTAATTAGATTTGTTAGTATAATATTAAGTATCTTATAATTGGTTTACTAAACAAACATTTCGTTTGTGGGCTTCAACCATGCCGGGTTGACGCAGCTGCGCAATGGCTAGGCGATCGAATGCTACTCTGCATGTCGCGGGTTCAATTAATACAGTAGTTAACTTTCTGCATAAATAAAAGTTAATAGATTTATAAAATCTAAGAACTCATTTTTTTTTATTTCCTAATAATAAGAAAATAACCCTATGGGTCTGAGAGAGGAGCCTGGAGGAGCCACTCAAAACGCGCGGCAAATGCCTCGCGAGGCATTTAGTTAACGAACGACAAAACGGGCCTTTATTTTTTTATATATTTCATCATAATTCTTCCACCAGACGAACCATTTAATGATTGGAGCGATGCAATACTTAACCTCCAATAGAAATGCGGAGCGAGACGGAGTGGGAAGCGGTCGCCGCCTTCTGCGAGGCAGTAATGCTCGTGAAGGAGGCGGCGGGCCGCGAGAGAGAGAGAGGACAGCGTCCTCCCTCCGCCCCAACCGCAGTGGTGTACGCCCACGGCGCCGTACGTCGCAAGACGATCTCCGGCCACCGTAGGCGCGGGCATGCGGACAGCGAGTAAAGGGCAACTCGCTGTCCGACCATGGACCATGCCCGGGTCGACGGCGCGTCGTGTTCCACGCGCGCCTCAAAGAGCTGTCAGCAAAATGACGGGGCCCCGTCTCAGAGGGCCAAAGCCTGCCGGGGTCGCGGGACTTATTTCTATTACCGTGACCCCGGAACATAAAGGGCTACTGAAGGACACCGTGGATTTTAGTCAGTACAAGTCTGACAGTACCTCCCGCCCTGTCCGGGGTTGGAGGTCTCATTTGATGATTTTACCATGATAAAATAAAAAAAAAAAAAACTTCAATAGAAAAGGAACTTATTAGATATTGAAGATTGTTGAAGAGCCGTCTCTATAATCAGTATTCTGGCCACCATGACGTACGGTGGAGACGTGGACGCTCTCACAGGAGGCTGTACACAGAGAGGCATGGAGCGTTCCATGCTCGACATAAAATTAACAGACCTAGTTCCAAACCTCGAAATCCGCAGACGAACAAAGGTATTGATAATCGAGTTATGGAACTCAATTGGAGTTGGGGAGGACGAGTGGCGTCCAAGGAATGAAAAAAAAAGTATTGGTCGTCCGGCTGTGAGATGAGCAGACAACATTGTTGCCATTGCGGGAGTGTCCTGGATGAGGCTGATGGCGTAAAACCGAGGAGCTTGGCACAAACAAAGAGAGGCCTATACCCAGCAATGGGTGAAGACGGGCTGTGGATGATGATGATGATCTGTCAATCCTTTGTTGTGACAGTTCTTTTTGGTTCATACTCGTCTCGTATGCAGCGTCACTTTGACAGTTGCCTTCTCCTCTCCATTCTTTGAATTAAATATTATAGAAAAAAGTTTAGCAATTTGGATTTTGAGACATTTTTCAATGATATACTATATATAATCTGAGGCATTTTTACATCAAGGAGCGACGTCATTTAAACGCAGATGAAATGCAAAGGGCTGTAGGGATGTTGCAAGCGGGAAGAAGACAATCTCAGATATGTCGGTATTTTGGTGTCAACAGAAACGTTATTTGCCATCTTCATCAGCGTTACACTAACACGACAGATCCTGCTGAGCAGTACCCAGGTCGAGGAAGGTGTACAACCACACGGCAAGATCGATACATGCACAAATGACTGCAAGACGCCAGCCAATGTTAAACGCACGAGAGATAGGTTTAATGCTACAAAATTCAATTGGTGTAGTTGTTGTCTGGCAAACTGTGCGAAATCGACTGCATGAGTATTGCCTACGAGCACGACGGCCAATTAGGAGCCTACAGATACGTCACGGGAATCGCGCTCGTCTAAATGAATGTTGTAGGGAACACATTACATGGAACAATGGGATACAATTTTATTTTGCGAAGTTTCGATTCGGGTTCAAACTCGATACTAGAAGGGTAAGAGTGTACCGTCGTCCTCGAATACTGCAAGACTGAGGTGGGTTTAAGAACTAAGGCCTTATGTCCGTCCATTCGCACAAACGCTTTGCTCCGATTTCACTTTGTTGCATGACAATGCACGTTCGCATACAGCTTTGCACACACGGGAGTACTTGGCAAGGGAAAACATCCTGGCCTGCACTATCGCCTGCCCATTAAGCATGCACGGGAGAGGTTCCGGAGACGTGTTTTTAACGACTAGGATGGAGTGACAACCATCCAACAACTGATGTACTTACTAAACTTTCATTGGGAGCAATTGCCGCAGGATAACATTAACAGTCTCACCGATTCTATAAATAATCGGTGATGATCCAGATTGTTATAGAAGTAATGGCGTTAGGCTTCTAGAAGCTACATACCTACACACATCTCTTTACAAAATGTAGAGTAAAGTTTGTTTTGATTTTGATAGAAAAACCAATTAGGTACCGACCTACTCATCACTTTTGGAAAATGAAAGTTAAATACCAAGAACTTCCAATTTTTTTGTTTGTAAGGGCTGATTTTTCAGATAACTTATATCTGAGGAATAACAATGGCGGTTTGACAGCTTATCCATATAAAAATGTTAAATCGCTACTTATTTTATTTCTCAGATAAAAGTTTACTGACTGTTGAAAAATCAGCCCTTAGAAGCAATAAATGAGTCCCAATACCTACGAGTATCCCACCCCAACGGATTATGTTGTTTTAGAGCAGTAAGTAGGTACCTACGTCTGAGTAAAATGTCTTTATAAGATAATAGCATTGATAACAGGTATGTCGTTGGTAGAATTGCACAACCTATTTACTATTTTAATTTTGATTGTCTCGTTGCTCGACCTGGACAGATGGATTCTTTCAGGATTTTGGCAGGGGGTGACTCGCACACTCAACAAATGGGCCCCCAAACATATCTCTAGCACTAAGTGACGTAGCGACAAAGGGCAAACATATCCTGAGGTGCTTGAGGAGTGAAGAGGTATTTCACGGTTCTCAGAATCGACCAGGAATCCGGAAGTATGGTCGATCCCTACAAACACTTACTGAAATACTTCCTTCCTCCGAGCACCTTTGCTCTTGCGAATCTCCACGCTAGCCAGCCGATTAAAGCAAGAAAGACGTGGGAAGTCTGTTCCTCGTCAGTGTTCACTCTGACCGGCCAATAAAGGCAAGCCAGAGATGAGGAACGAGATAATATCTCCCGGGAGATCAGGTCCGTGTGGGTCGCAACTGCCCAACAGCTCGCCACAAGCTGCCCTGCGGGTTTATTACCTATTATTATTAAATTTTTTTACTCAGAAAAAAAGTTATAAGTTTATTGTCCATGCCTGTTTCGTTGAAGTAAAGAAATCCAGCTTCAGTCTAAACTTGTACAAACAACACAAATATCATGTTGAATTGAATGAATGAAGCTCATTCAACTTTATATCGAATTATCGAATGCTGTTTAAAATGATTGTCCATGATGAAATGTCTAACCTATGTATCATTTTGCGTGAGTTTTACCACAGTGTTTTACTTGAAAATCAGTAAGTATTCGCATTAGAGAATATTGAAATTGAATATTCGCATTCGCGAATGTGGAAAAACAAACATTTGTTACATCACTAGTACCTACTACCTTGCGGTAGGTATTATGGTTTCAAAATAAGACTTTATGAATTTTCGTATTTCAATTCGTAGGTACACCATCCGCTGGTTGCTGAATAGCCTCTGCCTGGAGTGGAACGTCATCAATGCAAGGGGACGTCAGTTTATAGAACAAGTGCAAGTCTAAGCCAGAAGACCGCCACGCGCCAGCCGCCAGGTGAGTACCGCGTCAGTTGGCAGTGGCATGATGATGCGGATCATATTGTAAACATTACGAACTCATAGTCTCACGACCTCTTACGACTATACTAGCTCGTCCGAACCGACTCGGTAAACCCAAACAACACGTCACGGATGTGATCACGACGTTCTCCAGTCACGAGGCCAGTACTGTAGTGACGCTGATTCCGAAAATAGTGCTTTTTAAGCTCAGTCACACAGACTCACAGAGGATTCCATTACTGCCCCTGGAACCACTCACAAACACAATGACATCAAGGCATCCGAACTACACTATTTGTAGTTAATTAATAGATCAAGTAGGCAATGAGTTAGTAGGTAGGTATTTATACCTATACAAGTCGATTCGACAGAAGCGTTATTCATAAGAGTGTAATAGCAGCCTCTGGGAAGTACGTTACGCGCGAGTGTGTCGCTCGCAAACATCTCCGGGCCGTACCTACCGAGATCGCGTCCGCGGTCACTGCCCCCTGGCTCCCGGGCGCCGCTTACAGCTGCTCGCGCGGCGAACTGTGACTACCACCAGCACTGACTGGGGCACTTCAACACTTGCACTCTATTCACTGCACTCCTCGAGTTTGTAACGCATGTCACAATCACAATTATAATGAAACACGTTCACCCAATAAGCCGCGCTAGGTTCAACTGCGCGCGAAAGACAGCTTCAGAAGGAGAAGGCGCGATGCGCTGGCATGAGGCGGGGGCGGCGAGGAGGCGCGGGCGGGGCGCGGGCGGGGGGCGCGGCTGCCCCGGGCGCGGGCCGCGGCCGCCGACCGCGCACAGCTGATAGCGCCCTGCGCACCTCATCAACACGCGTGCCCCCCTCAGCTCATTATCATTAGGTACCATAGACGGTCGTTGTTAGGTACTATGTAGATACAGTAGATACCTGTGACGCTGACGCCCCACGACCCCGTGCTTACGTACAGGAACCAGTCACATGTGCTCAAACATCGATCTAGCTTCAGAAATAATGTAACCGAATGTAATTTCTCCAAAAACTGAGTCAAATGACTGCTTTTGAAATGCAGAGAGCTGTTGGAAATGCTGAAATTAATCGCAGAAATTGGTCTGGGAAGCACTTAACATGGACCCAGGTCACAGATTACCAGGCAGGAGCAATGGGTTTTATTTTATTTTGCTTTATCTCGCTTTGGATTTAGTTAAAGCATAGAATACTGAATACCTAATGGTACCTACTCGAAGGATAAACGTATAACGTGAAATGCTGAACGTCTCAGTAATGAGACGAGTGGTAAAATAAAATCTCGTAAAATATTTTTTTAGGGTACCTCCTGTACACGTAACGTGGGTTTTTTTTTCTCGCGTATCCCTTAGTGTGGAGTATCATTAAATAGGCCTTTAAAAATATTGATAGTGTCCATTAACAATTTTTTGATAAAAAGATTCGTTTGTGAAATACCTATTAAGCTTTAAAGTGCTAATTTGTGCTCGGCTCGAGTGTCCCCTCCCTCTACCAGCTAATCGGTTATGTTTGGGGGTGTGAAAAAAATCACAACAGTAGTATATAACGTAGTTTAAAGGAAAATTATCATGACTAAGTAGGCTTTACAAGTTTACGAGTAATAGTCGACGAGTCGTCGAGTGTTGTTCTTTAACTGGTTATGCGGACGATGGCCTTCTGCTCATTCAGTCGAATACTCGTGCTGGACTCGAGAATTTGGCTGACACTTGCCTACGATTAATATCTCAGTGGGGTGATCGAAACCGTCTGACCTTTGCACCACAAAAAACCTATCAACTACTTTTAAAAGGTGAGCTTAAATCGTTGCCTAGTATTAAATTCAATAATGTTCCCGTTAAGAGAAAACAATCGGTGTGCTATCTTGGTTTAGTCTTAGAGAGAAATTTCACATTCATAGAACATATTAAAACAGTTGGTGAAAAAGCTAAAAATAACTTTTATGCCCTAACTAGAATATCAAAATCTACTTGGGGTCTGTCATTTCTAACCTTAAAAACTATTTATGGGGCTACTTACTTGGGCTGTATGTGCTACGGAGCACCTGTTTGGGCCGATAGGGCCACCATAGGGGCGGCACGACGTAAATTGCTCCAAAGTCAGCGCTTGGCTTTGTTATTCTTAAGTAAAGCGTATAGGACCGTCAGTACTGAAGCTTTGCCGGTGCTTGCTGGTGTACTTCCAGTCGATCTTGAAGTGCAGCGACGTGCTGCAATGTACTTTTCCTCACGGGAGACCACTGACGCTGATTTTCTACCGCAACGTGACCGTGATAAGATATCTAGATTATTCAAACCCCAGAGCGACGTCTGGGAGGACCTTTTATCCGAATGGCAAAGTAGGTGGGATAATTCTATCAAGGGGCGGCACCTCCACCAGTTCTTTCCATCCGTTCGTGAGCGGCTGGCTAGGACGTGGCTGGAGGTGGATCACTGTGTTGCCCAATTTCTCACGGGACATGGTAACTTTAAAAGTAAATTGTTTTCCTTTAAGCTAGTTCCCTCGCCTTTTTGTCAATGTTCGACCCCTGACTGTGAATATGAACAATCAGCACATCATATTCTTTGGGAGTGTATTCTTTGGCAGAACGAACGCAATATTATGTTGGATACTGTTCAGACTACATCCGGAGTCATTTATTATTCGGACCTTGTGGAAACTCGAACAAACTACCGTGCGTTCAAGCGTTTCTGCCATACCTATTATTGGAATCAAATATAGCAGCTCACAATTTAGGTCCCATTAATATTATTAGTCATTTTACCCGTGGTGCTAGGCAACTGGGCTTCTCCCAGTTGTAATATCCCTTTGTGCCTATTCGCCTTGTTTTGTTCTGTCTCCTGCTTGCATGGAGGGAAGTGGAAACATATTTTTTTCCTACTCCTCCACTATTCTTTTCTGATTAATTTCGTTGCAGGACCCAAGACAGGTAAATTCATTCTCCGGGACACGTCGAGCTTCATTGTCTCGGTGCTTTTCTGGTGGTTGCCACTGTTGATTCTGGCTCTCAGGAGTTGCAGTGGTTTGGGAACAGTGTGGTGGGTTTGTCCCAAAAAAAAAAAAAAAAATAGTCGACCAACATATAAAACGTACTCGGATAACATATTTTCCTAAACAAAATGTATCAGAGAACATGTTCTTCAACTGCAAATGTAAGTTTGTCAACTTTAATTAATTAAAATTAAATTCAGCAAATCAGTTTAGTTAGTTCGCATAAGTATTTTGATGGGCAACTACGGAACCCTACACTGTGCGTGGCCCGACACGCACTCGGTAGGACTCCCAAATAAAACCTTGTTTATATTGATTGAAACTTACCAAAATATCACGAGGAAAAGAAAAGCAATCAGCTGATCGACTGACTCAATCATCTGAGCAGATAGTGGTAACACGTCAGCGTCAGCTTAATAATCAAGTCAAGTGCCTAGTAAATATTGAATAGCAATGTTACGTACAATGTGTACGTATAATGGGTACGTAATCAAGTGAACAACTGACGCTTTACCACCATGGTATAGTAAGCTGATTGTTTTTTTTTCGTGATACTGAGTAAGCTTCAATATAAACAAGTTTTCAGTTGGGAGGATATGATATGATTGAATGCAATTTAATTTTGTCATGTTTGCAGCGCTACGAAGCGGAGAGGAGCTAGTGGCTAAATAATAACAGCCGCACAGTCCGATCTTCCGTGTTAAGCCGCGCTTGCTGAGGTTGGTCTGTGGATGGGTGACCATCTATCATAGCGAGTTTCCTCCGTACCTCGGAAAGCACGTAAAGCCGTTGGTCCCGGCTGTCATTTGTAGATCTTTGACAGTCGTTACTGTTAGTCAGAAGCTCTAAAGTCTGACAACCAGTCTTACCATGGGGTATCGTATTACCCAGTTACTGGGTTGTGGAGGTCCGACAGGCAGTCGTTCCATGTAGAATACTGACATCTAGCTGAATCTGGTTTGACTGGAAGCCGACCCCAATATAGTTGGGAAAGGGCTAGGCGGATGATGATGATGTTTGGAGCGCTACCGCTACTTGTTCCACCTATGAAACCGCAGCTGACGTCCACCTGTCCACCGGCCGTATGATACACTTCTCTGATGTTATCGACTGAGAGAAAATCACCGACCAAATATGGACCAGCAGGGCAATACGCTAACTTGATGGTCACTGACCAGAAGTTGTCCACTGAACTTGGATGGCTCGACACCTCTATATTTTGTCGACTGTTATGAGGCTGAGTTGATGATTGCCTCAAGAGCGTTAGAATGGTTGATTTAAGGGAACATTTTCGTTTAGGTTTCAGTTTCATTGCAAAAGCCAATACGAAAACCTTTTGACAGCTATTTGATGGTCATCAGAGCAAGTGATGATCATTTGAACTGTCAACAGAGATATGCAATAGCCCTGCTGGCCCCCGTACTATTAACCCGCGCGCGTTTGTAATTAAATCAAACTAAGCTTTAGCTCGAATAAAATTGAATAGTTTAAGGTAATCACTCCAGCAACCTTGTCGGTGCCGCCGCCCCGGCGCTTTCAGCCGACTACAAACATATATATATATATATCTATAGTTATATATTTTATTGATATTGGTGGCGTGGCCGTGTGTGGCTATAATGCGTCGAATGTCGTACGCTGTGCGACGGAGATGTGAGAGGCTGAGCGCGCTCATTAGATGCGCGACCCCTGGTGGATACGCCTCGCGCTCCGCACTCTGGACCCAACTCTACTTACTGACCACACTACACACACTCGAATCTCCTTCTCAATTAATCACACGCCACTAACACAGTCGAACATTTTTTTCTTTTAACAATAGTAAGTCGAGACACACTGACGATCAGACCTAAACAGATAGCCGTCTGTCATTGAGTTGTATCGGGTCAGCTTATCACATGTCAGGCTAATGATATGCTGTGCAGTGTGTTCAAGGAGCGGTCCAGCGCAACCAACAGAACACAAAACACAAGCGAGCGAGCAGAAGCGGGCGCCGCGCGGAGCGGAGCCCCGGCCGGGCGAGGCGTGTCGGCGCGGCGCCCGCTCCTCGCGCGGTACTCACGCCGCTCCTGAACTTGAAGAACAGCGACATGAGGGCGGCGCGTCGGGCTGCGGCCGGGTCGCGCCGACACTGCCGTGCGCGCCCGCCCTTGCCGCGCGCTCCCGCCCGCCCTACGTCGACGCCGAGCCCACGACGCCCGCGACCTACAGAAGCTGCACTTCATTATATCAGTCAGAAGTTATACCCCATGCTTATAGCTTCGCCGTCATTGACATCATTATAGAATAGAGTACGTGTGACTAGAACCACTAAAATAATAAAACCTTTTTAACAATAAATTAAACCGACGAAAGATCAATTTTTTTGGTTTAATTTTTTGTAAAGGTTTTTCTTTTAGCTTTTCAGTCTTATACCATGAGTAGAGTGTTTCATCATCATCATCATCAGCCTATAATGTTCCCACTGCTGGGACACAGGCCTCCTCTCTGAGAGAGGGTGTGGGCCATAATCCACCACGCGGGCCCAGTGTGTATTGGTAGATGTCACATATCTTCGAATTTTTGGTTCTAGGACATGCCGGTTTCCTCACGATGTTTTCCTTTACCGTTTTGGGAGCAGTGGTGATAAAATAAATTACACAAAGTAATGCGCCTGGCGGGGTTCGAACCCACGACCTACAACTCGTAAGTCGGGACCGATACCACTGGGCCACCACTGCTCAGTAGAGTGTTTACCACATTAGAAACCCGTCCTCACTTTTGTCATTGTCAACGTAACCGTCACAGTAACTACTGTATTAACAGTACCCCTGCACGAGTTTTCACTATATTTTACTTTACAGAGTCTTTCCAGTATTTACAGCGTTTCTTGTATGAAAAAATGAAACAGTGCCTCGGGTGTGCGAAGAAGGAACTAATTTTTTCCTTGAAAATTGACAAAGTTCCACTTTACGTTAACGTTTGAGTTACGAACGTTAGAGTTTGCACCGTGTACTGTTCTGCGGAGTGGACGGTGTAATGTAAGGGAGTAATTGGAGCACGTGGGATTCTTGCAGGGGCGCGAAACTGTTTGGATAGTAATAGGGGGCAATCAATCTAACAACTGAAGAGCTTGTATAGGAATAAGGAATCAATAATTATTCGTCATACCTCCAATAAGATCATCTTAAAATCTAAGTGAAGTAATATTTTATCGTTTTCAGAATAGATTATCCTAGAGAATTTCAGGTCGTCAGCATACATATAGCAATCCGAGAAATTCAGGCAGTATGGGATGATGAAAACATTAAATAGAATTGGTCCAATATGTGCTCCCTGGGGAACCCCTGAGGTCGTCTTGTAGGTTCCAGATAGAAAACCATTAGCTGCAAAAAAGAAGAAACAATTTTCGAGATAAGACTTTAGCCAATTATAGAGTGTACCACTGATACCATACGCAGATAACTTCGACAGAAGTAAATGGTGAGGTACACGGTCAAAGCCTTGCTAATGTCGGTGTAAATCACGTCAATCTGCTTACCACAGTCAATGGCATCCAATAGCATTTCTGTGAAAGTCGCTAGATTAGTGCAAGTAGACCTGGAACTCACGAAGCCATGCTGAGGAGAGCTCAAGTAGAGTTGCCTGAATGTATGGGAAAAGTAAGGATTCCAAAACTTTGCCTTGGTAGAGAAGATAGAGATGTCCTTTGTTGATGTGTTGTCCTTTTCACCACTCTTAAGGATACGAATAATCTTAGCTTTTTTCCACAGTTCGGGAAAGATACCTGAGCTGAGGGATTTATTAAAAATCAGTGTTAAAGGGGATACCAGAGCGGGGGCACATTTATAAATAAATCTTGGAGTTGGAGGGATCCCATCAGGGGCAGCACCTTTACGCATATCCAGTAATTTGTTATTATTATTCTTCCATTTATTTCAGGCATCAGTGGCCCATATAAAATACAATACAAAAATAAAAAATAAACAATATACTAATAAATACGAAGTGACGGTGTCGTGTTACACTGTGCGGTGTCATGTAGCCCTGCCGCGAAAACGTCGGTAGACTACACCCTTCGGCCAAAACTCGACTCCAACTTCACGACCCTCAAGTTCCAGCAATTTAAGCTTGGTCAGCAGGCTTTCGCGATCAATTACAAATGCCGTTGGTGGTAGACTGTTATTCTTCATATTATGAAGATAATCGGACTCTGGCTCAGTGTTGGTCGTTTTTGCAACGCTGAATGCGAAAATACAGAAAAATGCTGAAATACCTTTGTACTTTAGTTTTAATTATTATGTAATGTCCTGTAAATTTATTGTGTGTACATAAATAGTTAAATAAATAAATGCGGAGGAAAAATTTAAAGGGTTTCACATAATTGAGGATCCGTCAGATGTAGATACGGTTCCGTTAGTCATTGTAGCCGAGAAAGAGCGAAAGCCACCTTTTTTATCCTTAATGTATGCCCAGAAGCGTTTACGATTTTTGGCGATGTAATTTTCTGTCTTATAAGTAGGTAATTGTTGTAACTGTCAGTTGCCAATTTGGACCACCGTTTGTCCAACAATTTGAGTTCGAGTTCGCCTCTAGGGTTCTTATAGATTTTGTATCGAGATCTAAATTTTGATCGGATGATCGGAGGATTCCGCACGATCGCCGGAGAATCGGCCAACCTCATTGCCGGATTACTCCCCTGGTATCCGGAGGCGGCTGCCTTCCAGCGCGTCTATGAGAAGCGCGTGGAGGCGCAGCGCCGGGTCCTCACCGGACACGGTTGTTTCGGGAGATACCTGTGTCTGATGAGGAAGGAGGAAACGTCTGGCGGACGTCGCAAGACGATCTACGGCCGCCGTAGGCGAGTAATGGGCGACTCGCTGTCCGACCATGGGTAATGCCCGGGTCGACGGCGTGTTAGGTTCCACGCGCGCCTCAAAGAGTGTCAGCATTACCAAAGCCTGCCGGGGTCGCGGGACTAACGAATTACCGTGACCCCGGAACGTAATGGGCTATTGAAGGATCACCGTGGATTTTCGTGAGTACGAGTCTGGCAGCCCCTCCCGTTCAGCCCTAGGCGAGAAAAAAAAACTTTCCAACATTAAGATCCTCTTTCTATTCCATAGCAAAACAAGTCCAATTCAGAGTTGGCCTCCACGAGCGTGTTGAGCATCGTTACAGTTGGCAATTTGTAAAATAATTCGAGAGCGGGTCTTCTGTGGCTTGAGTGTCGAGGGTGGGTGCGCATGCGCGCGCACCGCTGGACACTCCGACAACGCACGACGGTGCACCTGGCCGCGCTCGACTTGCGCGCTGAGCACGTGGCGCGTGCCATGTGCCACCGACTAGATTGATCCATCACTGCTTCACTGACCTGACTTCTACTGAAGGCTAGCTGAAAGTTTACGGCACAGCACACACAGACAAAACTAGCTTAATTTTTCTTTAAGCTTAAAAATGAAGCTAGTTTTGTTTATACGAAGCCAGAAGTACTAGCTTGCCAGCTTACTGACACAGCTTGCTATCCTATCTTGAAAAACTAGCCTCGTGTAGCCCGGGTATAAGTACCTATAATTTCCGAAATTTTGAATTATTTCTTTGCAAACTAGCCAACCAGCCGCCCTTGCTTCCCGGTTTTTGTAAAGTTCATTCCTCTTGTCCCACAACAAAGGGTGAAGGTGGAAAATACGCGTGACAGGAAAAGGGCCTTTAGAGCCTTGCACGCCACGTTTATTAAACACTCCGTTGACGCGCGTTTGTAGTGTCACAAACGCGATGCAAATGCGCATATGGCACTTTATATCGCGACAAAAAACTGCTCCGTTTGACAAAAACGCGCCGTCGCCGTCAACCGCGTTTAAAACACGTGGTGTGCATAGGCCCTAAGGGAGGCCCCGTCCATTGCTAAAGGCTCTTTGAGGGGCGCTTGCTCTTTGGCTAGCATGCTGACTATTTCGCAGAGGAAGGAGCCGACCGCTTCTCATTTCGTCTCCCAGCATGGCCTCGACCATTGCGTCCGTGAGCTCATGTGCTCTACCTAAGCTGGTACTCCGAGCGATCCTTGTAGTGTAACACCCTGGCGTTTCTTGCCCTCCAATCAGACACAAGAACCTCCTGAAAGAACCGTGTCCGGCGTGGACCTGCGTCAGGCGGAATGTGAGGACATCAACCGTGGCGTCTCTCCCTCCAGCCACACTTCAAAGAGGGGCCTTAAAGCCGCGACGCGACGTGCCCGATTTCATTGTCACTTGAAAGAAAGTTCGTTCACATGTATTATATACTTATTTATGTTTATTATCTATATCTCTATGTACATTCGACCAACTTTTTGGCCAAAATTGGAGTGCGTGCGGGCCACATCCAGTGCCTCTGTGAGCCGTGTTGGAGCGTGCGAGGGCGCAGGCGCGACAGTATCGACCGCGCTATCCCGCCGCGCCGCACTCGGCGCCCGTTAATGTATGCGATAACAATTAGTTAGCACCAGCACGCCGCCGGCCGCCATCCGCCATCACTCGAGGCACCCGCCTGCGTACTGAATGGACGCGGAAGCGAGCAGTCGCACGCTCGTCTCCGACGTATCCGTAAAGACAATACTCCGAAAAGTGTTCAAGGACACGAAGCGCGAGGTGAGAGCGTCATCGATCAGTGTGTGGCAGTGCTCCGCAAGCCCGTGATGCGGCTGCGGGCGTGGTCGTGGTGGGCAGCGCTGTTGCTGGGCGCGGTGCGCGCGCGCGAGCTGGACCCGGGCACGTGTGCGCCGCGCTTTGACGTGCAGCGCGACAAGATCATCCGCACGGAGGAGTCGCGAGACATGGGCGCGCGCTACCTGTCCGAGCTGGACGTGGGCGCGCGCGCCGAGTGCCTGCGCTTGTGCTGCGAGACCGACGCCTGCGACGTCTTCGTCTACGAGGAGAAGGTAACCATCAGTCAACACGGAGGTGCGCCGACTACCGACACATTTTCTTGCCACGAGTTTACCCCGGTAATGGAAGATGTAAACAAACCATAGCTTCTTCATGAAGTTGTAATTGTAATAGAACTTGGTTGTTATTCACATGGCCGCGTGGTGGCTGCGAAAAGGAAAGAGTAATTCTGTGATCAATCTTAATAAATAAAAACTGGCCAAGTGCAAAATCACAACCTAAAGTCCATGAACGGCAAGGAAAAATTCATACGACGAGTCAGTAGTTCATATTACAAAATCAAACTGTTTTAAGTCCCAGTGTGGAACTGGCAATTTTGTCCTGTATCATGGCTGCCTTTACAAACATAGAATGTCCCATGTAGACTTTGTACTGTGCCTACGACGCGACGTCGACTTGAAGAAAAATAATTGTGTATTTTTTGTGGTGGTTTTTGAAGTAGGTTATACTATTTTTCTTTTTTGAAATATTTCATTACAATCCCAGTAAAGAGGGTATGAAATTTCCGGCAGTTAATTTTCAGAACAATAAAACAAGCATGTAGATAATGGAAGGTTCAGGACTATCTTATCTAATGGACACAATGGAATCCATCGCCCTGTGTTGCAAATGAGCTTCGCTACTCGCTTTTGCATTCCTGTGACTTTTTAACCGACTTCAAATACAAGGTAGGTTCTCAGTTCGACCTGTATGTACGATCTATGTGGGCAACTTCACGAGGTATATATATTTGTGTTATATACTAAAACTTTGTCCGGAATATAATGAACACTTTCTTGAAAACCGCATCAAAATCCGTCCAGCCAAACGCGAGATAATCGCGGACAAACATACATACAGGTCGAACTGAGAACCTACTTTTTTTTTGAATTCGGTTAAAAAATACCGATTTATTTTATGATGCTGTTTCACTTATTTTCATTTATGGATGAGATAGATGAGTTGGTCAAAATTAGAGGATATTTCATCTAACAGAATAAAGTCGTGTTAGTATCTAGTACTAGTCAAGTATTTTTTTTTAGCCACTTCTGTTGCCCACACATTTTCCTTCCCATACAATGAAATGATTCTTACATATACATGACACTTAATCAAAATGCATCATAAAAAAATATATAAATTTTTCGTTCATACAGTTTGTATGAAAAAAATATTTTGCTTTTGACCAACTTCCGCTGTCGCGATTTTTTTCTTCCGATATAATGAAAGGATCCTTACATGAAACAGAGTCGAACGGCATTAAAAGAAAACCGGCCAAATGCGTGTCGGACCACGCACAGGGTAGGGTTCCGTAGTTGCCCATCAAAATATGTACTTATGCGAACCAACTAAACTGATACACTGAATTTAATTTTAATTAATTAAAGTTGACAATTAAACTTATATTTGCAGCTGAAGAACATGTTCTCCGATATATGTATTTCGTTTAGGAAAATATGTTATCCAAGTACGTTTTGTAAATTTTATTGGTCGACTATTACTCGTAAACTTGTAAAGCCTACTTATTCATGATAAATTTCTTTTAAACTTCGTTATATACATATACCACTATTGTTATTTTCATACCTACATAACCGTTTAGCTGGTAGAGGGGGGGGGGGGCACTAGAGTCGAGTCAAAGTTAGCACTTTAAAGCGTAATATTTCACAAACGAATGTTTTTATCAAAACATTGTCAATGGAAACTATCATTTTAAGGCCTATTTAATGATACCCCACACTAAGGGGTACGCTAGAAAAAAAAATCCCCACTTTACGTGTGTAAAATACGAGTAATAATAATAACAACTAATAATAACAATAACTAATAATAATAACTTTGAACAATTGAACATCATTTCACACATTGCCTGAACGACCCCGGCATTCTATCATTTCGTAGGTATTTTATAGAATGCCTGCATTGTACACATTGCCTATAACATATACAAACAAAACAAAGTAATAGATAAGTTAGAATCTTTTACTTGGGAATAAGTTGGAATTAAGTAAAGAAAGTACTCGATGCGCAGGGCCCGGGCAGCTGCTACCTGTTCAACTGCGGGCCCCCGGAGGACTTCCGTTGCAAGTTCACTGCACACAGCAACTTCAGTAGCGGCGTGCTGGCCATCAGCCGCCGCCTCGCTGAGCTGCAGGACCAGGAGCGCCTCGCGCATCACGAGCAGGAGCTCGCCAACCTAAGGTTACTACTACACTGTCACGAACAAACGTGATCACGAATACTTGTGAACATTCGATATCTATAGAAGTTGTGTCGTGAGCAGGAGCGGCGGTGCCAGCAGCAGTACGGCCAGCACGACGACGGCGAGCACCGCGCCGCCGCCCGCGCCGCCCCCGCCGCGCCCCTCGCCGCCGCGTGCCGAGCGCCTGCCCAGCACGATACGTAAGCACCATAGTACCCGCACTCCCGGACCAACCATGTGGACTCGAACTTTAAAACTGAATAACAGTCAAGATTAGAGGAGTTATTGTCTTCTGCGGACAAGTCATTCGTCTGCGGGGTTTCATGAGCTAATAATTGTTGCAGCATCGCGGTGCAGCCGTTACCAGTTTGCGTGCCGGCGGGGCGGCGAATGCATTGCCGTGTACAACGCGTGCGACGGCGTGCCGCAGTGCGCCGACGGCTCCGACGAGGCGCCCGAGCTGGGCTGTCCGCCGCCCGCGCCACGCCCGGCGCCCGCTCTCTCCACCACGCCCGCGGCGCTCAAGCCGCTGCAGGAGAACGCGGAGGTAGCGGTCGATGCGCCGGCCGAGGTCGCGCCGCCGGAGCACTGGCCGCACCGCCTCACACAGGCGCAGCCGCAGCACCGGTACAGCGGTACGTGCTGCACGCGACCTCTGTCTCCCGCGAGTGCCGCATCGTTTCGTTCATGTGAAGTAACCTACTGAACTATGTCGGCAGAGGGTCCTGCGAGTTCACACATCTTCAGCCACAAGGGTGGGCTGCTGCAGGAGCCCGAGGGCGGCGCTCAGTTTCCGCCTTTCGAGCCGCCCTGGCCGCGGCGTGCCTGGCCACCGCCGCAATCTAACGGCAACGGTAAGTACAACACTGAGAGCGGCACAGAGGTAACGGCGTTTAGTCATCACTTAACAATTAGTAAGTACGGTTCAGTGATTCGAGGTGTCTGTCCAAACTGTGCAGGTATGGAGGGCATGTCGGCGGAGCGCGGCTGGGGCGGCGCCTACTGGCCGGAGCCCGACCCGCGCCGCGCCTGGCCCGTGCCGCGCACCGACCAGGTAACGCTCACACTACCAGCCCACACTCTATGTCCAAGAAGAATGCACAGCTATGGCACAGTTACACGCTACGGTAAAACTTTCATAATGCGGTTGAATCTAAGTTAATTTTTAGGGTTCACATTATTTGGGGGCTTCCAGATCTGCCAATTCATGCCAACTAGATGTTTTGAGCAACATTTTCGCATTGTTTTTCATTAAATAAAACCTAAAAATACTTAATAAAAGGTTATGGCTGCGCGGGTGCCTACCTTAATTCACATCTCTGTCATATCGTGCGTAGCGCTGCTATTCGTTTGATAGTCCCACAACTCACTATGCAGTTAGTAGCTGGTGAGCTCCGCGAATTTTTGCGAAAGTGTTTGAGGCACCTTGAATACTTGCTCCATTATTCTTCAATATCCCTAAACACTGAAATGCAGACCTGGCTGAGAGAAACTGTTACTGAACAAAGTATTGAAAAATGCTAACTTTGGTCTCTAAAAAAGTGTTTTAGGCATTTTGGAACCTCTATTCCTTTAAAATTGAAGAGTGAACAAATTAATTTAAAAAAAAGATACGATCAGATCACACCTCGCCAGGTGCAAAAATAATTATGTCAAAAAATAACATAAAGGTGTGATAAATACATAAAGGTGCGCCCTCACCGCGAGCATTCACCTTGTTATGTAACGTTACAGATTCGAGCACCACAATGCGCCCCTTGCATCAAATCTATACTAAATGTAGGTACGCGAATGCTCATCAGTCAGAGAGGTAGTAGTGTAATGTAATGCTCAAAGTCGAATCTATAATGTAGGTAACATTTCACGCGAATGCTCCCGGTAGGTTTGTTGTGGTAGGTAGTTGTGCGTGCGCTAAGTGTACATACATACATTTGTTTACCAGTCTAACACACGGGCGCCACCAGTTGCCATAACTTGTTACAACAACTCAATAAGTATAATTTAACTAACTGTTAAAATCCTTATAGGAAATTCCGGTGTACATCCCACCGAAGACCATGCCGGAGATCCCGGTGGTGTACTCCAGTCAGCAGCAGACGCTGCGCGACAGCCCTAAGAAGGGTTTCGAACTCATGAAGAAGGAGCCTTCGGAGGCGCCGGCGCCGGCAGCCCCCGCGCCCCCCGAGCGCGCCCCCGCCCCCCCCGTGCCACCCAAGGAGAAGGTAACTTACACGAGAAGGCATAATTATGTGACACCGTCTGACCGTCAGGTTTTTTTTAGCAAGGTAAAATCATCAAATAAGTCCTCCCACATAGGGCAAACCAGGAGGGACTGTCAGACTTGTACTGTTTAAAATCCACGGTGTACTTCAATAGCCCTTTAGGTTCCGGGGTCACCCGAATGATTGAACAAGCCATAGCGCGGAACAAATAAGTTATGAGGGTAATTGCCAAATGTGGTAAGTCAAGTGGTAACAGAAGGTATGCACCTTCTGTTACCACTTGACTTACCACATTAATGAACTGTTTGTGTGCAGAGTGTGCAGGCGAGCAAGTCTGTGGAGAGAAGCGACAAGAAGGTGACTGCGGCGGCGCACGTGCACTACCCGACCGGCGAGGAGCGCAGCGAGCACGACGAGCGCGACGAGCACGACGGACTCAGCGAGCACCCGCCCGCCGCCATGATGCTGCTCGTGCTAGGTACACAATTAGAATGTTGCTCCGCTTCTGATGTTAGTCGCGGTCTAGTTGAATAGCTTCGCGAGTCTCTTGCACTATGATCTACAAGTGTACGGAAACGTTTCCCCCGCAGGTCTGTTCATGATGACGGCGATCATGGGCATGCTGACGTGCCGGGCGCGCGCGGCCATGCGGCGCCGGCGCGGACGCAAGTCGCCGTTCGCACACGACGCCGACTACCTCGTGAACGGCATGTACTTGTAGCGGCGGGCCCTCCTCCGACACTCCCGCTGACCTGGTTGCCGCTTGTGCTGTATGCTGCGTGGTACTCGGAACTAACGCGCGCCGCCTGCTTTATTTTTTCAATCAATACATCAATATCGTAACGGTACGTAATTCGAGCGGCCGCCGAATAAACCATTCAGCATTACCTACCTATATCAATCGGTGACTTTTCTAAAAGAAAATGTTTAGGTAGTTTATTATTTTTATGTAAATATATATATACCTAATAAATAACGTAGGTATTGAAGCCTGTAGCCCTACCATGACTTTTATTTCACGTTTTGTGTCATTCAAGTACCTAAACGAGAACTTTGATATTTTTAATGGAAAAAAATGAGTTCCTCGTTCGTATGCTAGAGAAGCTTTTTAAATTTTCCATACTATAGTTGCTTCAGGTTGCTGTAAACACAGAATACCTATAGTACTACGCTGTATATTAAATCACAAGTTTCATGTACCTATTTTATTAACAGCGTAACAACGTTTATTGTTTTGAAAATTGAAAATACGCTTCTAGTTGAACGAGGAAGATTTTTTTTACATCTTTACGACAAATTTCTCGTTTACGTCACAAAAACGTGAAAAGTGATGATAGGGCTTCTGAAATCTTGTGATAAGGCCTCTGTTTTGCTAGACTTTTCTGTGTGATACAGTCCTACTAGATTTCATGATATTCATTTTTATGAAAACGAATCATTGTTATTTATATTAATATTTTGTCAATAGACTTACTTTAAACAACCTAAAACATTGATTATATTTTAGTATTATTAGATCGTGTAATTAAAATGATTGACTGTTTTTCAAACGACTTCAAAAAAAATGTTTAATTACGTAAATTAAAAATCACTTGAAGGGCCCGTAAACACGGCCATGGCCATTCATATAGATAGCATTCTGAACTGAAGTAGGAACCCATAATTTGGGATCACTATGCAGATTTATCCTGCTTTTTTTCACGCGCTGATGCTGATTCTAAAGTGAAACAGTAAAAAATTCATATCTATCATAGCCGTGTTAACGGGGCTTAAGTTTAATAAAAGAACAACAGATTTTAATTGACCCATAGTTTCTCAATAAACGTTACATATACTGTTGTATTTGTTTCTGTTCAGAAATTTACTCCTATCAATTATGATGGTTTACCTATTAATAAAACACAGCGTTTGATCAACACTTTAATAATCACAATAATATTAATTTAAACACAAAGGTACGGCCTGGCCGCGTACTGTACATAATGAACGATCTAACGGACGTCACTCCACACACACACACATACAGCTATGCTATTCTCTACGTCTCTCGTCGATGAAACTAGTTTGTCTTTAATCAAAAGTTCTATTACAGCCAAACTAGTTTCGTTGATCTATCCTCGACGACGACTTAAGGAATAGCACCCCAGATCTATGTCGTCGACGTCGCCGGCGCCGGCAGCGCTGCCGTGTGCAGTGCTCCCGGCCACGTACTACACTAGGTTTACGGTCAGAAGAAACCGCGTCGTGTGTACAAAATCATTATTCATTAGGCTACAATCAATGTCACAATTTATTATCTAATTACTTAAAGATACCTAATTAGTTAACTTTAACGTATTATTTGTGATCACATTTTATAGTTTAGGCACTGTTTCAGCGAATCATTGTTTTAAATTTTAATAATAATATACTTTATTTATGGAATGGAATACAACACAACCTAGCTTATGTAAACACAAAGTATGTTCGTAGTTTAAATTTTCAATAAAACCAGCTGCATACTGTATTATCCAGGGTGTATTCTCGAACTAGGCGTGCACGGCCAATCCGAAACTGAATCATTCGATTTTTGAAAAATCTATAATCCTCGCCCATAAATAGTTCATGATTATTTTGGAAAACTTACCACAACTTACACGAATTTGATTCCAGTAAGCGACTCTTGGCCAAGGACATTGACTTTTCACAAATCCAATGATGTAGTTTTGTTTTCGTCAAATGGCCTCGAGAATCATTTCAGTATTTTTCGATATTCCTCATAGTTTCGGATATAGTCACCCACGCCTAGTTACATGACCCTGTATAACGTTGGTGTAGTTCGGTGTGCCAGACAGGACACAACGAGCAGCCAGCCTGCCCTGCAACCACGAGTGTCACAAGTACTGAGCAGCGCTGCTGTTATCTAAGGACAGCCGCGTGCGCAGCGTCGAAACCACAGCCTGTCCGCAATATTATGCTTAGAGCATAACGTTGCGCAGTTTCGAGGCTCATTCAAATTACTGAAACCATGGTTACACTTTTGTAATTTCACACACATTTTAAATAATATTTTCTAACACTGAGGTGAATAACATATTCTATCATTATCACACTAAATACAGAAAAATATCATTGTAACATCATGTTGAAATTAATTGAAACATCATGTGAAATGGTTTTTCCAAAATAATAAATGCTTAAACAAAACGACTCAAACAAACACATTTATGATAGAAGACATGCATATTGCATACACAAATCAAAAATAAAGTTTGTGATCACTGGTATAAGGTGGTATTTTTATTATTTTTTTATGGAAATCAAATTGAATTACTGTTTTTAATCGACTTCAAAAAAAGCAGGAGGTTCTTATTGTTTCATATTCCAATTCATTTTTTTTTTTTAATAGCCTAAACTGTCCCACTGCTGAGCAAAGGCCTCCCCCAATTCCTTCCAGGAATTCTTTTCCTGGGCCGCTTCAAACCAGCTCCAATTCATTAAAAAGATATAAAGAAAAAAGAACGAAGTAATCATAGCAACATAAAGTTGTGTTCGTGATCGCAAACTTTTTTTTGATGTGTACATATCTTAAAAGTAATGGACCCGGCCCGCACCGCACAGTCCTGGCGGCCCATAACCCTTTTCTTAACGGTGCAGCGGTGGAGCCCTCCATAACAATAACAAATGCTATTTTAATCAGTTTGATGGTTCTGCAGAGTAGCGAACACGAATGTACTAGCGAAGACAAAAAATCTGTAAGATTGCTTTGATAGATTTTCAACCTTATCTCAATATTGGAAGGTTAATGTTTGATTGGTAAAATTTGACAGTTTCGGGTAGGTTGACCTGCTGGCGTCTGTACAACGATGTCATTATTAAATTATCAATACTAAACGTCTTACAAAAAAGATAAACATCTGTTGTTAAGATATCTTGATATAAGGGTCGTTTTGCAGTTACACTGTTTTAGACAACCGTTCAGCAGATGTTTATCTTAAATGTGTTGCTGTGGTGAACTACGTGCATGAGGTGTACACATAGAGGATGGACTGAGCGGGCCCGACATGTAACCGACCACCGGCGCGGTTACACCTCTCTCTCACACGTCACTGTACACGTCGTAACAGACACGCTGACACGGTGAACTGACACAGTGTTGAAGAATGGTCGCGGTGTTTACATAGTAGATAGAATCATCAAATGAGGCCTTAAGCTGAGGGTAATGCGGAAGGGACTGTCAGACTCGTACTAAAATCCACCGTGTTCCTTCAATTGCCCTTTACATTCCATGGTCACTGTTACCCGTTCAGACAGTCCCGCGACCCCGGCAGGTGTGGAACTGCCTGCTGAGCTCTTGCACCGTGACATGATCGACATAGCACAGACACCGCTGATTCTCCAAAAAGTATGACGTCACTGATCCCAATGTGCAGTGAGCTCTCAGCCTAGTGTACTGCGGACTAGGTGGGACATGAGGATGCTGGTCAGCTGCCTTGGACCGGCCGGGCCAGCTGACCAGGAAAGCACTCCGTTACAAGTTTATAAAGAAAGCGAGACAATCCGTCGGTACTACCTACGTCTACGTCGGAACTGATGGCTTGCTGGATTTACGAACAAACAAGACAAAGTCACTTAAAATGATGATCTTTTCGGAATTTAGATTTCGATTTCTATCTAGTAAGTACAGCGGCAGCAGTAGTGCCAGCAGTGCCAGAAACCGCCGCCGCCAGCTGTCTGCTACTCGGTACAATAACACTTTAGGATTGTTAAATTAATGCACTGCTATTTAGATGTCACCTAGAGTTAGTAAAAAACAGATATGAGTATAAAAATCGTTATTTTCAACAAACTCTGACAGTGATAAAAATTTGTCTGTCATTAAAAAAAAAACCTTTTTAGTAGATACAGGCTCGATATTATGTTATGTGATTGCGTCAACAATGCATAGCTATGAGAGAGTAACAATCGTAGTTGATGTTATTTATTGAAGGGTTCCTTCCATTTATCTAAGATCCCGGCATCGTATCCTGACCTGATTACCCTTTCAAACTCTTTCAAAAAATCCAATTCGGTCCAGACTTCATGGAGAAATCGGGGAACATATGTAAAAAAAAATTGTGACAGTTTGATAACCTCTTTCGTTTTTTCAAAGTTGGTTTAAAAGCTAAGTTAGGTGCTGGTGCGGCCAATATTAATATCACCCGGACCTGATTGTACAGGCACTGCTGCTAGCGCGCGGCTCGCGAACTATCACTCGAACACAGTTCATCTGATGCTATTATAATAACATAATAGTAATAAGATGAAAATGTGAAATATATCGCATTACGAAAGAGAAAAAACTACCAGATCCCACGTCTTGCTGACTGCTGCAGCTATCTGCAGGCTCAGGGAGCAAACTGGAGCAGAGCTGACGGAGCAGTGCCTGCAGGCCGGACTGCTGCAGCTACCACCTTGTGGGTCACCACTCACCGAGCCTCTCTGAACATAACAAATCCGTGTTGGGGTGGGGGAAGTTCCCAGAGAAACAGTTATTGGGATAAGTTCATCCAGGGTCGAGTTATCGTAGGCTTAAATTGAATTGGTACACGGTGGATCGTGTAAGTCGTCTCGGAGTCACGACATGCCATGACGTATGACCCTGACGGACCCCTATTATCTTTAGCAGCTGTTAAGTATCGTAAACTGATCTTAGCTCTACTGATGATGCGCGTAATTTTGTGAATTAAACATTACATTAGTGTGTAAAGGCACTCGAACCGGGTCGTTCACTGGCATGTAACTTGAGGCTCGTCGCAGCGACACGCGACTCGTGACGTCACAGCGGACGGCGGTGCGCCAGCTGGCAGTTCTCCACGTACAGGTCCTTCACCAGCAGGTCGGCGGCCGCCAGCCGCGCGTGCAGGCGCCGCGCCGCCGCCTCCGCCCGCGCCGTGCGCGCGCGCAGCTCGCGCACCTCGCCGGCCAGCGCGGGCGCAGGAGCGGGCGCGTGCGCGGGCGCGGGCGCGGGCGCGGCCTCCAGCCTCCGCTCCAGCGCGCGCACCCGCTCGGTGGCTCGCGCGAGCTCCGCCGCGCGCGCGCCGAGCTCGGCCTCCTTGTCTCGGCGGTAGCGCGCAAACTCCTCCTCCAGGTCCGTGAACTGCGCCTCGAGGCTGTAGCGCTCGTCGATGGTGGGCAGCGCGGGCGCGGGCGCGAACTGTCGCTCGTACTCTCCGATCTTGGCGACCAGGTCGGCGAGGCGCTCGTCTCCGAGGCGCTGCTCCTCGCTGTACATGTCGCGCTCCTCGTCCAGCTTGGCGCTCCAGTACTCCTCGCACTTGTCGTACTCTGCCTTCATCTGCTCCAGGCTGCTCTCGAGATCCCTAAAAGTATACTTAGTAAGCACTGACTCAATATGTAACACTAACGAAACTCGACAGCGCGGTAGGTGCAGTGGCTGATCGATTTGACTGCTGCGCTGCGAATCGCGGATTCGATTCCCGCACGGAACAAATATTTGTATGAACAAGTAGTTGTTCTGGATCTGGGCGTTTGTGCATGTGTTAAATATGTTTGTTAACGCACCCACAACACAGGAGAAATTCATATTAAGGCGCGAAAATTAAAAAAAAAAACAAAACTTGCTGACAAGCTTAACCTACGTTCATCCGGGGGCGTACCGTATTGCATGCGGGTTGTTAAACGGTGAGTGGCCCTGTTTGTAATTAAAAAAAAAAATGAGCTGCTAATTGAAAAGAAAACGCATACTTACTTGATTAGACCGGCCATTTTCCGTTTCTCTTCTTCGTGACGTCGTTCGGCATCTTGCAGGTCCCGACGAAGCGCGTCGACTTCGGACGGCGTGTCCGCGTCTGTTTGCGCGGAGGCTTCAGCGAGGTCGGCGCGCGCGACTGGCTCGGAGCAGATGAGGACGTCGCTGAGCTCGCGCACGCGCTCGCGCACGCGTCGCACGGCTTCGGCCGTAGAGGCGCACGATGTGCACGACTGGACGACCGTGTCGTTGATGGTTGGGATGTCGTGTACGTTATCGAAGATTTCCCTAAGCTTCGTTAAAGCTTCCACGTGACCTAGTATCCGTTGGTCTAGACTCACAGGAGACGAGTCACATTCCTGTAAGTAAAATCAAAGAATGTAGTTTAGATTGGTGATTTTATTTTGTAGGCTCTGTAGTGTTGTCACTAAAGGTCCTAGAATCTCTGTACGAAAGAAGTTGATTTAAAAAAACTTAAATTACATTAATTAGAATGAATACTTATCATATTAATTAAATTTGAGCTGAATGGTGCTGATATCATGCGTCATTTTCGTGAACGAGCGCTGTCAGTTGGGACTGGTCATTTCTTAGCTGCCACGGTTTTTTTTAAATTATCAATACTTATTCTTATTTCTGTTTTTTTTTTTATATATTTACTTTGTACACTTTCTATCTTGCTACTTCGTTCTCATATAACATGCCATCTGAAAATGAGTGATGTAACAAAGGTTCTGTAATCATTGTGGCGATTGAAAAAAAGTGTCCATGGAGTTTCTTGCCCATTCTTCACCATAGAGGTGCCCATTCCAATGCATTGGAATGGGCACCTTCAGTACTTTCACAGTTATTATGTCTTGTGACTGTGACAGTAGTACCATAACTATTTTTGAACTGTTTTTATTTTTTGTCTTCTGACAATTCAAAACTGCCTGTAACTGGCCTACTTGTTAGCTTTGACGTTGAATTTTTGATTATAATTATTTATTCTGCTAACAAGACTCACCTCGGAGCGTTCCTGAGTCAAGAGATAGTCGAGCTCGGTGGACAGGTCCCCCCCGCGCTCTTCAGGCGCGCCCCCCGCTGAGCGATGCGCGTGCGCCTCCAGCGCGGCGCACAGCTCGTCGTTACGGTCGCGCAGCAGCTGGTTGTCGCGACGCAGCTCCTGCAGCCGCGCGGCCAGGCCGGCCGGCTCGGGCTCCTGCGCCGCCGCGCCCGCCGCCGCCGCCACGCGCAGCTCTGCCGCCAAGCGTACGCGCTCGCGCTCCGCCTCAGCCGCGCGCTCCTCTGCGGCCGTTAGCCGCGCCTCTAAAGCCTCGATGCGCGCGCGCATACCGCCTGCCTCGCCTCGTAAGCGCGCCTCCACGTCGGTACGGCGCGCGACCTCAGCTTCTAGGCGTGTCCGCTCCGTGGCTGCCCGCTCTCGCTCGGCCGCGAACTCCGCTGCAGCTTGGCGCGTAGTTTCTGCATGACGTGTTTCCGCACGACGAAGGCTCGCTTTTAACTCGGCCTCGATGCGAGCGTGGCTTTCGTCTACTTCTTGTGCCAAGAGGCTGGCGTGTCTGTTAGCTTCGGCGACGTCGCCGCGGAGTTTGTCTCGCTCGGCGGCGGCCAAGTCGGCGCGGCGGCGCGCCAGCTCCAGCCGTAAACGCGCGAGCGCAAGCGCCGCCAGAAGGAGCAACGCGCGGGCGTCGCGTGGCTCGGGCGTCGGCTCGGCCAGAGCGCGCAGCTCCTCGTCGAGGGCGTGCTCGAGCTCGGGTGGGCGCAGCGCGACGGCGCCGAAGCCGAGCTCGGCAAGCAGGCGTCGCGGCTGCGCAACACCGGCGCGCTCCCAAGCTTCCAACACCAGCTCACTGGGCATGCCGGCCGCTGCCTCGTCGTCCGCGGCGTCAGCAGCGCCGTCGCTGATCGTCGCAGTTTGCCGCACTTCTCGTGTGGCCTCTTCCATTGTAGTAGTGAGAGATGCATTTAAACGATCAAAAAACTCGCCGACGGTTGTATCTGCAGTTCCAGTATCTTCAAATATCCGTTCTACAAGGCGTCTGTCGATGCCTTCCATATTGAGGCCGCGGCAAAGGGCGAACGCCTCATCCCTGTCGATACGGCGGTCGTGTTCGAACATCTCTGAAGCAGCGGACTCATCCTGGCTGACGTCAATATTGAGATTGTCGTCGCGGCTCTCCATCGCGGATGCGCTGCGTCTGCACCTCATACGCTGCCTCGCTCTTTTGTCGTCAGTGTCGAGGCGGGAAGCGGAAGAGGAGCGTGGACTCGGGGGCTCGTCCGCAGAGGCTCCTGGACGAGGGGGTCTTGAACGACGACCATATTTCTTGGAGCCGAACACAAATTTTGGAGCCACTTCGCGGCCAGAAGAGTCGTCGTCACTATGATGCGGTGGCGGGTCGGGCTGTGCCAGGGACTCCGGCGGCGCAGGCCCAGGACGTGCGGGGTCACCTGCTGCGCCCCCCAGCACAGCTAAAAGTCCGTTCCGGAACTGTGCGAACGTGACCCGATCAGAGCGCCGCTCAAACAACGTATTCACGAGGGCTGCTCCGCGGTCTTCAAGCTGCAATGCGTCACAAAGTTTATGAACTGCTGATCTGTCTAAGGCTTCCTCGTTATCTACGTCGAACGTTTTGAACACAGTATACAGCTGTTTTTCGTAGTGGTTCATGGACGCGTCATCCATATCTAGGAACTAGGTTTGAGGCTTATACAACCTCTGATATGTTACAAGTTCACGCCTACATTAAATGTATATAAATAATGCAATTTTATTGAAAAGCAGACCGTATCAACAAGAACATTTTTAGTGAATCGTGACTTGTCACTGTCAAAATGTCAAGGTTATGTCAGTGTCAACTCGAAAATGTCATTTCGCCGTTTGCCATTTCAGAAAAGAAAAATTCGTTTAGAAATTCATATAAGTACAGACAGACGCACGCCAGCACATCAACATCATCATCTGAAATGCATCTGAATCATTGTTTTAGCGATGGGTCGTTGACGGTTTTTCCGTCAACGAAACGTTAACGTTGATTAACGTTTGTCAACTAGTTAATCAACTAGTTGAATTCGTCAACGAGTTGAACGAGTCAACGTGTTCATGTCGTTGACGAATTTAACTGTCAACTTGCAACGTAAACCGTTGATTCATTAAACGGTTTTTATGTAACGATTGTGCGTTGAATTTTAGAAACAATTTTATTCAATTTATGTATTGGAAAACGTTTGATTGACGGTTCGACCCATGAATCCGCAGATCCTGGCTGAAGTAAGATTAGTAAAAATTAATGTTTCCTTTTCTGTAGCTTATTTATCCACTTACACTCATAAATCACGTAGTTTCGATTCGAATTTCAGTTTTATGTACAAATTAACATATAAAATAGTGTGAAATCAAAAAATATAATACATTGGGATTAGGTCTACATCTGTGGTAAACGTAAGTAAACAAACTCCACCAATAAAAGTACTATTCTTAAAATAAATATTTCGAAAATCAACTCTTACAATCGCTCGTAATCCATGACGCGCATGACGTTAAAAACAACGAACCAAAAACTCAACGTTGAAAACAACGGTGCATTTGCGTTCTCGTTAATTCAACGAGACGAACGAGTTAACTCATAAACGTCGTTGACGAATTCAACTAGTTGATTCGTATACAGTTAACGTTAATACGTTGACAAGAGATCAACGGTTGATTCAACTAGTTCGTTGATTCAACGCTCATCCCTACATTGTTTACTTTAGACAGAAACAAACAATACAAGGACCATTGATCTCTTTCCTTTACGTTACATAGTTATTATTATTTATGATGTTCTCAATAGGAAGATCTAAGTAGCTGTGGCCGAAATCGGTCAGGTTATATAAATCTATATTAACCCTTAATTTGGCAAGACCAAAAAAGTTGAAGTAGAAAGTTGGCGTTAATATATTGCGTTAATATGCATTCAAACTTTACGGGAAAAATAATAAAAAAAATATTTCATGAAGGGTTTCCTGAAAACAGAACGTTAAGTATACTTAACAAAATCCTATGGCTAAAGAATTAAAATGTATGTAATATTATATAATATGTATATAAAATAATGTTTACATGCAGTATTTCTATGTAGTAAACAATTTTCACTTAGTTAACACCATAAGTAACCATTAGGTTTGGCACAAATTTCATCAAACAGATTGTCAGAACTGAAATCGATGAAATAATTGAATTTTTTCTTTCTATCGGGACCCTAGAGCTTTTGCACTTTTCTGGATCTACTTCCGCACAATGAAGGAAACTTCTATGAGACCATTTAAACTTGATTACATTGTCGTTTTGGGTACAGGGGTTATCTGGATCAGGTTAAGTGAAGTGAAGTGGAGACAGAACACAGCCTTTCTGTCTCCGACGATTTGCTAGTAGCTGTAGTACATGTTGGTAGTGGCACTAGTGGCGCAAAAGCCAAAATTTGTGTAAATTGTAGAGGGGAATCAATTACCTGACTGAGAATGCATCATTTCATTGGAAAAAGTGCTAAAACTGCTATTTCAATAAGTCTTACCATGCAGATTTGTTGAGTATACTTTACAGAACAAGATTACTCACCATCGAATTTTGTTGAGTATACTTAACAATCAAATTCACTGACTCCTCGTGTTCATATCCAGGTGAAGAATGGATTTCTTATATTTTTAACCTATTGATTACACAATAAATAAATAGAAATAAGCAAAATATGTATCAAAACTAGACCAAAACCCAACAAAAATAAATATTTACATTTATGGGTCACAGATGACATTGTCTCATTGTCCTTTCTGGTTCGCTACTGTCAAGGAAAATATTGACAGGCCGGTAGAAACTTTTTCCTACTAAAATTAACCATCATTGAAATATTCCTAGCCCATAAAATTTGAAATCACGGAAGAAAATTTGACATCTAGATTTTTTCAAAAGTTATGTTAAGTATACTTTACAGTGCCAAATTAAGGGTAATATTTTCTATTTATCACCATTCCGAAAAATTCTCATTTCGTTCATTCCGATTGCGACAGCATCTGACACTGACATATTCTTTGACACTGACAGTTCCCAGTCCCAGTCAGCAATCAAGAAGATGGCATTTCAGCCAAAGTCAGTAATCAGTATTTGTTTATCATTTTTATTGTAGTTCTTTGTCCAAGCATTTTTCTTGAGTAAACTGTTTCGTATAAAATAAAGAAACGATATTCAATGTAAAGTAATTTGTTCCCTAAATAATATAGTCGGTGGGTCGTCATAAGAATCAAATAATATAATATTTACTTATCCTGAATCTACTACGTTAAAAACTACTGTAAGTAACTTTCAAGGCTGTTTGTTACTAGATAAACGATTGAAGACGAAACGAGAACCGATATTTTTGTTCTGTTAATTTAATAGTATTACAATCGATGGGTATCTGGTTACCCGCAACTCTTGTATTGATATAGCAATTCAAATTGCTTTGTGTTTCAAAATTCAAATCGTACACAGGCTGGAGCGAGTCATGACCGAACTTAAAACATGCGGAAACATGCAGCTAGTAAATCGAATCACCGGCTGCTTGATGATCATTACAATCATAGCAGCTGCTGGGACACTGTACAACACATGGCACAAGGGTAACTATCACTCCAGCAACGCGGTTCTCTTGAAACATCGTTTGATAGGGGAAACAGAGATTGTACCTTTGATTGGCAATACAAAAGTTATATCTTGCTACTACAATTTTCCCAGTGAGCATGCTACTAATCAGTTGATGCCCTTGGATATTCATCCAAACCTGTGTACACATATTAATATGGCTTTTGCCCGAGTGGAGAACAATGAGATCAAACTAGAAGACTACCAGTTCAGAACACTACTTGAAATAGTGAAACTGAAGCATGATAACCCCAACCTTAAAATATTGGTATCAGTTGGGGGTAGCAAAAATGATAAAGGCTTCCCAAATATGGTTTTAAATCACAAATCAAGAAAAATATTCATAAAATCTATTAAGAACTTGTTAAGGAATTATACCCTGGATGGAATAGATTTGGACTGGGAGTTTCCAGCCCTACATGGTGTGGCAGAATCTGGCCGAGAAAGACAACACTTCTCACAGTTGCTTCGGGAGATCCGCATGGAATACATACGAGAAAAACGAAATTATCTTCTTACCATAGCTGCAGCAGCTCCACAGACAATAGTCGATACTTCCTATGATGTTGACCAATTGAATGAATACCTTGACTTTGTAAATATTATGACATATGATTTCCATTATTATACAAAGTATACCCCTTTCACTGGTTTTAACTCCCCGCTGTATAAGCGCAGCACAGAACAACTGTACCTGGCCACCCTGAACATCAACCACACAGTCCACATGTACTTAGACAAGGGGCTGGATCGAAATAAAATAGTAGTTGGTATACCAACGTATGGTCACACATTCACATTGGTCAATGTCAATAACCATCGCGTCAGCAGTCCAGCCTCTGGGTTTGGATCGCTGGGCTCTTTAGGATTTGTTAACTACCCAGATGTGTGCATGTTCGTGAGCAACTCAAGCAATGTTCACATAACAGAAGACAATGAGGCCAAAGTGCCTTACTTATACAGTAACAAGGAGTGGGTCTCTTATGAGAACACACAAAGTGTTATGGAGAAAGCGAAATTCATAGTCGACAATCAGCTGGGAGGAGCTATGATATATTCTCTGAACGCCGACGACTACTCGGGCGCATGCCGCGGCGCCATGGCGCGCGCAGACTCCGGGGGCTTCCCGCTGTCCGTCACAGTGAGCAATACATTGAAGAATACTATTAGTTTGTCTGAAGCTCTAGGAAATGTCTTAGTGTAGTCATTAGTTGCGGTGGTTAGGTAAATTCATAACAAGCTTATACATTTCAGAATACAGTCTATTAAGTTGTTTTAGAAAGTTACCTTTTTTTTCCTTGTCACGTAAGTTATTTTGTACATGGTGCAGGTTTTCATAGTTCGCGTGAAGGAGAGCAAGCGACACTAGTATACTATGAGCGTAGGTCTGGGTCGGCAGCGGCCGTCGAGCGGTCGCCCACGCCGCTGGCGGCCGGTCGGAGCGCGGCCGCGGGGCCACTGCGCCGGCCCGCGCGCGCGCCAGCTCGTTGCTCATCCATACAGAACCGCACGCGCCGCATACATTATACTTCTAATTAACTTTTACAGTTGGAAAAAATGTAAGAGTGTTGCCTTATTGTTGATTTACTAGGTTTCCACTCCACTGACTGCGCATAAGACGCTGGCGAGTCTTGCAGGCTTCTGATTTGATAACTTTATGACCTGTGTTAATGATGATGTTACTGCGGATTGAAGGGTTCTGTTGTAACATGGACCTCGCTGGCTAATATTCCTTCTGTGGAGCGTGAGCGCACTCAGCAGTTTGCCACCTCCATGGATTATGTAAACAAGCAACGGCGCGGGCGCAGCACTAATGGTGATGCTTGATACAAATCATGTGGTTACTTATATCATCAAAGGTGGTTAAGTACCTATGTTATAGTTGTTAACATATTGAATTTTATTTAACATTATTTTAAATTGTTAATTAAGTAAATTAAGTACCTAATTAATATTATGGCTGTGATATAGGACCTCGTTACCTACGAGAGAAACTAAAATCAATATTATTTTTGGCATTACCACCTTTAGGTAATGTGTTAACTTACTTTTAAGCAAAACTGTGGTTGATTATTACTTAATTAAAGTTTATAATACACAAATCAAGTGTTTAATTCATATACCTATCTATAGGTAGTAATTATAATAGGGTAGGGTATAATTTAATAGCTATCACCTATTAATTAGTTTTATGTCTTGTATGACGTTGGTCTATACACCTTGTTCAAGCGTATGATGATTGTTCTATACACTTGTGATACTATAGACAGATTGATTTAGATACCCGGGGATTATGAATAAAACCGCCCGTGTTGAGTGTGGTAAAATCACTGATATATTTTTTTTACTTAGTCGATTCACTAAATGATCGCGCGTATGCAAACGCTGAGTAAGCTTAACCTACTTAATAATTATGAAATGTGCGGGTTCACCGTACATATGTCTCCTAAAAAATAGAGTTCGTCCCCAAAATAGTAGCTTTGTCACCAAAGTAGTCATCAAACAATATAAAATCAATTCCATAAGACCTAAATCACCTAAAATCTTGGAGAAATAGGATCTAGTACCAAAAAAATGTTTTTGTATATGTAATATAACAGGTTTTTCCTCATAAGTATTTCAGCAAACTAATTTAAAAGAGATCACCAATAAATCATAAATGGTCACTAGAAAACATAAAGTTCCAAACAAACTTGTAAACAGGGTTGTCGTCATCATCGTTTCAACATTTTGTTACTGATGATTACTCAAGTGATTACTACATAATAAGGAAGCCCCGCTTCATATGAGTAGGTTTATGTGCTGGCGTCTGTATCGAATACGATCGAACTCTCAACACCCGGCCACGAAGGCGCACATTATCAGCGTAAACCTACCTAATGTTCCCACCACGCAGACCCAGTGTCGCCGCGCCGGTTTTTTGATAACATTTCATCGATTTACATGATGGTTTCCTCCTAATGTTTTCATTCACCACCGTTTGAGAGCAGCATGTTTTATTTATAATAATAATCTCCACTCTTCAAGCACCTCAGGATAATTATGTTTCCCCCTTGTCGCTACGTCACCTACTGCTAGCGATATGTTTGGGGGTCCATTTGTTGAGTGTGCAAGTCACCCCATGCCATGTTATCATGTATACAAAACATTGACTAGGCAGGGGCCATAGTTATACAGGGTTATTGGTTAAGTCGACCTATTCCCTTTGAGGGGTTAAAGTAGACATCATTCTTGACTGATTTTACTATGAGAACCCCTATCCTAATCATTACCGTTTTTGAGTTATTAGACTTTTAATATTTTTCAAAAATATTCCACCACTGCGTCATAAACTGGTTATTGTAAGAATTTTACGACGTTTAGGACGCTAAAGTGATACTTTTTCGATAGCTTACGAACGACTCATTCTATTAAAGCCAGTACATTTGATAAATTACTCAAGCCTTGGAAAATAAATGGCTGTAAAGTTCAAATATTGAATATTTATGGGAGCTACCCTTGTCTTTCAGGTCAAATTTCTCAAAATAAGTGTACGGTACTAGATGTGCAGATTGCAGCAAAAACACTGCTGTCTCATTAGCTTTCTAAAATTGTACCACAATATCCACTTTTATTAAAAATATGGCCGAAAAATAAGGGTTGATACTGACAAGGTGGTAGGTATTTTAACAAAACTTGTTCTGTACGAACAAGTTTTTCGTTACATTAGTTTTCGACGAATTTCAAAAAAAAGAGCATATTCTAAATTCGACTGTGTTTTTTTTAATGTGGATGATCTTCTCCCACCGAAATGTCTTGTCCGCCAATTTGTTAACTGTTTTTTTTTTCATGTATCTTCTTTGTTACGATTTTTTCTTGATATCATACGTGGCCTCAGCTTTTTGACTCAATACCTCTCGCATGGCCAATTCGTTGTGTTTTGTCACAACCATGGGTCGGAATTAGGTAGAGTCATGTACTTATACAGCGAAAGAATAAACAAGAATAACATAGCGATAAGTAACAAAAAAAAACCGCTATAGAGTAAGTAAGAAAAATAAAACTGCAAGTGGAGGAAATCGATTGACAAATAGAAATTTAAATTCGAATTTAGAACCTCCTTCTTCTAATGAAATCGGTAAAAAGTGTATTGACGAGTTTGGTTAAAAAACCACCTTGTCAGTATCAACCCTTATTTTTCGGCCATATTCTTAATAAAAGTGGATATTGTGGTATCATTTTAGAAAGCTAATGAGACAGCAGTGTTTTTGCTGCAATCTGCACATCTAGTACCGTACACTTATTTTGAGAAATTTGACCTGAAAGACAAGGGTAGCTCCCAAAAAAATTCAATATTTGAACTTTACAGCCATTTATTTCCCAAGGCTTGAGTAATTCATCAAATGTACTGGGTTTAATAGAATGAGTCGTTTGTAAGCTATCGAAAAAGTATCACTTTAGCGTCCTAAACGTCGTAAAATTCTTACAATAACCAGTTTAAGACACAGAGGTGGAATATTTTTGAAAAATATTAAAAGTCTAATAACTCAAAAACGGTAAGGATTAGGATAGGGGTTCTCATAGTAAAATCAGTCAAGAATGATGTCTATTTTAATCCCACAAAGGGAATAGGTCGACTTAACCAGTAACCCTGTATATAACCAGTCCACCAAACGCCATAACCCTGTCTTTTCTTTCCATTTTCCGTAATAGTCCAACTCCAACCGGGGGTTGTCCTTGGGTATACTGGTATAGTGCATACAGGGATAACCGCCGGTTAGGGCCTCATTTCATTTTAAAGGGCCTCTGCAAGATGGCTTCGACTCCTGGCATGCCCTCTAAAAGTCCGGGATCCCGAGATCTTAAAGGATATAAAAAAAATATGATGCTATTTACGATGCACCTGGCTGAGTTCGAACCCACAACCTACAACTCTGTCGACGCTGCTAACCACAGAACAAAATTACTCTGCTAACGCACTGGGTCACTATTGCTCTAGGTATGACACTTCCCGAGGTCCCGAAGAACCTAACCCACTTTGGGACTGGACCTCTATGTTTTGAAATGAAATAAACCTTGATGTTTTTATAAATTTTGATCCGAAGGAGGTAACCTCTGTTTGGTGACGCAAAATAGCAATGCAGTTGACATTGAATACCTTATTCGTGCACGCTAGTATACGTAGGTGTAAAGGGTAATGCCGCCGCCGCCCGCCGCTAGGAATCTGTGATCGAATAATATCCGATCATTATATTTCAATCTAGTTGATATAGCATCTATCAACTGTCGAACATACGTACTTAATCCAAGTACCTACCAATCAAAGGCATTATAAAATAAATGACTGGCCTGTTGGTCTAGTGGTTAGTGACCCTGACTGCTATGCCGGGAGTTGTGGGTTCGATTCCCACCCAGGACAAATGTTTGTGTGATGAGCATGATCATTTGTTCTGTGTCTGGGTGTAATATATCTATAACACGTATGTATTTAGAAATATATAAGTATGTTTATCAGTTGTCTAGTACCCATAACACAAGCTCTGCTTAGCTTGGCGTTGTGTGATAGTTGTGGAATATTTATTTATTATTTATTTAATGTTAGATTTCGGAAATTTTACCAACTTTGACCAAATCTTTGCCACAGCGAATGTTTTGATCATTCTTATATAAGTAGTTAAAATCATGTTATAGTCGCGAATCATATTTTGATAAAGTTACAACTTGGCAGATTGCAAAAAACACACATGTACATTTGAATTTCGCGGGCCATGAAACAATATTGCGTTTCACGCAAGAAATGCTAAGATTACGTTACTATTAGAGTCTGGATATAATTTTTTGAATTGAAAAAATAAAAGCTGCAGTCGTCGTTTAGCGACTGCAGCTTTCAGTTAGTAGTTGGAAATATTAACTGAATATAATTTTATTATTGTTTATTATGTCTTGAGTAATAAATATGTAGTATCAACTCCGGCTGATCAACGAATAGCCAGGGCTGGTAGCTCTCATTTTTTACGGCAGACTCAAGCGTGGAGTGTAGTGTTTTTCAAAAACAATGAAAAGTCGCGAAACATACATGATCCGCTTTCTTCACGGGTACTCGAGGTTGTTGAGGGGTTTAAATTCTTTTTTAGACATCCATCTTACGACCTTACTCACTGTCTTTCCAGGGCGAGGCCTAAAGCGGCGATCATATCGGCACGATTCATCTCATCGGGCCTTAATGCGGTCGGGCACTCTCTATCGCCCGATTTAGGGATACTAACAGCCTAACAGCGATAAAACCACCCAATCCATCGGAACTTAGGGACTTAGGGCACGATGAATCGTGCTGTCTGATCGGTGCTTAAAGGTGGCGATCAGAGGGCACGATTCATCGGGTCTTCGGGACTAAGGGCTGTCGGGCACTGATCGCCCGATTTCAGCCTAACAGCGATCATAACCTTTTTCTACATCTTTATTGTCTGGACTTTAAAAGAGACTGTGACCTCTGAGTTTGTTTCAGCTGTTTCTTCTCAGAGTAGTCAGGTACGAAACACCGGCACCTTCTAGTTTTATGAAAAAACATGTAAAAGTGTTGATATAACCTACTTGCATAAATATACATCATTTCATTTCATACCACCCAATCCATCGGAACTTAGGTCACGATGAATCGTGCCGTCGGATCGGTGCTTTACAAGATTGCACAGAGGGGCGCTGGAGCTGCTATGCTATGTTTACCTACTAAAAGACTAGTAGCTTGTTGACGAGCTTGTAATAACAATATTTTCAAATGTAAGCTGTGCTGTAAGTAGGTGCTATACCAGATATAGCTCTAAATCTAAATGATAACTAAAAAAAAAACAAACTGTATGTAGGTAGTACCGGTGAGTCTATTGAGAACAGCTCTACCGGACTCTTATAGGGACTGAAATGTTACATTACAGCCGTTTAAGAAAACAGGGAACGACAAATAAAACACTTGTTAAAAAATAGACAGGAAGCTCTTTTTAATATGGCACTACCTTAAAGGACCTACGCTTAATTCACATATCAATAAATTTCGTCGAAGGCATCGTCGCGTCGCCGGCGCGCGGTGTCTGCTGGACACCACGTCACTAATGGCACTCTATATTTAGCACGGTTCTCACTTCAGCAACAAGTTGCACTAACAAAATATAGTATGTATAATCTGTTCAGTTTACGCCCCATTTACAATTTTCCATTCATCATAGCGTTTAATTTTTAGGTGATAGCGTAGTGGCAGCCCACGAATTTTAAATTTTCTTTCGAAAATAAGGTTTGGGGAATATTGGTTAGACTTCGGAAAATTAACAAATCTTACACAAATCTAAGTTAGAGCGGTGTATTGATATTCTAATGGCCTGTTGTTGTTGAATTAGAACAACCTGACACCGACGCGACCAGAAAATTGCAAAGAAATTTCGCGGCCTACTTCTACGCAATCACCTGAACCTTAACAATTAAGCTGCCAGTACCATAGCTATAATAATAAAATACATATCTGAGAACGAAAGCACTACGAGTACGATGATGTGACATTCCTCTGAAGCTTACTGTACTTACAACAATATCAGGAGAGAAAGTAAACTCCCACCAAAACATTGATTGTTATCTAATTTCAAATTAGCAGTTCAGGCAAGTGAATGTTCATTACTCTAAATGCATTAAGTTTAACTTAATAAAAATAAACGAATGAACACTGTGTTTTAAAATATAGGTAGCTATTAAATCCATTTTAAGGTCGCTACTCCTTCAGGGTCTTTCCATCCTATGAAACAATTTTATTGTGATATCTAGTGAAAGCACCACTGAGCTTGACACGTCTTAGTTTTCTTAACAGACTTTATAATTAGGTATAGCGACCTATCTGTACCTAACGATGCGCTAACCGCACCCGCGTGGCCGTGTTATTGGATCACCAGACCATCTGTACAGACGCCAGCACATGAACATCCCCAATCTGTAAAAGGGGCTTGAAGAATATGGAAAGTGGCCCTATCCGTCGCCCGCCATTTAGTTTTATTTACAGAATAGCAATAAACAACGAAAGATTTACAAATATTTAGATGGAGGACACAGACAGGATTGATTGATGTGCTGGGGTCTAGACCTAATTGTGTATAATTATTATTGTTACAAATAAGTGCTTTCTATGTATAAATTACTTAAATCAAAGTTTCTAAACCATTAACATGGCTGTAGCACTACAAGTAGAAAACATATTAATGTTGTTCTTGCGGGTCTACAGTGGCCACATTAGAAAAATTGCTAATGTCAATTTTGCTGAAAGTCTTCTTTATCAATGGAGCAATAGAATAGATTCTATTCTATTTCTTAATTGATAAAAAAGACTGTACACAACTATATACAACATTATATTCAATAGAATACCTCGCCTATTGGCATTCTCTTTCAACAAGAACTAGGGTCATGCTCCTGTGAGTTACACAAAACTATAAGGGTCAGTTCATACAGACCGGTTCAATGAGTATCGCCCAGAGATTTTCTTTTCACAAAGACCTTGCGCGCGAGTTTGAAAGAGCATGCACACAGAGCCATTCGGCAAGCTGTAAGGACTTGAATTTTACACTTATCACAATTCTTATTATAAAAAAATAACTCACAAAAACCAGTGGCGACACTGAAGCAAACAAAAAAAAATTGCCTTCGTAGAAATAACATTTAATGTATCCCTACCCTAGTAAACTTTAACAAATTTATATCAGAACAGTTTACATCACAACAGATCTTTTACATATATCATTTTAAATAAAAATTTCAGAATAGTATGGCATCAACTAAACAGCCACGGAGTATGGTATGTGCCTGGATTCGGGGATTACAGGTGTGATGTTAAAGTTATTTTTTTTATTAGACATAAGAGAGCTTACTTCAAGTTCAGAGTATTTTCCATAAATGCAAATAATGTTTTACCAGTCCCATCAAAAGTATATACATTGTGTTAATTGTTTAGGTAAATTATATTTCAAAGGAAGGACTAATAATTGAATGAAGTGTTGATTGATAAAGGCTGTTATATTAGTGTGCGTTACTCCAACAAGAAAGTATCTCCTAGAGTTATAAGAGTAGAACGAATAGTTTGTGCCTTTCCTGCTGTAAATGTGCCCCCACATAAAAAATGTGTGCCCCCTGCCGTTTTGATAAAAAAACGGAAAAACGATTCTTGCTGGGGTAACGTTTTTCTAGCAGGAAAATTCTAAACAAGTGATCGGAGAAAGAAAAATTGTGCATGGCCCGAGAGCTTATGTGTGTGCCACAATGTGCCCTCAAAAATAAAATCTGTGCCCCTTCAGATTTTCGAGATATTGCGTTTCCTGCTGGAGTAACGTTTTGATGAATCGTATATCTCTAAAACCATTGCATGTGCCCCTGTAAAATAAACATACACGAGTAGCTCTTAATGTGTGCCCCTATGTGCCCCCAATTAGATTTAAGAAAATATTTATAGTTTTCAAGTTATCGCGGTTTTATGAAAACCAGAAAAAACATCGCAGCGCCTAAATGAGACAAGGTATAAGTTTGCTGAAAACTGTATTCGGTCCTTCTTGGCGCTAATAATAACCATACAAAGTTTCAAAACGTTTCATGCATGCGTTTTTGAATAATCTTGCTAAAACTCAAAACGATGGTGCTATAACTTTGACGGCAAAATACAAGGAACTGGCTCAATCTCAGAAGTGTAGGTGTAAACCAAAATCATGTGCCTTTAGTCAAAAATATATGGTGAAAATATAGAGCTTGGAATGTTTCGCAATAAGTAAATATAAACAAAAAACCCAATTAGTAAACAACGGCTGATTATCCGACCAAATTTGAATGACTACTAAAAAGCGACGGATTCATACATATCGATGACCTTCTTTATTGGACGTATTATACGTAAGCTGTTGTCCGTACAGTTGCGTTCAAAAGTTTTGGGGGCTAGTTAAAAAATATATTAAATGCACCTTGTGACTATATTAATGGAACAGCTTGTTGATGTGGAAATTCTTATTTTACTTCCCTTAATTTTAATTCTTAAAAGTAATTATGGCATCAAATCACAGATCAGTATTAAGAATAAGTTTAGTATTGTGTAAAAAAATATTAAATTTTAAATCACAGATAAATAATTCTCTTAAGCGTAATTTGCTTATACAAAGATTAAGATAAATGTGTAAGGTCATAGAAACAGCTAGTAGAAATATAATCCAATAACAACTTTATTTTTTATTTAGTACTTTTCTACTTCAATGTACTCAGGCGCAACACGTGTTAACCGGTTAGTGAGTAAAGTAAAGAAGGTCATCGATATGTATGAATCCGTCGCTTTTTAGTAGTCATTCAAATTTGGTCGGATAATCAGCCGTTGTTTACTAATTGGGTTTTTTGTTTATATTTACTTATTGCGAAACATTCCAAGCTCTATATTTTCACCATATATTTTTGACTAAAGGCACATGATTTTGGTTTACACCTACACTTCTGAGATTGAGCCAGTTCCTTGTATTTTGCCGTCAAAGTTATAGCACCATCGTTTTGAGTTTTAGCAAGATTATTCAAAAACGCATGCATGAAACGTTTTGAAACTTTGTATGGTTATTATTAGCGCCAAGAAGGACCGAATACAGTTTTCAGCAAACTTATACCTTGTCTCATTTAGGCGCTGCGATGTTTTTTCTGGTTTTCATAAAACCGCGATAACTTGAAAACTATAAATATTTTCTTAAATCTAATTGGGGGCACATAGGGGCACACATTAAGAGCTACTCGTGTATGTTTATTTTACAGGGGCACATGCAATGGTTTTAGAGATATACGATTCATCAAAACGTTACTCCAGCAGGAAACGCAATATCTCGAAAATCTGAAGGGGCACAGATTTTATTTTTGAGGGCACATTGTGGCACACACATAAGCTCTCGGGCCATGCACAATTTTTCTTTCTCCGATCACTTGTTTAGAATTTTCCTGCTAGAAAAACGTTACCCCAGCAAGAATCGTTTTTCCGTTTTTTTATCAAAATGGCAGGGGGCACACATTTTTTATGTGGGGGCACATTTACAGCAGGAAAGGCACAAACTATTCGTTCTACTCTTATAACTCTAGGAGATACTTTCTTGTTGGAGTAACGCACACGTTATATTACTTTATTTTAGGAATGTTAAACTTGCTCCCATGGGGAAATAGCATGAGTTTATTTATTTATGCATGAGTCTTGCAAAAGTAATCATACTGACTCACACTTGTATGACATGTGCAGCGTGCGAGGCGCACAAGTCAGGTGGCACCATCGCTTCAGGACACATCTCACTGCACTAACTTACACTATGAACCTGTTTTACGTAACATTGTAGACTTCACACAAACTGTAAATTCATTTGTATCACAAACTATAGGTAAATACTCTATACTTTCCTATGCATATAACTATAATAAAATTATGTATAAATGTTGAGTATCTAAATATTAGGATATGGCAACTTAACAACAACTTATTGTCTAGTGGAATACTCTATGAGCTATCGGCTGGTGCTGTGGTCACAGCCCCCTGTGGCCCACTCGCTGGTAGCACGTCTCTGCCGCGACTATCACCACAACATACTATGTAGACTACTGACTACCACTTGTTCAGTGCAATGGCATGGCTTATATTGCAAATAAGTGATATGTTCTTATTGTTATACAATACCAAGCCAACTACAATCATCCACTCTAATCATCATTCATCTGCAGTGTGTGTTCAATACTAATTGGCCTATGATGGAATGGACATACCAATTTTTATACACACCAGTGTGTCTTTATTACATTTGATTATAATCCTACTGATTGTAATTGTACTTGTTCATTAGCTAAACATCCTGGGGGCATCATTATGTCCTTCCACTTATTAAAAAGCTTACATTTATCCTTAAACAAACAAACTTGTACCTATATCGCTTAGCTTGCTATAACCACCCTGAACCATTAATTATTATCATCTACAGTCAAAATACAAATTAAACTACATCTAATTAGTCAATAAATCATAGCAGGACGGTTCTGTCAACACATGTCATCAATCAATTATAGAATAAAAGCGGCAACATTTGATATGTGTAAGACTACCACACTCACAGTTGTTTCTAAGAAATACATGGCATTTGATATGAACATTGTTAATACTTGCCTACGGACTGGCAACTCGTTACCAGTACTAGTTCTTAATATAAGACAAGTCTGTGTGCAGGAGATAAATACAAATAATTTGGGATTTAGTAAATCATTAGTGGGAGCCAAAGTTGTTGCATGCATTCTAGAGTTGAGTGTGAACAGCACAGTGTTACGTCTGCAGCCAGTGGAACATGAGGCTGTGCACAGTAGGGTAGTCCAGCTCGGCGTTGGGCGAGCTCAGCAGCTCGCGCAGGCTCAGCGGCGGCAGGGTCACGTCCGTGAGCTCAGCCGCCGACTGCGCAGAGTTGTCGTCTGAGGCGCAGTCCGACGCGGGCGCGCGCTCCCGCCACTTGTCGTCGTAGCTGAGGTCGCACAGCGTGGGTGGCTCATCGCCGTCGCTGTACTCCTCTTCCAGGGCGAGTGCGCGAGACTTGGAGCGAGAAGCATCGCCGTCCACGCTGTCCCGGCCGCCACCGCTGCCGCTGCCCTCGTGTTGTCGCCGTGCATTCTTTAACGCACGATATCGACGTGACCGTTCCCGCTGCAGTCTTCTCTTTCTCTCGTCCGCCCGTTCCAACTCCTCGGGTGTTTTCTTTAGCGAATTCTTACCAAAAAAATATCGCATGAACGACTCGTCACAGTTACGTTTTGATAGATAGTTCGCCATTAGTTTGTAATAATACTGGTTATCCATTTCAGTGATATGGTCTAGGGATAAATATATTACTTATATGACACAAAACAATCAATTTATGCAGATATTTTCGAAATTGCGAAATAAAAATAATGAGAACGCGACATTCGCTGACGTGACGTCACTGTGTCACTGACATTTCAATGCGTTTCGTTCATCGTTCGTTTCTTTGTCGTTTACATAAATAATTCAATTCCACGCTACGTTTGTAGAACTTGAAAATAATAATGAAATAATAAAGTCTGTTTATATTTTTTATCTTAAACTTTACCATTACCTGCGGAAAATATTTTTTTAGTGCAATTTGATAATAAGTACTTAAACACTAGCTCCGCGTCAAAAGGTAACGAGTCGTGGCCACTCTATTACACCCTAAACCAGACCGAACGCCAAAATAAATAATATTTTTTGTAGAATATCAATATTTGGTTGCGATGACAACTCATCTCATTTTTTTTTGCCTGTATCCCTATTACGTCACATTCAGTATACGTCACCTTGTGCTTTTTTTATTAAAGCGCCGTATTCACGTTCCATCTTGCTGTACGTCCCGCCAAGGTCATACACGATATACGAAGCAAAAACACCAACGCTTAACTCGTCTAATGCTCTTAAGGTGGAACGACAGTAGTAGCCCGCGAAATTTAAATTTTCATGTATTTTTTGCAATTTGCTTAACAGTGTCAAGTTATAACTTGATCAAAATATGATTCGCGACAATAACAAGTTTAGTTTTATATACAAGAATAATCAAAACAGTCGCTCCATTCACTCTCACAAATATTTGATCAAAATTAGTTAGATTTCGGATTTTTTCCAAATTTGAGCTAATCTTTGTGAGCGGGACTGGAGCGTGACTGGAGCGAATGTTTTGATCATTCTGATATGTAAAGTTATGCTTTTTATTGTCGCGAATCATATTTTGATCAAGTTATAACTTGACACTGTTAAGCAAATTGCAAAAAATACATGAAAATTTAAATTTCGCGGGCTACGACTGAGCCTCCACCTTAAGCGCCGTATTCACCTTCTGTCACGGCTGTACGTCATGCACGATGCACGACGCAAAAACAACGTGAATAGGCTTGACGTACGTCCAGTACGTCATAATCACGGTGTTTTTGCTTCGTGTATCGTGTATGACCTTGGCGGGACGTACAGCAAGATGGAACGTGAATACGGCGCTTTATTCGTCTCCTTCCCAACTCGTCCGACGCCTATGACAACGTCAACGTACAGGCAACGTCAAAAATATCGGGATGATCTGAGTATGAATCAGAGAGACTGTAAAATAACGATACCCCCTTGCGAATTTGCCATGCGTTGCGGTGGATTGGGTAGATAAAAGAAACTTTTTTTTTACTTGGTAAAATCATCAAATGAGTCCTCCCACCCTGGGCAGAGCAGGAAGGACTGTCAGTTTTGTACTGACTAAAATCCACGGTGTCCTTCAATAGCTCTTTATGTTCCGGGGTCACGGTGATGGAATAAGTCCCGCGACCCCGGCAGGCTTTGGCCCTCTGAGAGCGGGTGGCCGTCATTGTGCTGACGTCTTTTGAGGCGTGCGTGGAACACGGAGGGAGGACACTGTCCTCTCTGTCACGCGGCGCACCTCCTCCTTCGCGAGCATGACTGCTTTGCAGAAGGAGGCGTCCGCCTCCCCCGCAGCATGACCGCAACCAATGCCGGGCGTGAGAGGTCTCCGCCTAAGGTATATGAAACATGCGGACGAAGTCGGGGACTAAAATTATCTTAATATTTTATTATGCTCGCATTCTCAGGTTAAAACGACTGTACGAATTTGAATGGAGTATGGCCGAACAGACTAGGCCATTTTTTAGAGTGTTGTAACATCAAATGAGTTCTCTCCCACCCAGGGCGGAGCGGGAGGGACTGTCTGACTCGAACTGACTAAAATCCACGGTATCCTTCAATAGCCCTTTACGTTCTGGGGTCACGGTAATTCATGACTCCCCGGCAGGCTTTGACCCTCTAGAGATCTAGAGGGGGGCCCCGTCATTATGCTGACACTCTGTCTCTGGGAGGACACTGTCCTCTCTGTCACGCGGCGCACCTCCTCCTTCGCGAGCATGACTGCTTCGCAGAAGGAGGCGACCGCTTCCCATTCCGTCTCGCCCCGCAGCATATCCTCGACCAATTTTTTCAGATCATATTGATCCATAATGGTTAGTAACAATAATAGGAGCTTAAAATCTATGTTAGTAGGTAAATAAAGAAAATGTAAATAACAATAAAAATAAAATATATTGAGGATCAAGAAATCATTTTTAGTGCCACGACATCATACTCAGAGCAATGCCTGGTCTCCGCCTATCGCCGTCGTGAGGACATGGCGGTGCTCTGCCCAAGCGGGGCAGTCCTGCACCGTGTCCTCCGGCCGATCCTCGCAGTGGTGACACCCAGGCGTTTCCTCCTTCCTTATCCGACACAGGTACCTCCCGAAACATTCGTGTCCGGTGAGGACCTGCGTCAGGTGGAAGGTCAGGATGTCGTGACGGCTATCCAGCCACTCTTCAAAGTATGATCTTACTGCCGTGATTGCGGCCTGCCCGAACAGGACTAGGTCATAAGATAACGGATAAGGATAGGTCATAGGAGTGAATTTCCCGGGACCGAAAATTGCGTGGCATCAATGAAATCAGTACTAAAAAACATAGTTCTCAATTTTTTTTCCGGGTAGGTGAAATAGTAATCTATGTGTAGCATTAAATGTTTATTTAATTGGATTAATGGATATTCCAAAAAAAATTATTAAACCTCGAAATCTTTCATTGCCGTGTTTGTCCACACTTCACCTTGTTGTGTATTATTCCACATTGATAAAAATCTATTGGTTATTTATACTAAAACCTCGTTTTATTTGATACATGAATAGTTAAAGTATTGCTACAAAATACAATTATTCAAATATTTAAACAAAACAACGAATGGTTAATAAAAAATCACTTGTCCCAGAACTACCCTTCATCGCCGTGTCCTAATCATGTTCAAGGATATTGTTTTACCTACTACTTTCTTCCCCCCTACCGGTATGCTAAACGTTGCATATTAGTGCTGCCTAAGTGCTCAACGTGGAAGGAAGTACACACGTGCCTGCGTTTTCGCACCATAAATTTAAATAATCCATTTTTATGTTACTGGAAAAATTTTCTTTCATCGCCGTGGATAGATATAACAGATATTTGAATAAGTTTGTCTTCATGAGTAAGCATTCGATAGAACACCATTCCTCATATGTTCATTTGTGAGGTGCTTATTTCTTCGAATAATTAATAGATTTTTTGTTATTTATATTTTTTGCCTTGATTTTCATCGACGTGTTTTCATTGCCGTGGTTTTCGTGGCCGAAAGCTATGGAAATGAAAAAAAAGGCATGGCAATTAAAAAAATTTCATTGCCATGCCTTGTAAAACAATTTAGTTTCATTGCCGTGGCCAGGTATTTCATTTCCGTGACTTGTGTTTTCATCGCCATGGTATGATTAGGCAAAGAAAACATCTTTTGTCACCTGCGATTCAGGTAATACCGATTACTGACAATACAAAACTCGTCAAGTTAACTCTAGATTGTTTCTCTCTGGTCTCTCTTTAGATTTGATTTGAAAGGTCCAGCCTGATGAAGTCTACGCTCCCACCTACTCGGTCCCATATTCAGAACCCCGAAATCAACTCGAGCTTTCTAATCGCTTTCCTTTCCCTGAGAACTTATTGACCGAGCAAACCTTAAACCTCATGTCTGAACGAGGTTTGCTTCAGTTGCAGTCTTCCGATGACGCGAAGTCATATAAGCAGCTAAATATACGTATATCTAAGTCACTTCAGAGCTTCTGAAAGCGGGTGGAATACCGGTAATTAAAGTCCTCCAGAAGCTCACTAATACCGTCCTGTTCTAGGGCAAAACGCCTGAAGCATGGAGCAAAGGTGAAGTGGTGCTTTTCTTAAAAAAAGTTGATAACAGCCTATTGAAGAACTACAGACCCATCATGCTTCTGAGTCATGACTGTCAGACTTGATGACTTCTAGCCTCCCGAACATGCCGGTTTCCGAAGAGGCTATAGTACCATACACCACATTCATACGCTGCGGCAAGTTATACAGAAGACCGAAGAGTATAACTTGCCATTATGCTTAGCGTTTGTGGACTATGAGAAAGCCATCGTATCGGTGGAAACATGGGGGGTACTTGAGTCACTCCAGCGATGCCGTATTGGCTATCGGTACATCAAAGTGTTGAAGTGTTTGTATGATAACGCCACCATGTCGGTTCGAGTACAGGAGCAGAGCACGAAGGCGATTCCATTGAGAAGAGGCGTAAGAAGGATGTTATCTCCCTGAAACTGTTTACTGCCACAATGGAAGACGCCTTCAATGGAATGACAAGGACTTAGCATCAACATCAACGGCGCGAATACATCACTCACCTTCGGTTTGCCGACGACATCATAGTCATGGCAAGTCGATGGAGGAACTCAGCATGATGCTTGATGGCCTCGACTGAGTTTCACAATGAGTGGGCTATGGGCATGAAAATAAACATGTACAAGACGTTTTTTTTTTAAATTTCAAATGTCGGTATGATGCATAATATTATTTTGTCAAAGTCTGCCAATCAGTTTGAATATAATTGTAGTTCTAATTTTAACATAATATATTGTACTCATCGTTGATTGATTCCTTCATTGCCATGCCACAGATCTTTCATTGCCGTGGGCGCTTGTTTCATTGCCGTGCACGCATGTTTCATCGCCGTGGCACGAAATTTTTAAATCCTTATATCTCGTTAGTTTTTTAAGTTATCTGCTAGACATTAAGCAAGAATATATAAATTATCAAAAACTTTAATAAGAGCGTTTCTTTTTTTCAAAAAAGCTTAAGATTAAAAAAACCACGGAAATGAAGATTTTATAGGACCTGTTGAAATTCACTCATAGGGATAATATATATGCCCATATTGTATGGGCATATTGTATATACCACGGGGAAGTATTGACCGGATAAAGTTATCGCTGTCCGTATGGTGTGGTGGTGTGGTGGGCACCACACCACACGGGTAGAAATTTGTTTGTGATAAAGATGAAATCTACAATTTGATTTGTGTGCTGTGATTTACAGATTGATGTGCTGTGTTTGTGTCTTACCAGTGGGAACATGATAGACTGATTGTGTGCTGCTTATATGTTGCAAAAAAATAACCAGGTATAGGAAATTAATAACAAGTATAATAAATAAAGGTTTATGTATCAGAACACAGCGATCTCGGTGCGCTTGACTGCGGCCAGGCCGTCGTCCCACGTCAGCATCGCGTTGAAAGAGAAGAACAGCGCCACCGCCGACAGGATGTGCCACAGGTCGTGCGAGTCGTAGAACTGCAGCACGCGGCACTCGTGGTTCAGGTGCCGCGACTGCGCCGGCGTCGTGGACCTGCGACAACGACGCCAATTCATGCCAACTTTTTGTGAAAGCCTATGGCTATAGGCCATGATGGAAAGCAGGTAGTTACAAATGTTAGATACAATATGGTACTGAAGTTGTATTAGGGTGAACACTCTTACAGTATGGCAACTTTAACACATGTCTCACTTAGCTCAGGAGACAGGGCTTCTAATATAATTGTAGCTCATTTTCTTATGCCAATAAAACATTATTATTATTATTAATTTGAATGAAAGGATGCGAACCAGTCGGTGCTGCCGGACACGAAGAAGTAGAGGCCAGGCACCCAGGCGGCCGTGGCCCCCGCCAGGTACAGCCACGCGTACCAGCGCGGCCGCTCGCCGTGCAGCAGCTTCATGCTCAGGTAGAACACCATGTACAGCAGCGTGTTGCACAGCAGCACGGACAGCAGGTGGCCCGCGAAGTCCGCGCTCTGCACGAACAACCTGCACACAACACTTCTCACTGCTGTGTCCTGCGCTACGTGCCGCAATAATAGTAGTCGCTACTGCGGTACTCGAGTTTTGATTTTATCTGAGATGCCACTTTGTAAGTAATAATGGAATCCTACACTCAAGTAGACACCGTGATATTTGACCTTACGATTTTACGAAAATGTACATTTAGCGCGCTTGTTCATGACGGGATGCGATGCAATTCAACCGATTTGTATTGCCCATCAACTACAAGTGATAATTATCCTTACTACTACGACATAAAGGCACTGCCGATATAAAACGTGGTTGTCTTTGGGTAGATAGAAAAACAAAACAGACTTGGCCCGACAACCTAAGTTAGGTAGTCGAATTGCATCACAATATCGCTATATCGTAGTAGCAGCCCCCGTGTGGGCCCTAAGCATCCGGACGCGACCACAGAAGCTGGTCGCATGCCAGAGGGTCATGGCCATCCGAATGGTCCGGGGATACCGCACGATTGCCGGCGAATCAGCCAACCTCCTAGCCGGATTACTGCCCTGGGATCTGGAGGCGACTGCCCTCCAGCGCGTCTACGAGTGGCGCGTGGAGGCGCAGCGTCGGGGCGTAACCCCGCTGCCTCGACAAGTCGAGGCGCGGCGGGAAGAGCTCCGGCGCGATCTCAGGACAGTATGGAGGGCACGACTGTCGCGACCGACGGCCGGGCACGCCGCAATAGCGGCGGTAAGACCCCTCTTTGAGGAGTGGTTGGAGAGACGTCACGGCGTCCTTACCTACCGCATGACGCAGGTCCTCACCGGACACGGAAGTTTCGGGAGGTACCTGTGTCTGATGCGAAAGGAGGAAACGCCTGGGTGTCACCACTGCGAAGATCGCCCGGAGGACACAGTAGAGCATACGGTGCAAGACTGCCCAGCTTGGGCAGGGCACCGACATGTCCTCACGGCGGCGATAGGCGGAGACCTCTCGCGCCCGGCATTGGTTTCGGCCATGCTGCGGGGCGAGACGGAGTGGGAAGCGGTCGCCACCTTCTGCGAGGCAGTAATGCTCGCGAAGGAGATGGCGGGCCGCGAGAGAGAGAGGGCAGCGTCCTCCCTCCGCCCCAACCGCAGTGGTGTACGCCCACGGCGTCGGACGTCGCAAGAGCGAGACGATCTCCGGCCACCGTAGGCGCGGGCATGCGGACAGCGAGTAAAGGGCAACTCGCTGTCCGACCATGGACCATGCCCGGGTCGACGGCGCGTCGTGTTCCACGCGCGCCTCAAAGAGCTGTCAGCAAATGACGGGGCCCCCTCACAGAGGGCCATAGCCTGCCGGGGTCGCGGGATTTATTTCCTCACCGTGACCCCGGAACATAAAGGGCTAATGAAGAACACCGTGGATTTTAGTCAGTAGAAGTCTGACAGTACCTCTCACCCTGCCCGGGGTGGGAGGTCTCATTTGATGATTTTGCCACGTAAAAAAAAAAAAAAAAATCGTAGTAGCAAGTACGGTTTTAATTTTTAGTTAATAGGAATTCCAAATGACACTCGCGGCGTCACTCGCGTGGTCGCTGCGAGGCCGGGACGTGCTACGTACCCGTAGAGCGCGAAGCCCCAGTTGACGACGTTGGCGATGAGCAGCATGACGAGCCGCGCGCGGTACATCGGCCGCAGCCCGCGCGGCATGTCGGCCAGCGAGCGAGCCGCCTGCTGCAGGCTCTGCTTCTCTGTACACAAACAACAATGCTCTAACATGACGAGCCGCGCGCGGTACATCGGCCGCAGCCCGCGCGGCATGTCGGCCAGCGAGCCCCCCCCGGCTCTAAACATTAGCCTAGTGTAGGTTTTGCCTAATGTTACAACTGATTCTTATTCTTCTTCAGTCCTTTAATTAGGGGTTGCAAAACCGGTACTTTTTAAAAACCCGGTACCGGATATTCGGTACTGGAGTTGGAACCGGGATTTTCCGGGAATTTCGGTACTTTCGGTACTCGCGTACAAATCGCTATTAACATATTGTATGAAAGGCACGAGTGTGTGTACACTACATATAATTATCTAAATCGGTTGAAAAATGTCCTCATTACAAAAGTGGAATGGTGCAATCCAAAAAACTTCGTTTTATTCGTAAATCTATTATTGACAATAATCATCAGAACACAATCTCAAGGAACCTTTAAATCCTTTTTATATCTTATAACGAAAATATATCAAATAGAACTTAAATTCCTAGTCTATTTTGAATTAGAAAGAAGCTTATCTTTGTCACGTGATTGCTTTGTTTTGTCCTCTATACAACTTTTACGTCACTTAATCACTTTGTTCCTTCCACTATAAATAAATATAATTAAGCAAACCGAAAAAAAACAAAACTAGGTATAATGCTTTATCGAAGTGAAAAAAAATATATATTTGAATGTAGAAAACGCGATTTTCTTTAAAATAAAGGAAATATCATAAAAATTGTAAAAGCTTTTTACAGATCAATTTGCCAAATAATTATAAAATACACAAAATTTAAGCATAATAAAAGTTATTCTCTTTACAGTAACTTTTTGATTAGTTTCATCAAATTTTTTATTAATAAAATTCTCATTATTATCAATTAAAAATGTTTTATGTTAATAATACTGTTAAAAAATAGTTAATTGGATATGATTTGTTGCTTTATATTGAAAAAATAAGGAAAATAATAAAGTACCGAAAGTATCGAAAGTACCGGGACTACGGGATGAAGAACCGGTACCAGATTGTTTAAAAATTCCAGGGATTTCCCGGTATTTTCGGTACCGGGATTTCCCGGTTGCATGCCCTATTCGTAATGTTTCGAATGAGAGCTGCATTACGGCTTTGTCGAGAACGATTTGATCGCCTTGATCGCGGCATAGCATTGATATGACAATATAGCATCGGCACAATAACCTTAGGAACTCAAAACAAACACATCGACCGGTCAATTGATGTTTTGATTATTATTTTTTTGGTATAATTGTAGGCTTGGTTTATGTACAATTAGTAAGTAATTCAAAATGTGATTTACGGGATATCTTCCGTGATTATTAATTGTTTTGAGAACCCGATATTTCGATGCTGTTGCAAGCGCCATTCCGTCCGATGTTGAGTCATCCCGCGATCATGGCGCACCGGGAACTCAAAACAATTAATAATTACGGAAGATATCCCGTAAGTGACATTTTAAATTGTGAAATAAACCGTGATAGCCTAAAATAATGAGTTAGTATGGTGTATACTGACCGAGGCGGAACTGTCCGACGTAGTAGATGCGCAGCGACAGCAGCAGGAAGGTGAAGACGTGCAGCACGGTGAACACGCTCCAGAACAACGGCCCGCCGCCCAGCACGCCCCACACCACTGTGCAACACACCAGTACACATCTACATACCATCAATATACTGGATCTTTCTTTTATATGGTCATCACACGGAAATAAGAGCTACGAAAAAACTTTCTTAGATAATTTTATTCTTTATTAGGCATTAAATAAACTGGTCTATTTAATTAATTAAAATATATAAGTATACAGGGTGAATTTTTCAACTGGGCGTGGATGGCTACTTTCGAAACTATGAGGAATATCGAAAAACGTTGTAAGGAGTCTCGAGGCCGATTTTGACGAAAACTTAAACTGCATCATTGGATTTTAGAAAAATCTAAAATCCTGGTCAGGAATCGAACCCGCTGATTTTGGAAAAAAAATTACACCCTGTATTATTATACCGTTCGATAGTGTTGCTAATAAGGATCAAATTCTGGGAAGTAATCATATACGGCAAACTTAAGGAAAACGTATAATTACAAAAAAACTGATTAATCTTCAAGGCAAAGACTGTATTTGAAACATAAGTTACCGTTTCTTCTTTAAAATAATGCTATTTTTAGTTCAACTCGATAATGTCGTATTGCTAAGTACAGTGGAATTGTTGAAACGTCAAATCCACTGAGACATTGAAAACAATGAAATTTCATATTTCGAATAAATTATGGCTCAGTAGATGTAAAGTGACATGGAAAAATAGCAATTTCATAAAAATCAGCCATTTCCCTAAGTTTGCCGTATATGATTAGTTCCCAGAATTTGATCCTTATTAGCAACACTATCGAACGGTGTAATAATACAGGATGTGATTTTTTTTCCAAAATCAGCGGGTTCGATTCCTGGCCAGGATTTTTGATTTTTCTAAAATCCAATGATGCAGTTTTAGTTTTCGTCAAAATCGGCCTCGAGACTCCTTTCAGCGTTTTTCGATATTCCTCATAGTTTCGAAAGTAGCCATCCACGCCCAATTGAAAAATTCACCCTGTATACTTAAATATATAAATGCCCCAATTCGAAACATCAAAAGAGAGCTAAAGTTTCCTTACAAAAATTTCGTTTTTACGAAGATTTTCGTATTTTTATGGGTTCATTTCCCCCTGTTGGGCAACTTAAAATAAAAGACCCTGTAGAGCTAGCCGTACCGTACACGACGTACGGATTTAACAGTAAAGATGGCTAGTTATGTACATTGGTTGCGTTGCAAATCTTTCGCGTCTGTCGGTCACCATATAATCCATCGTGTGCTCAACCTCCAGCGCAGTACTACTGTGCGCCATCTCCATTCAGCTCCACACTGCTGCCTGCATCACTCCGTACTCATCGGAGCCGTAACGTACGCGACAGGTGAGGTCACATGTACTTTAATAGTAGTAACCCTAGCTGGCTAGCATTGTACAATCTACATACATATCCATACTTACTTAGGACGGACGGCGAAAGCTCACTTTCGACACAAAATAAAGTTCGGCCTATCCATTCATGGCATTTAGGCGTGATGATACGTGAACATAACTTTCAATGTGATAATGTTCCACAGAAGGCGATCCGCATTAGTTGTGATCGCTGAGCATTACATGAGAGGTACGTTACCGAGCGCGATGAGCACGGCGAGCACGCCGAACGTGGCGTGCGCGCGCGCGTTGATGTCGGGGTGACGCGACTGGTAGATCTTCACCATGCTCAGCACGGCCAGCACGTACATGAACGCCGTGTCTACGCAACAACATCACCACACTTTATAAACTGTCAAATAAATGTAGACGCATTGTAAGGCCCTTCGTACACAAGGCGACGCAAGTCTCCGATACCTTACGATTTCGGTATCCAGGCGACTATCGCAATACAATCCATAGAGGTTCGTAAACACGCACCCGTCAATGTATGACAAAGTCGTAAGGTATCGGAGACTTGCGTCGCCTAGTGAACGAAGGGGCTAAATGATCTCACTCTGATAATGTTGATAAGGGCAATTTTTTAAGGTACCCGTAGTTGACGATTCGTCACACACGTTATGAGTTAATGATGGATGGACCATCACATCACATACGGAATAGTGTTTTATCATATTTCGTTTATATCTTACCATGTGTTCCTTTTGATGATTTTATCCAAAAATGTGCGTTATGCGGTATTCCCATAGAGATAGAGAATGGACCGAGTGATTATTTGTTAAAAATATAATGCTTTTTAGAAAGAGAGAAAAACAATTGTAGCATAGTCTATCGCTTTCCTTTATATTACCACAGACTTCATTCTTCACTATGTTTCATCATAAGCCTATAATTTTTCCCACTGCTGGGACACAGGCCTCCCAAGGGAGAGATCCATCTCAGGTTAATACGAGCTTATTTTTGATATTATAAGTAGTCAAACACACGGTATGTCAAAAAAGTTTCGAATGATTTAGTGTGCAATCTTACCGAACTGGAAATTGAGCGCGTTGGGGCACACGTGGTACGTCGCAGACAGCAGCGCCACCATCATCATGGCGGCGCCCAGCGACGACAACAGCCCGTAGTGCGCCGGGATACCGTACTCCTGCACACACCACTCACAGTCAGCCCGGGTGCACCTGCCACCCACTGCAGCCCGGGTGCACCTGCCGCCCACTGCAGCCCGGGTGCACCTGCCGCCCACTGCAGCCCGGGTGCACCTGCCGCCCACTGCAGCCCGGGTGCACCTGCCGCCCACTGCAGCCCGGGTGCACCTGCCGCCCACTGCAGCCCGAGTGCACCTGCCGCCCACTGCAGCCCGGGTGCACCTGCCGCCCACTGCAGCCCGGGTGCACCTGCCGCCCACTGCAGCCCGGGTGCACCTGCCGCCCACTGCAGCCCGGGTGCACCTGCCGCCCACTGCAGCCCACGTACCTCGTCTCTCGGCTTGCGTTTGCGATGCATCTTGCGGCGGCGCACTTGTAGCATGAACAGCGCGCCCAGCAGCAAGTAGCCGGCGTTGGAGAACACGTGGTTGAAGTCCGAGATGCCGCCCGCCGGGTGCGCGCACAGGAAGTTGTAGTAGCAGGCGTCCAGCGAGCCGGTCACGTTCAGCACCTGCGACATACGTCGGTGAGGACAGCGGGCGGACTCGGGCGGCGGGGGAGCGGGGACGATACTCACCATCTGGTAGGCGGCGACGAACTGCAGCACGGGCAGCGAGTAGAACAGCGCCACGGTGTAGAGAGTGTACAGGTAGCGGTCGGAGCGCGCGCCCAGCACCCGCGCGCGCCGCCGGGCCAGCGCCGCCACGTGCAGCCGCGCCGGCAGACCGAAGGGCCGCGGCTGCACACATCATAACAGTGAGCTACAAATGACGACCTTGATGTCCAGCTAGAGACCCACTAATAGTCAACATAATTCATTGAATGCAAAGACTGAATTTTCTCAGAAGAGGTCCAAGCTTGGACAGAGTGTCTTCCTCCATCCTCGTGCTATATTTCTAATGTGTATTATTATAAAAATCATTTATCTAGTTCACTTTATGGCAGCCAAAATCATGTAAAGACTTAATTAAGCTATTAATGTAAAAACTCGTTGTTGTAAAAGGTGACTTGAGGTTTACCTGATCTCTAGTCTGTTCTACGATATAGATGCCAACGTTCTGTTCGGTCTGCACGGCGCGGGTGTTGGTGTCGGCGTCGGCGATGCCGGCCGTGTCTGTGGCGGCGTCGGCCTGGGCGGGGGGCGGGGAGGGACTGGCCGCGGGGGAGGCGGGGGAGGCGGGGGAGGCGGGTGTGTCAAGCACGGCGGTGGTGACGACGGTGGTGGCGGTGCCGGTCTCCTCCTCTTCTTCGTCTGTGTCACTGTTGTCACTACTGTCGAATGTGGCCGCTATCGAACAGTATTATATTAAACATAAGAACCTACTTTAAGATGCAATAAACTCCAATCAATACAAATATTACATAGAACTAGGTGTTAAATACATAACAAGCCATTTAGCTCATCCTCATCATTTCAGCCTATTGTAGTCCACTGCTGGACATAGGTCTCTCCCAGGGAGCGCCACAGCGCACGATTTCCTACTTTTTTCATCCAGCCACCTTCCTCAGGACATCGCTCCATCTTGCCGGGGGCCGTCCCACCCTACCTACACTCGGTCTCAATTCGAGAACCTTCCTACTCCACCTATCGTCAGTTCTGCGGCAGATATCACCAGCCACTGCCACTTCAGCTTGCTAAAGATTTGGACAATATCTGTAACTTTGGTCTTATGCCGTAAGACCTCATTCCGGATTTTATCCCTTAGCGAGATCCCAAACATAGACCTTTCCATAGTACGCTGCGTGACATGAAGTCTGTGGGCCAGCTTGACACTGCGGCTTTCGGCTCCGTAAATTAGGACTGTAGTCCTAGCATACCAGGCTATTTAGCGAAATTTTCTGATTTGTCTCATTCCTTAAATTGAATAAAGTGGAAAAATATGTAAATGTCAAAATTTATCAACACTCATAAACTCACTGGAGTCTCGCCGCCGCCGGCGCCCGGGCGACATGGACATGGCACTTTCAACTTCAGATCTTGTAGCATTGTCATCAGGCTCTGAAACATTATAAATCCGTTGAAGACGGCGCTTTATTAATTTGTAGTTATAGAAGTAGTTCGAGCAAGTAAGTGTAGTCACTGACTGCGAGCGAGCACGGCGCGCGGCGCCACCAGCCGCTTCCAGCGCGGCCAGCGCTGCAGCAGCACCAGCGCGCCGAACAGCACGTAGAACAGCAGGAACAGCGCCAGCGTCACGCCCGCGCCCACAAAGTACTGAGCGCGCGTCAGCGCCGCCTGCAACACGCACGAGCTGCTTCAGTCCCGAAAGTGTATACTCTCTACTAAGTCTGTGGTCCCGAATGTCCCGGCCCACGCCCCCCGCCCCTTTCCTCCCGTACCCTCGTGTGCAGGGTGAGCTCCTTCCTCCGCGGCGGCGCCCCCCCCGCGGCCTCCTGCACCTGCTCCAGCACGGCGGCCTCCCACAGCCAGTCCACGTCAGGCGGCTCCTCCTCCCGACACTGCTCGTCGGAGTCCTGCACTACCGACAGGATGTAGAACCCGCGCGGGTACCGGCTACGCTGAAAATATCGCACACTTCACTTACTAACTCTTGTTTATAAATCCAAACATTACAGGTTATTTCATTTGAAATACAATTATTTACCGAGAGCTGCATCCCGCCGGATCTCATGACAGTCATCCTCATGGTGGACACTTCTATCTCCTCTAACGTCTCTGCTATCGGGCACTGAAACAGTTTCAGCGATCATGTCACGGTGGTAATCGTATAACGGATAGCGGTGTGTGTGGATGTCTCTGGTACTGACCGTGTAGTTCTGCACGGCGATGGTGGCGCACACGTCGTCCTCGGACTCCACCACCAGCCGCACGGTGTTCTGTGTCGGCAGCCAGCGGTAGAAGTTCACGCGCGGCGCTCCCTGGACAGTAATTAATTCAATTGATAAAATTATCACGGTGGAAGTATCGTAACCTAGCTAAGTTCATTCGACAGGTGTTACTACAGCATAAGCAGTCGACGTCTACGACCACCTTCACGACCACACGTCATCTCTGTGTCGATTTTATGTGACTACGTGTTTCTATAGAACCATATCGCAGAACACGTTTACACCAGCAGGGCTATTGGCTAACTTGATAGTCACTGACCAGCGGTTGTTCAACTTGGATGGCTTGATACCTGTTATGAGGCTAAGTTGAGGAGTGGAGTGCCTCAAGAGCGTTAGAATAGTTGATTTTAGGGAACATTTACATTTATAGGCTTCGTTGCAAATGCAAAAGCCAATACGAAATTTACATTTTGGTAGCTATTTGTTGATCACCACACAGATACGCAATAGTCTCGCTGGTCTACACTAAGTATATCTACACTAATACAAAGAGATTAAATAAGTTTGTATGTACGTACTTAATCTCTGGAACGAATGATGCAAATATTTTTTTAATAAGAGTACCTGCTGTGTCTCCACCTGCGTGGAGGAGTGGAAGGGCAGGCGCCAGTCGCGTGCGAACGAGGCGCGCAGCTGCACGCGCGTGGGCGCCGCGCACGACGAGCCCACGTGCAGGGAGAACTCGCCGCCCGGGGAGGACGACGGGTCATCATTATCTGAACACAACGTATACAGGTAGGTACATATTAAATCATGAAGCTGTTTAACACGTGTCACGCATAAATACAAACCTTGATCCCATAATTCATATTTTTTTCTATAAAATAAAATGTAAGTTTATTAACAAAATACTACAAAAATAACAATTCAGAGCTGTCTTAAAATTAGATATGATAAACACTAATGAACCCAACCACTTGCATTGCCTCTCCCAGAAGCCAGCCAGATTATGTCCAGTCAGGGCACCATACCGTGACGGTTTTGTTTAGCAAGTGAGCTCGCCTCAACACAGCTACACACAAGTCTGTACTGACCGCAGTCATCGTTGAGCTTCTCGATGTCGACGCTGTCATCGGGGCACAGCGTGCGCTCCAGCTCGTACAGCACGGCGGCGCCCGAGCGGTACGGCAGCTGCCACGTCCACGCACCTGACACACACCACAAGTTAGGAGAAATCTTTTGATAATCATCACTTTAGTTAATTTAAGTCAAGTTACCTATCCTGCGTCTCGCAGTGACGAGTAGCGGCCGCGAGGTGTCGCCGCCGTCCGATTTGATCCACACGCGGATCGGGAATACGCCCTGCGCCGGGTTCTACGTGCATGAAGGATATTTATTTAAACAGCCAGACAAGAAATAGGAGCCCTCTAGAGCGAGGATCAACTTGTATACTACCTACCCTTATTTTGAAGTGGTGGCACCTATTTTTTTTTGTCGTGCGGTCATATCATCAATGGAGGCATCTTGCCCAGGGCAGGGCGGGAGGAACTGTTATACTTGTACTGACCGTGCCGTCGACTCGGGCATGGTCCATGGCGGGCGGCGAGTTGCCCTTTACTCGCCGGCCGTATGCCCGCGCCTATGGTGGCCGGAGATCGTCACGCGACGACCGTCGCCGTTCACGTCTACCACAATTAAGTGGTGACACCTTGACAATTTATTTTAAAGGTGTTTGTAGGTATAAAAAATTACTAGTATGAATTTTCACAAGTAAACATTAAAATTAAACCCATGCCAACTCTTATGATTCGTATATTGAGTGAAGGGTGGACTCACCGGCGCAAACGACAAGATGAACTCGACGGTCGGCGTCACCACCAGCTCGTGCGTCTCCTCAAACGTAAGCCTGCCAGACAAGGTCGGTCGCTATCACAACCACACTCACACTTCCAAACAAAAGTCATTTCATTATCTAAATACATGTATCCACTGGGCCACACTGTCAGTACACAGAGCTAATTAAGTATACAAGAGGGAGTTATTAAAATCGAGCTCTAGAACCCTTTTAGTATTTATCGCTATTGTTAATAGTTTTGGATTTGGTCATCCACGCCCAGTTGGAAAATTTACGGAATGCATGTCACACACATTTTTTTTGTCGTAGTCAATCATCAAATGAGTCCTCCTGCCCTACTGTCAGACTCGTACTGACTAAAATCCACACTGAAATCCATGGGGTCCTTCAATAGACATTTATGTTTCAAGGTTAAGGGTCTCAACCTCCTGGCTATACATAACATTTGGAACGAGATATAACTACATAACACCCAAGTGGCAAATTTTGTCCACACTTTTAAAAAGTTGAAGTAGCAGGGGGTAAAAAAAGTTCTCAAATGGAGAGCGAGGGCGTTCCACACTACGTTTACACATAACGTAGTGTGGGACTCCCTCAGCAAGATGGACCATTACTTGAAAAAGGCGAATAACCGTGCGCTGCGCACCTTGGGAGAAGCCTACGTCCAACATAGGAAAACCAATAGATATCATCCGCTTGTTGTAACTACCAGTCGTGTCCTATATCTGAGCTGAAGAAGGGAACCAAGCATTCTCAATGCTTGCTGTTATTGTTGAAAGACAAAGAATGGTAAGAATACAGGAGGTTGGAACTCTCACTGTTTCCACTGCACGGTCACGTTGCCGTCGTCGGCGCGCGCCGCTGCCAGCGCTGCCAGCAGCAGCGCTGCGGCCGCGGGTCGCCAGCCGGTCACCATGTCTCACTGCGCGACTGCTCTAGCACAAGTTCGGCATTCCGTGCTTGTCTCACACAACACGACAGCTCTAGCGGCGCGCGCGGTGCGTGGGGAACTAGCCGCGACCGCTGATTCCTTTTTGTCCTTATCACGCATATCTGAGCCGCGGTTTGATAAGCAGATATGGATGTATGATTCATTAACTGATTTGCTGATCTTGTATTATGGGTATCAGTTTTTGGGCCACTTTTCCTGTTCTCAAGATTTATGGCTGAAAGTAATGGGTAAGTACAATTTAAATGTTCAGAAATATTTTTAAGCGAAGATTAAGTACTACGTCGTACTAGTATAACATGTAGTTTTATACCTAAGTATTAAAAAGTTTTCCTTTTGCTTACCAATAATGGATAAATACCACTAATAAGTACCTATACATGTAAATGTTTAAGTTAAAAATGTGTTTATCGGAAAATAATGTAAACCTTTTAAAATATGGATATCATATTATCATAATTATATTGTTCAGGGCACATATACCCTGCCACTTCTACCATTGGACTCTCCGGACGCTCTTCCTCCAGCGGTTCGTGCAGGATTCCATGTAATGCGGGGACCGCACTAACGGGAAATGCCGTTAATTTTCGCGATAATAGACTGAATGTTCTTATAAACGTCCACCTTCACGATAATTAACCCTTGTTGAGGCATTAGCATAAAAATATGTTTATAGTTTTGAAACTTGTCGGCAAAATAAGGTTCAAAATTATTTAGTCAAATACCTACCGCTTAGGGCGGAAACTAGTATCTTTTCATAAATACATTTGTAAATCTATATCTATCTATTTTTGTCAATTCGGCGAATATTCCTGATAAGCTGATAGTTAATCATATAACTAGTACAAATAGACTCGATATGCGGTGTCACACACGGCGAGGCGGCGCTACACACGCAGTGCGTCCACCACAGTGCGGTAATCAATAGATAACACCTGTCTTACATCCATACTCAGTAGGTTATCACCAGCTCAGTGCCGATGAACACATATAACAGTAAATCTTTATCAATGCCTGTGTTAGCTCATTTACAAAGAATGTAGCTGTAGGTAAGTACTATTATTAATGAATATGTTGTTGGCAGATATAATCATCGCGGCGTGGTTGGGATATGAGTTTATTCTCCGCTAGCGCATATTCTGTGTTCTAATGTTATAGGCGTTGTACTGTTTGGAATATGAATATCAGTCGGGTGGGGTCGATTTTAACCGACTTCGATAAAAAAAGAAGTTCTCAATTTCTGGGAATCTCGATTTTGAAGGTTCTATTTCAAAAGGGTAAACTTAACAGATGGTCATATGTTATTCAGAATATGATGACTCATATCTTAGAGAAATCGGGGGAACTCTTCAACGAATGACAGCAAATCATCGGCCATTGCTGGTATCACGTATCTACGTATTGTGTGTTGAAGCGGACATAATACAAGTAGTAGATACGACACAAGGCACCGGGAACCTTGCGCACGAGTGAGACTCCCACTTTCTCAATTATGCAGAAATATTGTCTTAGACGCACGCAACTTTTTCGAATTCTTATTTTCAATATTTCGATGACCACACCAAATAATATTCAATCAGGTAGGTACTGTAAATATCTCCGCCACTTTGGCCGACTTGCGACATAAAAGGTTACAAATGCAAATAAAAGATTAGGAAGCGTGAGAAAATAATTTATTAAGTATAACTAGTATACGGTGAGTATGTGTTAGGCGGTAGGAGAGTGCGCGGGGTCGTGGTCGGGCAGCTGCTGCCGCGAGTACGACAGGCCCAGCTCCTGCACCACCTGCCGCACGGCCAGCAGGCACGCGTCCAGCTGGCCGCGGCTGTGGGACGCGGACAGGCAGAACCTGCAAACACAACGCACCTCTTGTTAGCACGGACAGCAATATCAACGTTATTTCTATGTTGGAAAATTTATGACTGGTACTGTTAAAAGATAAAGATAAGATATATTAAAGTAAGTCAAGTCCGACATAAAATAGTATACTCGTCAATTATCTCTGAAAAAGTTATATTTTAGTCGTGTGGACTCGCCGGCGTGGCGGCCATCTTGTACACCAGCAGTACATCTACCATGAGTTTGCACAGCCAAAACTCGCTAGCGTCTCCGTAAATTATTTGTATGAAATATTGTACAGCGCCCCTAGCGGTCACAGTGAGAATTAAAATTCATACCATGAGCACTGTAGATTACGATTGGTTAAAAACCTAACGTAATCTATACGACGGTCACTAACGTTTTTTAGCTGTCACCATACAAAACGGTACCATGAGTTTCTAATACTACAGGCGCTAGCGAACAATACGCTTGCTATCGTAGTTACGTAGCTCACTAGCTTTTCGGCGTGTGAAACATGTATTTACATTAAAGTTATAAACTTTTTTGAGTATGAAAAGTCAAAATAATGCTTGCAAGAGCTTTTTAGCATGGAATCTGTTAGTGGCCGCTTAATTTGGGAACTACAACGTGAATTTCAAGTTACAATATAAGTGAAAAAAAACTTAAAATTTACAAACCCATAAAAGCAGCGTTTGACGATTTGGACACATTATGGTTTATTTCTTGCGATTCTCACGTCTTTAGACACTTGAACTTACACACTTACACTACCACATTTTCACATTTTTTATGTTACACATTCAATTTCGTTTAGGTGGAACTATTTTAGAATTTTATAACTTTACCTATTTTTTTAATAAATTAATACCAAGTAGAAACATTTCTTTTCATGAAAACCACCAATAATTATAACAGTGAAGCACTTTGTAGTAAATAATCCAAATAATCTATTGTTATAAACTTTCAAATCACAAACGCTGTGTCAGTGATACTGTGATACAAGGCAAGGTCAACGAACAATGGGCGACAGTGACGTATTAGAAGTCGTTCTCTCTTCTTATTTGTGGGAAAGAAAGAAACAAAACATAAGGAGTGAAGTTAGCAACACGACACCACCTATCGAGCTTACATTATCGCCTGCGTAAGATTTAAATAAACTCATGGTACCAGCAATATCGAAATCTATTTGATCCGAGTTAGCACGCTAGCGATTTCGACGCTAGCGAGTAAGTTTTCGATGATAACTCATGGTAGAGGTACAGTACAGTAGAAGCAGTACGTACCGTATGCGCGCCTTGTTGAGCGGCGTGGCGGGGAAGCCCACGCCGACCGTGGCGATGCCACGCGCCGTGAGCCGCTCCACCGTGGCGGCCATCTTGTACACCAGCAGTACAGTAGAAGCAGTACGTACCGTATGCGCGCCTTGTTGAGCGGCGTGGCGGGGAAGCCCACGCCGACCGTGGCGATGCCACGCGCCGTGAGCCGCTCCACCGTGGCGGCCATCTTGTACACCAGCAGTACAGTAGAAGCAGTACGTACCGTATGCGCGCCTTGTTGAGCGGCGTGGCGGGGAAGCCCACGCCGACCGTGGCGATGCCACGCGCCGTGAGCCGCTCCACCGTGGCGGCCATCTTGTACACCAGCAGTACAGTAGAAGCAGTACGTACCGTATGCGCGCCTTGTTGAGCGGCGTGGCGGGGAAGCCCACGCCGACCGTGGCGATGCCACGCGCCGTGAGCCGCTCCACCGTGGCGGCCATCTTGCTGAAGGTGTACACCAGCAGCGGCACCACCGGGGAGTCGCGGTGACCGAACGTCACCACACCCATGGAGCGCAGCCTGACAACACAACGAAAATGAGTATACTTGAGAACTTACACTCTCTTCACTAACGCAACTACAGTAAGCGCGCGAGTTGAATGCAGAGCTTAGGAATGCGGTAGTGCTGTTGAAAAGTATGGCAAAGTACTACACTGCAGGCGCGTGAGGTGGGGCGGGCGGGTAGCGGGGGGCTCTTCACCTCATACCCCGACTGCATTCAACTCGCGCGCTATCTGTACATATGCGAGTCTTCTGAAGAACAACTTTGTTCATAACTAAACATAGGACAAGGACATGGACATAGGGTCAGCGCACGGTAAATAACAGGACATTTGAATCTTGACTGTCTTTTTGATTTGCTTCAATCACGGCGCAATGTTTTTTATTTTTTCAAAAATAAAAAACATTGCGCAAGCAACTTACGGAGCCGGAGTGTCTTATTTTCAGTAGATTCACATACAATACATTATTTTGATCACATCAATTCAAAAACAGTTAATTCTTCGAACACAGGAGCAAAACCATTTTCCCTCCATTTTAAACCGAGACGGAAAGTTATTTGAATGATTGTATTTTTAATTTGGTAATAAACATTTCAATCCGCAATGAGTACTTAATTCTATGTAATTAATGAATGGCTGCAAAAACGAGTACGAACCAAATTATAAAAAAATTTAATGTAAAAAAAAACCTTACGAAATGCATTCCGCCTTCGTTCGTTTTCAAATTCAGATTTAACGAGTACTAATTCAGAAATTAGTGTATTTTACTCTAATGGTATATTGTTATCTTCTGTGAATAATATAACGCAAGATAAAAACGGGAATGTCTTTACTACTGTTAATGTTACGATGCATTTTCATATTTGTTCAAATAGAGACATTAGCATCTAATTATTTTTCTGTATATTGGATTTATATAAAGAAACATAAATGTTCTTGATCATACGTCGCACTTATTTATTTTCTTAAAGAGAAAAGAAGATGATAAAAGGTTGAGTCCATCTCGGGAGCAACAAAATTTTAGGCTCACGTTGTAGAATCCGGAAGCAACAAAATTTTAGGCTCACGTTGTAGAATCCCTGGCTGCGCTCTGGATTTTACTATACAATTCTTCGCTTCGCTCAGGATTTAAAAAATACATTCGCCTTGAAAATATTTGTTTGCTCTATTGGTAAGCAATTTACTTTTGATAAACTAAGAAATAATTTGGAAGAAAAAAAAAAAAAATGGTGTCGTGTAGTACTCACTGTTCCCTGAAGTAGTGCGTGTTCTCCTTGAGCTGCCTCACGCGCGCCTGGCCGGCCGGCGTGTCCAGCAGCCGCATGGCGGACAGGATCTGCTGCGCCACCGGCGGAGACATGCTGTGCGCGTACGTGTGCGCGTGCCCGTGCGCGCGCACCCAGTCGATCAGTTTCTTTGAGCCTGGAATTGTCAGCGAACCAAAATAGTATCATGGTGGCACATAATGGTTTTATTCGTTACTATAATTTTAATTAGCTTACTATTAGTACATTGTTCACCGAGAGGAGAAAGTGACCGATTACCATCGAGGGTGTCGTTTAAAGGCCGAGGCGTAGCCGAAGACTTTAAAATACCCGAGATCGGGAATCGCACTTTCTCTCGAGTGATACATAGTGCTTTATACTACACCTACGAGGAAAATAAATTACTTTCTACGAAAACTGAATCCTCAAACAAAACAACACACAAATTGAAAATGGCGCCAATGGCTTCTGCAATTTTCAGATGTTCTTTTTTCAAATTGTTTATCCTGCCGCCGCAGGGTCGCACTGCCAGCCCGACACCATCCAACACACAGCTAGTGGCCAGTGTCATTTTGCGAACTTGGAGATAAAAACTCACTGTAAAAACTTTTTGGCTTTTGATATTTAGGTTACCGGCGCATAGTCTTACCCAAAATTAAAAAAGAAAAACCACGTTAGAAATGGATTTTCATATACTTTTCTCTCCCGCTCAGATGCGTTTTCTCCCCGCATATTTGGTCGATATGCAATGACGTACTTTCTACGCTAAATTTGATAAAGTATCAAGGTACTTTCCAAGCAGGTGTAGTATAAATATTATTCCTAGAAGTGGGACACAGGTCACTCACTGTGATACACTAGAAGTTTATTTTTTTTAATTTTATAAAAGTTAGGTAGCAGTGTAGATGTGGTGCAGTGGTACCGACCTGCGATGTACCCGCCGGCGGCGCCGAAGCTCTTGGTGAAGGTGCCCATGAGCACGTCCACGTCCGCGGGCGCCACGCCGGCGTGGTCGGTGACGCCGCGGCCGCGCGGCCCCAGCGCGCCCACGCTGTGCGCCTCGTCCAGGTACAGCTGCAGGCCGAGCCTCTTCTTCAGCGCCACCAGCGCGCCCAGCGGGACGATGCTGCCCTCCATGCTGTACACACCTTCCACCACCTGCGACATGATGGCCAGCTCCACGTTATATCAAATAATACTTGTAATGATGAACAGGGTTCTCTTCGAAACTATCTTTATAAATTGGTCTTCGATTTTTTTACGAATTCGGTGGTTTTACTTCTCTAAGAAAAACAAGGTAAAACTCAGACCTAAGATCTAGGTTACCTTTACAAAAAGATTTGTAAAAACTATTTTGTATAAACTAGTCTTTAAAACTACGTAAAGAATCATAAATAAAAGAAAAATTCCTTCGAATCTACATTTCTATGATGAATTTCGTTGGGTAGAAGGTGTAGGTTGGTACAGCTACTCACGATGACGATCTTCCGCCACTTGCCCTCTTTGCGCGCCTGCCTCGCGAGCTGCTCCAGGTGGCGCACGTCGTTGTGTCGGAACACGCGCACGGTGGCGCGCGCCAGGCGCAGGCCCAGGATGAGCGAGGCGTGGTTGTTCTCGTCGCTGAGCGCCAGGCAGCCCGGGCCCAGCAGCCCCGGCAGGCCCAGGGTGTTGGTGCCGAACCCCATGCCCACCACCAGCGCCGCCTGACACACACACGCTCATTTTTAAACAATACTTTTTTTTTCAACCACCCTAGCATTTCTCCTGTACCGTGTGTGATGTTACAAACATTTCAAATTATTGACACGAAATCGGAAAAAACTACCTGTATAAACCATATATTCGGCGTGGGATCGAACCCACGACACATAACACAGCTAACTCCAAGAGCAACTAGGTTTCTTCCTGAAATAAAAGTTCTCCTGACAAGACTCGTACCTGCGTCCTTCTAGATTAATAACACAAGCGCTTTACTAACTAGATTATCGCAGTCCGGCCCAGCGAAAAACCATACGATTCGGCGCTAATTGATATAAAATATTTGAAACGTAGCTGTTGCTAACGACTTCGCCCGCTACAGAACAAAAATTATTCCTAGGGAAATAAAAAGTCGGGTTAAAACTACATACCTATATTAAAGTCAATTAAATTGCAACGTTATGTCGTAGAGGCAAGAATGATTTTGAAATTGCAAATCGCAACAAGGCACAAGGACGCTAACAATGTGGTCGTCTCGTATTTGATTCGTGCAATACTGTACCTCGACACCGAGGAACTTGGCGGTGGTCTCCTCGAGCTCTGCGTGCAGCGGCGTGCTGCCGAGCTCGGCGCGCGGCGAGCACAGCGCCAGGCCGTAGCGACGCACGGCGCGCTGCACGGCGGCCTGCGTGCAGCCGCCCTCGCCCTCCGCGAACCCGAGGTAGTTGTACGAGCCCAGGTTGATGCAGCGCTGCTCCACGCCCGTGAACCTGCGCACACACACACTTCTATAGCTGGACGCAAGGAGGATTCTCTTGTTGATTTCTGATGGAAAGGAAGCAGGAAACGATTGCAGGCTTAAAAAAAAATTCCGAGGGTTGTCACCATTGCAATACACCAATATAGAGAGGTTCCTAATAGTTTATGATTGTATTCAGTCGTGTATGATACAAAACTAAATGATAGGCATTTAATTGACCCCTACGGCTAGGTACATACAATGTGATAATAGTTCAGTCACAGGCAATTTTGAATTGTTTAATAACATTAAATAAAAATAATACAATAAATAGTGCTACAGTCCCAGTCACAAGTCACAATAACTTTGAAAGTACCGCAGATGCCCAATTCAAGGCGTAGATCTGTTTGGAGAAGAACGGCCAAGAAGCTATTTCCCGTATTTGCTACCTCTAGTATGGGGTAGCCCGTCTGTACTGTGGCACTTGCTTAGGCAGTACGTACTAGTCATGCTGTTGCTGACACAAGACATGTGAGGTTCTCCTATTACTATAGCACCGTACTTACACAGGCTCGTAATTGTTATCAACCTGAGTGTAATAAGTTTATGAGCAGCAATATACATTTATACGCTAATCAAATGATTGTTATCCTAATTCGTTACAAGGCTGCATTTCTTCAACTTCATAAAGTAAAATATGATTTTTTTAAAAGGTAAGTAACAAAACAAATCCTTATTAGGACCATCTTACAAATGCATCATTGAGGTGAGACGCTGACCTCCAAACTAGTAAGATACAGTATCCAGAAGGTCAGTGCTTTCCCTATATTATATTATCACACAATGTTTGAGTAACTTATGTTCTATTCCCACAATATTATGTATGTTACTCAAACATCGGATATAGAATCAATCCCATTCCATTTCCTTTAATTTTAAAATTCAAAGTCTAAAAGAGCCTCTTTGATGGCCTAATTGAAATAAATAATTATTTATGACTTTGACAAACATCATTTTAATTATGTAAAATATGATTTTAAAATGAAATAAACTAAAATTACTATGCAGAAAAAATAGCGGAATGTCGCTGTATTATTAAGTTCAGTTCTGCCTAACCCCGTGTTGTCAGCGTCGATCTCAATATAACTCAAGTTAGCGTCTAATCATCTCTCCAGATAAACTACAAGTACACTCGTAATAAATACCTCTTAGTTATATCAGAAGTGAGACATACAACTGTTGAGTCAGCCTTTGTCTCAACTTGGTTTACACTGATTACCTACAAAATTTTAAACTCCCATGATAACTATATCTGTATCCTTGTCTATTATTTTATTGCAGAAATATGTATTATAGATCTGTGAGATAAGGTATGACAACCTCCTACGTTAGACCTATTTGCAAGTTCCAGTAAGCAGTCGCTCAGGTCTGCGACTAAACTTTTAACCTTTTGAACGCCACGGACGTTTATACATAGACGTCTAACGAAATCGTGCCAAACACGCCACCGACGTCTATAGACGTCAAGAAAACGACATTTTTTAAATACAAAATAAATATACTAAATTAAGTTTTCTGTGTTTCTTTTTCCTATTATTTCAAACTACTTTAGTGAAATATTGTAAATTGACACAAAGATATATTCATTATTTGAATTCACAAGAAAAAACAATCGTCAAATATTGCTAATCGAAATCCGTAAAATTGTGTATTTCCCCACGCCACAGACGTCAAGACACGTCAGCTAGTGATGGGTAGGTAAGGTAACTTAAATTCCAAATTTATGAAATATTTTATTGAAAGTATAGCTTACTATTACTTTGACAATTACTTTTTACTGACAAATATTCGTATCTGAATATTCCTAATGTATAATATTTAAAAAAATGTGGAAAAGAACTTATAATTGATATCCTTAAATCGAAGCACGGATTCATTGGTTATCGATAACTTTTCGTTAAGATGTTGGAATCACTATTTTTTTTTGTAGGTTTTTGTACTGAATTTGTGGCTTGGCGTAGAAGGGGCGCCGATGTGTTTACGCTCTGGCGTTCAAAAGGTTAAAAAGAAAGGGTACATTTGTGCACGCGGTTTGCCTCGTTCATGTAATGCGACTGTTCAAGTACAAGCGCTTCTGTTTGTATGGCTTCTTGGAGCAATTTCTAGTTCTGGGAATGTCTCATTAGTAGAGCCCGAGGCACTATTTATGGGCTTGTTTCATGGCAACACCCCTAATACGGGATTTAAAAGTAATTTCACAAGCAAATAAGTACAGCGTCACAATGTTGTTAACCCCCCTCAAAGCACCTATACGCTTTCAAGGGTTAACCTTACCCCATCGTGACGCTGTCCCTACACTTCTGTATAATCCTTCAGGAAAATAGTGTTGTAACGTTACCTGAAGGTCCAGTTGCGGTCGTCGGTGGCGCGCTCCTTGAGCGTGACCTCGGCGCCGGGCGCGGAGCAGATGGGGCGGTTGAAGCAGTGGCGCACGCGCCGGTACACGTAGCGCGAGAAGAACGTTTCGAACGGGTCGTACAGCGTCGCGTACCCCTGCCGGCAACACGTACGTCATCACAATACCACATTTACAGCTGCACATCAATTAAAAATACAAAAAATCCTATGAGAGATATTCCTCTCTCAACACAATTTTCGCGACTTCCAAACACAACCTTCTATTAGTCCGGGATCTCCCCTTTTCGTTGAAGCTTGTGGATCTTCACATTCTTCACAACCTATTCCTAAACATTGAAGTCTACTAAACTGTTTTCATCATCATCAGCCTATAATGTTCCCACTGCTGGGACACAGGCCTCCTCTCTGAGAGAGGGAGTGGGCCATATTTTTTTTTTCTAAGACATGCCTATGTTTGCCTTCACTGTTTTGAGAGCAGTGGTGATGAAATTGATTACACATGCGCCTGGCGGGGTTCGAACCCCCGACTCGTAAGTCGGGACCGGTAGCACTGGGGCCATCACTGCTCTCTGCTTTACTGTTCATTTATTTATCGAGTTAGATTGGTTCCCGTCGCAGTAATGCTGAACCAACGTTTTCATCTATCTCGTAATTACCGCTAGATTAAAGAAATAAACTACGAGAATGTAAAGCTTTGCTTGCATTTGCTTAAAATAAACGACGAGGGTTTACAAATACGATTGTAAACCCTAGTTTATTATAAGCAAATTGTTCGTATGTGAGTTTAACTGTTTGTAAACACATCCACGATACATGGGAAATTCCTAGCACAGAAGCGTAGGGCAGTTTGGTTATCAGGAAAAAGAACACGTCGCGGAACATAACTTCTAACATTCTAGATGTGTTGTGAATGTTTGGATGGATTTTTGTTACTCAGAAAGACTGAACGGATTTTATGGAAATCGTGACACGATGTCTGGAATAACACAAAGGATACCGTTCATCCCGGAATTAAGTTAAGAGTAAATTTTCGAATTGCTTGCGAGCGACGCCGCTGCCACCAACTAGTATGTCTTAAGTGTCGCGCGATGTCCTCTATCGATGATAGTACACTCAAGTATCGATTAGATATCTTTTGAATAGCTCTTATGACTCACACCAGTGGATGCGTCACATGGCAACGTTTCTGCTTTTCCCTGTCACAGGTTTGCTGTCTTATCCGTAGAAATAATAATGTAGATATGCTAGGAGCAATTCACACCGATGATTTTACGAAAGGTAACACATTTCCAGGATCGTCGTAACATATCGTGACGCATCGCGTCTCAGAGTGAGCTAGCTGGCCCTTAATTACCACATAATCAGAAATTAATATTTACCGCCGAAATACCAAAACATCGTAAATTAAACACAAGAAGACTTATGCAATAGTGGTCGAACAACATTAGGACAATCAACACATCGCTAAGTGACGCAACAGGCGACGCCGGCGCTGTAGCGAGTAGCTCGGTGCGGGCGCACTTTAACAGCTCGATAATTGACCTGAAAGCACCGCTCACTACCACAACACAGAACACAATATGTAGCAGCGTTGAGATGCGGCCTTGTCATCAATTAACGAATCTTATCAGTTTTCATTTATTTCTGAACATTTAGTATCGAAGTTGGACGAGGCATGCTTCAGTATATCAATTTATTGTGAAGACTTGTGTTTTACGAATTGAAAGTTTGGATAAAGAACCTGAAGGCAACCTAATAATTAATGGAGTTTATCACCACTTCTTATAAATATTATAACTAGTCGTACTAAGTGGATTCACACCCGCTACTCAACTCCTATTTGATGTAATGAGATGTTTTATAGCATTAGCCGTCCGCGATAAATGGACTATCCAACACAAAAAGAATTATTCAAATCAAACCTACCAACCCAACATAGTTCCTGAGATTAGCGCGGTTATACAAACAAACACTCTTCATCTTTATAATATTAGTACAGATACGTTTAGATTACAGCGACAGCCAACACTGATTACTTTGATGTAAGTTTATTATTCACAGCGAGATAAAAATCATAACTCCTTGTTTCCTTCCTCAAGGAGATCAGATCCTGGGTTTATTTCAACCGCTCAGTCGTAGGTAATACCTTCCAGTAGTTATTGCACAATGAAGGCCTATCAACTGAATTAATAAGTGTATAAATGCGTAATTAAATAACACAAACCGGTTTTTTTTTAATGAAAAATACTTTTTATTTGTCCACTAATTTGAGGTCGTTTAGACGTTAACCAGTTAAAATCAAGTTGTCTCCGATAATTCAATAGGAACTTACTTAGTTATTGTAATTAATGAGAATCTATAACGGTAATTATTAGGGCACATATAAGCGTCAAATTGGACACAATTAAAGCGAAGTTGCACGAACGCGTCAATCAGCGTTGGTTGCACTCTGAAACTACAATCCGATGAGAAAGTTTAAAAACAAAAACAAATTTAGTAACAAACTGTGATAACTTAAAACAGTGTTTAGGTTTAAAAACAGCGCAAAAATGATTTTATTTTGTGCTACTCGTACATTAATAAGGTATTGCTTACAGCTGGACACTTTTTTCAACTTATAAGACAGTCCATACCTCTATTTTAATAATTCATGTTTCGATGAATGTAGACTGCGCTAGTATGAAGCCTTAATAAATATACGTACTCATATATTATTGTAAAATCATAATTATTTCTGGCAAATGTGACTAACTGTTATTAGTATTACAGGCGTCTGGCGGTACTGAACCTCTTATCAGTGCAGTGCGGCGGCCTCGACACTGACATAAAAAATCTATGATCATTACTGGAATGTCTCCCTTACTACATGCTAAACTTTCTGTTTGTTTTAAACAAGACATTTATTACGTTTATGGAAGAGCTGAATTTTCATAACATACAATATTTTTATAGTATGACTGTATTGTCGATCATTATGGTGCACTTGGTTGATTGCCCGACCTTGATAGCCTATCTATCATATAGCATTCGGGTAATTGAGCCAGTAAATGAACGCGTTCGAGTACACCCGTCGTCTTTGGTTCGACTGCATTCAAACTAGTCCTTTTTTTTTTTTTTTTTTTTTTTTTTTTTTTTTTTTTTTTATCGTGGTAAAATCATCAAATGAGACCTCCAACCCCGGGCAGGGCGGGAGGTACTGTCAGACTTGTACTGACTAAAATCCACGGTGTCCTTCAGTAGCCCTTTATGTTCCGGGGTCACGGTAATAGAAATAAATCCCGCGACCCCGGCAGGCTTTGGCCCTCTGAGAGGGGGCCCCGTCATTTTGCTGACAGCTCTTTGAGGCGCGCGTGGAACACGACGCGCCGTCGACCCGGGCATGGTCCATGGTCGGACAGCGAGTTGCCCTTTACTCGCTGTCCGCATGCCCGCGCCTACGGTGGCCGGAGATCGTCTTGCGACGTACGGCGCCGTGGGCGTACACCACTGCGGTTGGGGCGGAGGGAGGACGCTGTCCTCTCTCTCTCGCGGCCCGCCGCTTCCTTCACGAGCATTACTGCCTCGCAGAAGGCGGCGACCGCTTCCCACTCCGTCTCGCTCCGCAGCATGGCCGAAACCAATGCCGGGCGCGAGAGGTCTCCGCCTATCGCCGCCGTGAGGACACGTCGGTGCTCTGCCCAAGCTGGGCAGTCTTGCACCGTATGCTCTACTGTGTCCTCCGGGCGATCTTCGCAGTGGTGACACCCCGGCGTTTCCTCCTTTCCCATCAGCCACAGGTACCTCCCGAAACTTCCGTGTCCGGTGAGGACCTGCGTCATGCGATAGGTCAGGACGCCGTGACGTCTCTCCAGCCACTCCTCAAAGAGGGGTCTTACCGCCGCGATTGCGGCGTGCCCGGCTGTCGGTTGCGACAGTCGTCCAATCCATACTACCCTGAGCTCGCGCCGGAGCTCTTCCCGCCACGCCTCGACTTCTCGAGGCAGCGGGGTCTCGCCCCGGCGCTGCGCCTCCACACGCCACTCATAGACGTGCTGGAGGGCAGTCGCCTCCAGATCCCAGGGTAGTAATCCGGCAAGCAGGTTCGCCGCTTCGCCGGCGATCGTGCGGTATCCCCGGATCATCCGGATAGCCATGACCCTCTGGCATGCGACCAACTTCAGTGGTCGCGTCCGGATGCTCAGGGCCCACACGGGGGCCCCATAGAGGGCCATGGACCGCACGATACCGGCGTACAGCCTACGGCAGGAGGCGTTTGGCCCGCTGAGATTAGGCAGCAGTCGCTTGAGGGCGGCTGCTGTCCGGTTCAGCCTTGGGGCCAAACTCAGGAAATGCTCCCTGAAGTTCCACCGGCTGTCGAGGACGAGTCCTAGGTACTTCATCGTCCTCCCGACGCCGATGCGAACCCCCTCCACCGTTATGTGGGACTCGGTCCGCGGCGCGTTCAGGCGGCCATGAAAGCACATGGCCACCGTTTTGTGAAGCGCCACCTCGAGTCCCAGCTGCCGGATCCTTTGGACTACTGTCGCAACCGCTTGTGTCGCCTTGTCGGCCGCCGCCTGGTGCGACACTCCCTGTGCCAGGACGAGCGTGTCGTCAGCGTAACAAATTACGCTGACGCCGTCCGGGAGGTCGCCTCGCAGCACGTAGTCGTAGCCGATGTTCCACAGGGACGGCCCCAAGACCGAGCCCTGTGGGACACCGCACGACATCTCTCGCCGGTTCCACTCTCCCCGGTGACCGGGGTAGATGACGGCTCTGTCCGTCAGGTAATCCTCGACCACACGACGGAGGTAGGTCGGCACCCGGTGATACCGGAGTGCCTCCCTGATGCAACTCCAGGGCAGGGTGTTGAAGGCATTGGAGATGTCCAAAGACACCGCCAAGACGACCCTGCCCCGGGCAACAGCATCCCCCGTCGTGAGGGCTCTAACGCGCATGATGGCGTCCACCGTCGAGCGCCCCCTGCGGAAGCCGAACTGGCTCTCCGACAGGTCCGGGCCCATCCGATTCAGATGCCCGACGAGGCGGTCTGCAATAACTCTCTCAAAGAGCTTGCCCACCTCGTCGAGCAGCACGATGGGCCGGAATGCGGACGGAGAGTCCGCAGGGCGCCCGGGATTCAAACTAGTCCTAATGTTATTGTGAAGGCTCCAATCAATCGCTAGCCAAATAATTGAATGTGATGACGAGGACGCGTCTCGCGTACTACCTACTATGTAGGTACTAATGTTTTTGACAATCGACTGTAGTGTTTAGTCTAGCGTGTTCAGTTTTTGTTTCACGAGACTCCATTCTCCTTGAAATGCAGTCAGTCGGCGCATCGAACACGGAGATATTGTTTACTAGACTACTGCGGGGCTAAAATTGCCACTTTAGCAACATTGATATTAGTAATGCTTCTAAAGCGGCGGCCATATAAATCCCCTGACCTCTGTAACGCAAACCGTATAGTTTAATTGATGCATCACCAAAATTGAACACAGACAAAGCTGACACACATAAAATAGCAATTATTCATTCGTGTATTTGAAATTAATTTGAATGTGGTAACTTGTATACAACAATGAATAATATTATAATTTGTTAACATTAAGTTTTTTTTAATGAACACAGAGTTGTGTACAACTATGTTCATTAGGGTTCTGTAAAACGGTAAAACTGGCGAAAACCTTCCGTAAGTAGGTAACAATTTTGTTTTCTAGAAAAGAAAAAAAAAGGTTATAACTCCTTTTTTTTTCTTCGTCTTTCATTTTTCCTGCACCTTATAAATTACCACTAGTTTGAAATAGAAAAAAAAAATTTTTCCTACCAATGTGGGAGCGGAACCCTCGGTGCGTCTACTGGCTCACACCATGATTATGCAAACCATAATGTCTTTACTTGTAAGAACTTCGATGGCCATTTTTTGACCCAGACCTAGTCGAGGATGACGCCGGGCGCCGCTAACAAATTGAAAAAATATTGTTGTATTGGATAACATTATATTTATCGAGGTTATAACATCAAGCTACGACCAATAAAAGCCGAGCAGCAGGGATGAAGCAACGGGGAATCGCTAGTTGAGTATATGTATATGTTATAATTCCTGTGGTGTTGAAGGTTAATTTCTGAATGATGGACTATTTAATGAGGATAAGTCAAGACTTTGAAAGAATGTGCAGCAAGACGCATGCAGGTCGTTCGCATAACTGTGTGCGCACACGACTGCCCACTAGAGCCGGCTAGGTGAAAGCGGAACACATGACTATTGTGCTCAATGATATTGTTTACAGTATAGCAGTATAATGCCGGCCATACACAGTACAAGTATACTTGCACAAATCCAGTCTTGCTCAAGTATACTGTGACGTGTGTGGGAAGATACTTGCACAAATTGATCACATTTTCACCTTCCTGGGTTCGTGCAAGTCCAGACTTGCGCATGTATACTGGGAACGTGTGTGGCCGGAATAAGTAATGAATGTGTTAATTCGTTACTAACTAATACTTAACTAGGTAATCAACAATGTTGACAACTTTGTGCACAATTTATTCCGAACACAAAAACAGCCGTTCCCTTTTTTTATTGATAGTTAAATCATCAAATAAGTGGTCCTGCCCTGGAAACGACTGCCAGACTCTGACCTCACTAAAAGTCCACCCTGCTCATTCGCAAAGATATGCTGCTTAAATATAGCCCCGCGACCCCGGTAGTCGTTTGGCCCCATTGTTTATATTAGTTATAGCTCAGCGAACTACTCCTTGGGATTTGAAATATGACCATTTTCTAGATCTGGTATGAGTACATGGTCGTACAAATAAAGACGTTATCGTAAATGTGATCAATAATATTGAAAGTCATGAATTTGGCTTAATGTTTCTTCATTGATATCTGTGAGTGTTTCTCATAACGTGTGTGTGTTCTGTGCTGGTGTCCTGGCCTGTGGTGATGTGACTAACGTTTATTGTTTCCCCGTTAAGGAAGCGGGGAAACCCTTATAAGTTGGCACAATACTACATGGTGAACAAAATGGTGCCTCGATATCTCAACACTGAACGCAAATAAGTTTCCAAACGATTTCAGAATCGTAAACGTAACGGAAACGTAACACATTTATGGTAAACACTTGATGAGATTCACAAGATGAGATCTGAGAGCAGTGAAGGAAGAAATTAAAAATATGAAAAAAGCTAACTACCTATTCAATATGAAATAATTTTACGTTTTCTATAATTACTTAATTAAGTAGCTTGATGGTCGGCTAAGCGGAACTATCTCGGTAATTAAAAATTAATAAACATTAAATAAGAAATTAAAAAACTATTTAGAAGGAATGTTTTTTGGTTCGCAAATTAAAAATTTAGAAAAGATAAAGTAGTGTGTCATATAGGCAAAATATAACTGGAAGTTATTCCGGTTACAGATAAGGAATATGACAACATTGCCTCAAAGATAAGTAGGTACATATTGGGACTGATGAAATTCGTCCACTCGCTGTAAAAGAATAAATATTTTAGTTTCACGGAGGACAACCAAAGACTGCCTGAGAATGAAAGAATTCATGAAATAACTAGCATTGCTACCATACCATAACAAATACATTCTGAAGTTAGAATGAACTAATTACATATTCATAAGCTCTTAATGACACATTACGATGCTTGAGACTCGATTATTTATCGGAATCACTTCAGATTTTACGGCAGAGTGGCAACACTCATAGTACTTTAACCAAAGATGTAATTTATATTCATTTATGGACACCACATTAACATTTAATTTTAATATCTACGCTAGAGGTTAATTTTATAAAGAAATCTTTGTATGTTAAAATTAAACCGAGCAACAATAAACATTAAAAGAGTCTGTATTTTATTTTGAAAACTTTATTACAGACAAATTATGTCCTAATAATAAGGAACACAAAAAAAAGTTGAATTTACATCTAACTTGGTGCAGTCGTTTGGAAGTTATGTTCATATGTCGCTTTCTTCATTTCTTCACACCCGCTAATTTCCACAAAAAGGGCGTGAAAAAGTTGCAAAGTAGGCAACGCGTTAGCGATACCTCTTGTGTTGCATGCGCGCATAGGCTACGGTGAACTCTTCCTATCAAGCGGGCCGTATCCGTATGTTCCATTGTCAACGTTATGGTAAAAAATGGTACAGCCTATATAGTCAACATTGCTAGGATTTCATAAAGAGTAAATACAAAAGCTTACCATAGAAGCTATAGCAGACAACACGCTGCCGATGGCTGCCATAACACCGCTCAACCACGCGACCACAACCATTTGTGACGTATTAGTGTGCAGGCAGTTACAGTACAGCAGCACTAGCTACCAGGAGCGGTGTGTGATCGTTACAGATGTACCCGCAGATTGGCAACCACTGGAGCGAGGTGTAGCGGAACTATTTGTATTTAAGTAAGCACAACGCCTAGCCCGGTAATTATAGTTCAGACAAAATAATTATGGTCGATTTAAATATTAAATATTGAAGTATGAAGCATATCATTTGAATATGAACAAATTACACCTACTAACTAAAGAAATAGGTCAATTTTTTTGTGTTTCCACCTTGAAGATTTTGTTCCTCATAGATGCAACATAGAGGTACCTCCAATAGGTAACATTCGGCAATTACGACCTGGCGGTGACCTTCTTTACAATATGACGAAGGGAAAGCCATATAGAAACGAGCTCTTAAACCTGTCATCATTTTATAACGTAAAAATTCGCCGAAACTTCATAGAACCATTCAGGAAAATGATGAAAAAATTTAATAATCATATTATGGAATGAAAATGCCTGACCTTTATACCAAGTCCAGCAAGTCACTTAGTTATTCTGCAATGCGGTACAACACACGGACAAACTAAACAGCCTGGAGTTGTGATTTATGCCCGGTTGATGATTTGGGCTCCCCATAACAGGCGAAATGGGTTTACTTTGACATTTCTCTTTATAGTCGGCGATGTAATGACTTGCTAACATACCTGTCATGGTAGGGTGAATTTGTATAAAATGTCACCGTATGAAACACAGAACAATATTCATTACATTTTTGTAGTGGTGCCATGTCACTGTACCAACTTTTAGTCAGTATCTGCCCAGAAAATTTTGGTTGTTACTGACAAGATCGTATTTCAACAGAACTTCGTTTCTATACACTTTTTTTTGATCCATGATTTACATTTGCTAATATTCTTAGAACTGCTATGTGATAAATTAGCTTTTTGACTCAATGCGAAAATCGAAATCGGTTTGTTAAAAGTACTCCAATTTTTTACATACCCATCCTATTTCAAAGAATGCACCCAATTACAAGTCAACCTGAATTTAGCAAAAGTGTAAAAGATATGATTTTCTGATCCAATTAAGTGTGCCATGAAGGATATTTGCATGTCTTCCCAGTAGCGCAAAGCCAGAAATCATAAAATTTTAAGTGTTCCTAATCCAAAATAAGATTACTTCGATGGAAGTGAGTCGTAAACATAATGATGGCGGGAGGTTGCGGTTGGCAGACACCGCCGGGTACAACAATATTATCGCTTGCGATAAAGAGCCAAAGACGCGGCCATGTGAGACCAAGCTGTTTAGTTTTATTGCTAAAATCATTGGTTGGTGGTTGCAAACTCTTCGGTAACTGATATTGCTTTTGTGGCTCCTCGGATATGTACTACCTGAATTCCTAACTGAATGGTATAGTTCAACTTTATGCCTCCAAGGACCGACAAGATGGACACACCACACCGGTACTTGCACGCTTAGGTACCTGTTTCATATCATAATAGCAAATAATATAAAAGACAACATACCTCTCTATTCTTCTCCGTGGCGACCTTTGGCTTGAAAAGCAGCTGGTTGACAAAGCCCAGGAACATGAGGATGTAGAGGCCGACGTGCGTGAGCGCCGCCGTCAGCAGCGTGCACTTCTCGAACGAGCCGGGGAACGTGTCGTACTTAGACCAGTCCATCTTCGGCAGGTCTGTATCCTCCGAGGCGAACTTCTGAAAAGCAAAATATTTAGGAGAGTTACATAGAAGTGTCTATATTGTCTATCTTTAGACTCCGATGAGTAAGAAACATACCATACTTATGCATAAGTATTTTCTATTCATACGCTATGTGCTTTTGAATCAAGTGTATGTTTCGAGTAGTTACATGTTCATTGGAAATTAGCTTGCCTGTCAATTTCCTGCTTATTGATACGTGTTTAACTACAGACAGACAGTCTATAAGAATTCACACAATTAATCGTCCATTAACTAATTATAATAATAGCTCATATATTGTTGTTCGTTTTCTATTCTTACAAATTATTTTTTTTTTTCAATTTTAATATGTTCCGCTCTTGCTCGTGTCGCGGATGAAGAGACCAATAATTATACAGTATTCGTTCCTTGTTTCTTATAAATGAGTATAAAGTAACGTAAATTATTTTATCATTCACCACCTTGTCGCCGCGTCCAGCATCATCACCTTGTCGTCCAGCTCTGCTGAACGTAACCGTCCCCCAAAAGGCGATAACCATCCCGGTCTCAGGCAGTCCGCATACATCCACTGCAAGCCACAGTCTTTAAATCATCGACCCATGTTGCAGCAGAGCGTCCTACACTACGTTTGCCCATTCGCGATCTCCACTCTAGCGCATGTTTGCTCCATCTACTTTGGTTTTCTGGCGAATGACTTCGTTATGAATTCTATCCACCAGAGAAACCCCGAGCACTGCTGTCTCCTTTGCACGTGGATCAACCTTAAATTTGGAGACCTAGCCTATGGTATGTGTCCACATTTAAGCTCCGTAAGTCATTACGGGTAGGACACAATGGTTATAAACCTTGGTTTTGAGGGATTGTGGGATCGATGATTTCTAAGATTTTTGTTCAAAATTACGTATCAATGGTAAACTTCATTACTGGTCTCTGAAGATCTACTTTGTTGTGTTTGGTAGTCTATTTATCGAGGAAGGCAATAGTCTGTATAACATCACGATACGACCAAAAGGAGCCAAGCAGCAATGTTAAAAAAAAAAACACAGAGAAAAGCTTTTTTTTTTTCAAATGAGTCCTCCCGCCCCGGGCAGCGCGGGAGGGACTGTCAGACTTGATTGACTAAAATCCACGGTGTCCTTCGGTAGCCCTTTGAGTACCGAGGAGTCGCGGTATACATACGTATGTCCCGCAACCCCGGCAAGGCTATGGCCCTGTATAGGGGGGGCCTGTCATTGTGCTGATGCTCTTTGAGGCGCGCGTGGACCACAACGCGCCGTCGACCCGGGCATGGTCCATATGGTCGGACAGCGAGTTGCCCTTTACTCGCCGCTCTACATGCCCGCGCCTACGTTGGCCGGAGATCGTCCCGCGACATCCGTCCCCGTGGTCTACCACTGCGCCTGGGGCGGAGGGAGGACGCTGTCTTCTCTCTCTTTCTCACGCAGCCCGCCTCCTCCTTCGCGAACAAGACTGCTTCGCAGAAGGAGGCGACCGCTTCCCACTCCTTCTCGCCCCGCAGCAAGGCCGCGACCAACGCCGGGCGCGAGAGGTCTCGGTCTATGATCTATCACCCGCGTGAGGACACGGCGGTGCTCCGCCCAAGCAGTGCAGTCCTGCCCCGTATGCTCCACCGTGTCCTCCGGGCGGTTCTCGCAGTGATGACATCCGGGACAGAGAACACCTGGTGACTGGTGTTAAATAAGATAGTTACCTAGCTAGATCGATTTTTTCATTTTGATTTGTCTGTTGATGGAAAGTTTATCACATTTTTTTTATTATTTTGAATCTTCTTCTTCAAACGTTATTTAACGTCTTCGTCGGCGTTGTTAAGATGGCGTAAATGGGATCGTGCGTGTGTCAAGGTTGCTAACTCACAAGCTCGGGAATCAGGAAGCGCGGGAGGGGCCGCGCGCACCGGCTAGCTACCACCTACTTACGTCACCATATATGCTGATAACGAGAGATTGCAAGGCACACTCAACCACGTGATATGGCGTGTTTACGACCTAACCAAATGCATTCGAAAATATAAAGCCGAAATAAATGTTTTATCGTACGTCGTTATTTCCAGCGACCCGCGACGGAAGTGCATTATTATTGCCTAGAACAATAAAAAGATTATTAATTCTGCAAAAATAACATATTTTTTTCCGCATGAGATGATGATAAAAGTATAATCATCATCATCGTAAAATAATCTTTGATAAATTTTATCAAAGATGCTTTTACCACATAGGCCTCTAAAATGTCTTTAGTTTTAGACTAAGGTTTGAACTCACATGAGAGGAAAAACTGAAATGCTAATAAAGGAGGTAAATTGGTATACATATGGAGGAAATGTTTTTTCCAAAATGTATAATAAAAATTAGTATGGAACAGCTAAGCTGCAAGATTAAAATAATTAACACTGAAATCTGAATTTTGTCTGTGACTTTATTGTATAGTCAAAAAAAGATGTTGTTTTTTTTCATATTATGTTGATTAATTAACAATCATTAAGAATATAATCTGAACATAATCGAAAATAATCTGACAATTACATTGATGAAGTGAGAGTGAAATCATTTTACTGAACTTACATTTATTTGAAGTATAAGTTATATTTTATCATTGTTCAAAACAAATGAAATACTCTGTACGGGTAATCATCATTTATGATTATGGGAAAGTGGTTTATTATCTTAGCGCTCAATATTTCCACTTACAGCTTGATAACTTGCCACACTGTTATCCTCACACAGAAGGTATTAATTAGACTAATATATTATTTCTGTCTGACACAATATTGTGGAATTTAGCAGCTCAAAATAACACGATGGAGGGGCCTGTTTTCAGTTGTGCGTGGCACAGAGCTGCCAGTGATGATGACACAAGTTAAAGTCTTGTGTGTAACCCTTAATATATGCTTCCTGCTACCCAGCAATATCTGAGTAACTCTACACATAACATTATACTGTGATTCTGATAAGTGACATTGATTATATTCTATTACTTATATTATATATCTTGCTGTTGTGTCAGGCAAGCTCTCATACCTAGCCATCTCTCACAATAGAACTATGTGAACAATTTATAAGTAAATTTCAATTAATTTTAAGGACATACTCTGTGCAAAATTGTTTGTAAAAAGTTCAAATATTTCACTACCTTGATTTGTGTTCATGATTGTAAGAGGAACTGTGTGGGAGCACTGTACACCTTGGTATAAACACAGTGGGCTGGCCAGACAAAATAGATGCAGCTCAATACTAGAATACTACAAAGAGAGACTGTCTGCCTGACCTCTGCAACCCTGTCACTGAAAAATACTTTAAAAACCTAAAATCTTTTACTGGGGAAATCTTGTTATAATTATTGTAAAATTTGAAATGAATATTAAAAATATTTTTAATAGCTAGTTTTGAAAAATTATCTGATGGAATTTAGCTGTAGTGGACACTTGGATAAGATTGAGGATATAGGTCGGCTAGCCCGCACTGGGTCAGCGGAGCAGTCGGGATTAAATCGCCTGAAGTGATGAGCCGCGGGGCGTGCCGCACACCATGAGTCCATGCACCGGCGAAACATTACGTCGAGACAACATTATTTGGAAGGTTATAACTGAGGTTTATAAAATAAATGAATGTCTACTCACAGTGTCACCATTACTTAAAAGTTTTGACTTCGCGTAACCATTTTTATTCGTATTCACTTTTCCATTAAGCAACTTTCCTTGTGTCCCGTTGGAATCATTATTTTTACTGGGCGATATTATTTTGCTCGCATCAACACAACCGTTCGCTACTATCGCCGCCATCCTTGTGGTGGTATGATTTTTGATAGTTACTATCGCACAGCGATGGTTTCGCTGTTATACAGCGCTTAAATTTTTACTAGTTTTATAAACTTAGCTAACCACCGACACAAAAGCGCTTAATTACTGAATAACATCTTGATACGAACTGCTTTATCGACTAATTTGACAGATACCAGTTGGTTGAATTGACAGTTGACACATGACAGACATGGCCTGCTTATTGATGTTAACAGTTTCGTTCTGAAACCTTATGTGAAAAAGTTACAGAGCCAGACTCTATAACTTTTCCATCGAAGGCTGGAATTCTAAACTTATGATTTATGGCAATATTTTTGGAATAGCCGGGGTTAAAGGTGAACGCAGACCTAGCCACACCGCAGTCTCCGCAGTCCCCGCAGTCATCGTTTCCTTACCGCTTCTACGGTTACTGCGATGTGGGTGAGTGTGCGAGGTTTCATAGAACTTCATACAATGTATTCGTAATGCGGGGACTGCGGAGACTGCGGTGCGGCTAAGTCTGCGTTTACCATAACAGTCCTCGATAAATTTGATTTTTAAAATTGCCGCTTTATTGCGTGGACAGCTTTCGTTGGCCAGACTCTAGGTTTTTAGCAAACTACCTCCGTTTTAAGTTTCCAAAGCCTGACACATACACGACAAAGTAAAGCATCGGTGTCATGAACCATAGAGCTTAGAGAGACAGCTGAATCGCCTTTCCTCTTTTTTTAAAACTGTGGTCAATTTCATGCAAGTATTGCTCAATTTTCTATGAAAATTCAGCATGATTTTCAGAAAACGATTTTTTACGTGGTAACACTGGTAACAGCTGTTGTTGCAATGTTGCCACTATTGCGTTGCGATCAAGCTCCGAGCTTCGTCAAGCTTTCATTTGTGAAACTTTCTTCGTGTTGTACATTATCCGATTGACATTTTGCACTGTGCTGAAGTGTCGGTAAAACAGTGCTAACTTAGCGCGCCTTCAAAAAAGGTCAGGATCGGAAAGTCAATACTTTTCGCAATTTCTTGCTTGCATTGAACGTTCTTACATTTTGTGCAATTTTTATTTATAATAACTGTTTATTCGACCCGTCAAACGTCTTAATATTTTAGTTTTAAAGTTGTCATATTTGCTTCCATTTACTTGTTATAATTTAATTTATTCCATTTTATTATCTATATTACCGGCGAGCGGCGCCGCCCCCGCTGCAACGGAGGGGTCGGCGATGAGTAATACCGTTCGTTTCTCGTGCTGAGTGACGTCGTGCAGCCGCGGCCGGCGAACGGCTTGCAGACCGCAGTACGATCCGGCGAGGACGCACGACAGGACCCGCCCTCCGCGCTCGCAGCTTCTCGCACTCGCGCTCCTCCCGCACCCTATCGATCAGTTACCACACCGGTCTTTTATCTGTCACGTAAAGAAACATGGACAGCGCCGACGCTCTCCTCGGGGATCTCGCGAGCGGAGACCCCGCACCGGTCGCCGACGCGCCGCCTGCCGAGCCAGCCATGAAGCGCGATCAGGACTCGACGGATGACTTCGAGCACCTCGACCGCGATGGCAAGCGAGAAGCGGCTGAATCACCGCATCGCCAGCCCGCCGCCGCCGCCACGCGCAGCTTCCTGGACATGGAGCGCGAGCTGCTGGCGGAGGCACCACGCGCGCCTTCGGCTTCGGCCGACCACATCGCTGACAAGTTCACAGATAGCGAGTCTGATGCCGACACGGCCGGTGAATCGCCCATGCACCGCGCGGAGCCTCGGGCCGAGGCAGTACGCGCCGCGTACACCCCTGAGCCGCCTCACGACCCCACACCCGTGCTGGCACCCGCGGCAGTTCCGGTCCCGGCCTCTGCCCCCACTCCCAGCGCTCCCGTGGCGCCTGAGAAGCCCTTGCCCGAGGAACCCAAACCGTCGGCATCTCCGGAGCCGGCGCCCGAACCCCCGAAACCCGAGCCTCCGAAGCCGGAGCCAGTGAAGTCCGAGCCGGTGGCACCGCCGAAGCCCGCAGCGCCCGAGCCGAAGCGTCAAGTAGCGCATGTGATTGAGGCCGAGGTCATCTTCTGCCAGATGGGACTCGGTAAGCTGTTCTTTCTTTGTATTACTTTTTTTTTGGCATTAGCAACGTTTCAAAATTTCTTAGGTAATTTGCTTTTCATTTTTACTATAATGACATAAAATACAAACGAAATGACTGCAAAAATGATCATAAATCATCCATCAGTGTTGGAGAATCAGAGCTATATTTTGAAGTGATTTCATTGTTCGTGTCTGCATGAGGTGTCGCCAGCGCGCGGCGTTTTTTGCGTGACACGGTAAGTTTAGAAAATTAGAATGGTTCCATTTGAAGGCGAGCAGCGAGCACTGCACGCCACGGACCGTGAAGAATCACGTCTGCAGGAGAACAATGGCCGCGAACACCAATGTTATCCACACAAGTGTATCACAGCACCTGAACAACACTATAGCAAGTTTATACACTTTAGAGATACATAAAAGCAAAATAAATTGGTTACGAAATTTCCGTGTCTGCCGCATTGATACTATGTCGCATCAAATACCTTAGATTTTTGTCATTTTGAATCAAATCATTCAAGTTTGGGGACTTCTGGGAGATTACATTTTTGATCAAGTAAAAAATGTGAAATTGTGACAACATTTAAATGGGGGCGGGGTGTGGCGAAACAAGGAGGGGTGGAGGAGGTCGGTTGCAGAGGTGGCGGAGCGGCAAGAGCGTTGACCGCGCTGCAGCGCCGCCCGCCGGTAACGGCACCCGCAGGCCCACGCCGGCCTGCACGCGGACGTCCGACTCCGCACCATACATTATTCAGACCACGTCTGCGCCGCCCCGTCCTCACGTCCTATCCTAGACTCCTAAGCCGTCGTCGCTACACCTGACAGAGCACGGGCAGGCTGTGTGATCGTTGGCGACAATCAACTGAGTCTGCAAACAAAGCATGCCTCCGACAGACAACGTCATCCTTGCAAGCAAACACGGTTTTTTCTTTGTCATCTCTTTGTCTTTAACTAGTAACTCTAACAGATAGGTATCTGTTGTTTACTTGTAATATGCCAACAATATTTTTGCCAGTACTGATTTTCAAAACTGTTAATTAATTGAACAGTCACCGTCGTAATTTTCTCAGCTCCCTAAATTTTTCTGCTAACGTTCGTTGTAAACGACATACCTAGTTGATTAGTTTCAATTTAGGTGTATCCATACTATACCTACAGCTATTTAAATTGAAAACTGGTGTTATCAGCAGGTCTTTATCTTATCTTTCCAAAACTGAGACCGCAACTTGCGTTCAAAATGCCTTACTCCGAAGTCTGAACATTGATTTTTTATCATCATGAACATTTTCCAAATGCCCTATAGCGTCGAGACTTTTTGTAAGTCTCTCTCAAAATGAAGTGTTTCCATTTTAACTAATTAATGCATAATCATTTATTACTTTAAATTCAATAAACACTAAATGCAACCGTGGCTCTGGGCATATGGGCATGGTGTTGATTCCCCATCGCCAGTGCACGGCCGCAAGGAGCGGCGTCGGCGCGGCGCGGCGGAGTGACGCGTGGTGCACGACGCCACCATCGCTAATTTTAGCTTGTCTGAAGCAGCAGCGGGCTGCGCTCACAAGCGGAGCACCCGCCGCGCGCTCACGTCGCACGCTCACGTCCTCGCGCTCCGCTCGCCGGTTACTACTGTCCTGAGTGGCGTCGTGTGCTCGTGCTGTGACTCATTGCCGCAAGGACTTGCCTTTTGTGCTGATATATTATTGTGTGTGAAACATGGGATCCGGAAGCGGTGACGATATCTCGCGTAAGTATCGACATAATTGGTATTAATTTGGGAGGGTGTCGGCTGCTTCAGTTATTGAAACTGCTTCCTAAAGTCTGCTACACTCTGTTTTGGCTGTGTCGGCAAAAGGTTTCCTCTCGGTGGTGGACATATTCTGCGGCTATTAGGTCAAATTCCTGTAATAAATCCGTCCGATACATCCGCGCGGTATTCTGCATAAAAAATTACGTCAGCTGTGCTTCCGCTGTTAATTTTGACGTAGTTAGGTTTAGAAATGACAACTTACATGTAATGAATCAGGAATACGTTTTGAAATAGTCTTTTCAGTCTTTCTAATTCTGCTCAAGAATGTTTCCTATCGACATAGGTACATACATAATACTATGTGGCATATCAAAGATGTCTTATTTTTATTCTGAAACGATCTGTACTCGTCCGTATCGACCTCGGCACGCTCTGCAAAAGTGCAATGTTGAATTGAAACTATACTATTGGTATTACTATACATTTATCACTATGGCTATCTTACTGTCTTGGTATCGGAATAGCTGCTACACTAAAAATGGCATTGCAATAACGTATCATTCATACATTTCTGAATAATTTTAGGAGAGATAGATGAAATTGTTTTACTATCGTTGAAATAACTACTACCTACTTGGCTTTTAGAAAAGGTAGCATGTTGTAAAATGATCGGTCCAAAAACCCAGACTCTTACCTAATAAGTTATTACATTTTGAATAGCAACATTTTGAGTTATAATTTAACTTAACTATAGTTAAGTACATAATTATACATTCCTGCCTGCCTGTCTCTTATGGATTGGAAATCTATATGTAGGTCGTACTACATGCAGCATTTGCCATACTGTATTATTTTATTAATATGCTTAGGTTTGATTAAATGTCGATTTATACATTGTTTATTACATTATTATTATCGTGCATTATTGATTGATTCAAATGAACAATCACTTATACAAATTAGGCCCAGCAATGCTAATTTAACTTGCATAAGATGGTCCCCCAAAACTCCTTTTCTTCCCTCTTACTCAGTCCCTTTTTCGTTAAGATCACAACACTATCTGTGTTCGAGTCATAGTGCTGAGCTCATCCTGTTATACCCAATACAAAACATTTTAATCTAATAGAAAAACCTCCTTTTATGTTTAAGATCACAACTTATCTGTGATCTACCGGAGTCATGGTGCTGATCCCATCCTATCTAACCCAATAAAAAACGTTTATTCTAATACCCACCACCTTTATGTCCAAGATCACAAAACTACTTGTGGTTTACTATCAGATGTACCGGAAAAACAACAAACAAGGAATGAATACTACCAAGCCAGGGATACAGTTCCAAGATCAACTCGCGCCCTATATGTACTCGTTGACCTAATTTCAAGCTGTTCACAAAAATGTAGCGCTGAGCCCTTTGTGGCCTTTGTGCCGAGATCTCCCGATGACGTCTCTTTATTGTCACCCCTTTGTTTACCGTACTGCTTAAATGGTGCAGGCAAAAAGCCCGTTAAGTTCATGAATTAAAACAATTCTTCATCTTAAATAAACCCACTCAGTCGAAAACGGGCAGTTTAATCAGTAGTGTAGTCACCAGAAGAGGAAAACTAAATTAATTAACATAGCTATGTATGTCAGTAAATTGTGCTTTTATAATTAGAAAAAATCTAAGTCTCGATTTTATCGCCTAATTTATTGGAGTGTTTCGTAATATCCCTCGATGGTTTTTTTTTCTAAACAGATTGCCGGTTTTTTTTTTTTCATTTAGAGTCAGTTGTTAAAATAAGGAATCTAGATATACTTTTATTCTAGTATTTTTTGCCCAAAGTTTTTGCTGCTAAAAGTAATTTGATTAGACTAGTCCTGAATATCTGGAAAAACCCAGACATGGATGCAATAAACTATAAAGACTACGCCTCGATGTATGTGGGGTGATGGGGTGACGTGGGAGCGGGGTGGCAGGCGATCGATACGCGCTCGCCAACCACCGCACAGACACGCCGTCACCGTCTGCTCTCTATAAACGGATCAAGTTGTTGCTAGCCGAAGAGCTTTAACTTCCACATTCCTGCCTATTTCATTTATTTCTGACTACTAAACTACTATTTTTTTAATTTGAGACTCGTTAGAAGTTCCCGGCTGTGAATGGGAAATTGTTGTTTGAAATTTATTAGATCAGGGCGAGCAACCCCATGGGGAAACCCGCTTATTACATTAATCACCCCTTTCATGACTATCTCCACTTAGCTCAAGGCAGGCATGATTGCATGAACATGTATCGTGTTCCTTTCGATATCGTATGAGAGACGAAAACTTGTTTAATTGAATGTTATTGTAAATGACCTAGACATCACCACGAGGTATGTGTTACCTAGTTAATATAATAAAGTGAAATTAATAACTCTCATTTTCGCCGTGACCTGTTCCGGGTGGATCATTTGGGAATTAGTTTACCTCTCCTTCAATTCCTTTTGTTTGCTCATACTTTAAGCCCCTACTTTATATTCTCTTGTCTTTATTTCGGTCATACGCTAGCTAAAAACTAATCGGATACAACCGGTGATGCCTCCCTCCACCGCGGAGGTGGAAGAGTTTGGTGACCACATCTCGAATGACAGGATCACCAGAGAAAATAAAAAAAGAGTTACCATTTAGATTAATTGACCGCGTTGTTAAGTTTCGTTGAACTTAAATGAGGGGAGCATTACAGCACGACGTGGCACAGGTAGCCGGTGACGTCACCACAGCCGTCGCGCACTCGGATGGGGTATTTTTAACCGGCGGGACATGGCGTCGCACACGTCACTCATGTTTAATTTACTATGCAACCTGCTCAATAAACGAGAATTCCTTTTTATGCCAGGTGTAATTAGCATAAGCTATAAACGGGAATCTCTTACGCCTGGCCTAAACCAATCCGACTGAATGTTTTAATCTTACTATAGTATTTACATTGTTATCTGCTAAGTGCTTGCTTTACATTTTCACAGTACTAGCTTTTCAAAATCATCAAAAACGAAAATATTGACTATTAAACGCCTCCTGAATTACATTGTTACATCATTTTCTTTGTGCCATTTCTATAAATCATAATATTGGGTAGGTATACCGTTTATCATAAATTATTGCTTAGTAGTCCTAATACAGTAGCTTTTGTGGAGTCATGGAGTATATCATTTTGACGCTCCTTATTTCACTGTAGTCTCCTTCAATAGTGGGTTTGTTTGTTTCAAGCATTTAATACCACCATGTCTCGGTCTGTGCCTACAACCTAATAATCGGCAAGTCCACGAACATGAGCGTGTAGATTTAGGGTTGGTTAGTCGGAAGGTTTGCCTGTAATTACCATAATGGAGGTGAGCTGCGGTGACTCATTCCCGCATTCAACAAAACTCTATGATTCTCGGCCTGCTATGCTGTAATTAGTAATTTCTAGGCTGTATGAGCTCCTCATCGAGACAGAGACTTGGGATAGAAGCACGACAGGTCACCGTTAGTACCTACTAAGTGAATACCAAACTAGAGAATAAGCAATGTTTTACCGACCACGACTGACAGATGTGCGCTACACCTGCAGTTTGGTTTGACTAAATTTAAAACCTCCAAACCAAAACCATTAAGTATTTGTTCTGTTCTGCAAGTACAGTCCATCTTTCAAGAGATTTATCTGTGACAAATTGATTGCTTAAGCTTACCAAGTCATCCAAGTATACAAGTATCGAAATTACATCATCCAGAATTTTCCGATAAGCTGTTGGCGTTGCCGCGCTGCATTGTTTGAAGATGCACTTGGGACATATTTTTCTCAAATAGATAAGTCATTATCATGTATGTCACCTTACGGATCCTCGCACCACATGCAAGGATTCTAGACGACTTCTCAAATATAAAGACTCTTAATAAATATACAGGCAGACAGAATTTGTATTTTTTCGGAACAAGATCAGCTTTTATTCTTTTCTCATAGTCAGTTTTTGTGCGATGGCTTACGATGCGTGAAGGCAACACGTTTCGAAAGTTGTCGGCGTCTCACTACTTTTAATTGTTTTTTAACAAGACATTATTTCCACACTGCAGCGAAAATTGATGACATAAGACATTACAATGCCAACTTTCAGCTTTAAGTATTCCAGCGTTAAGATGACCTTTCGCTTTACAGTATTCATGTTAACCATTAGTACAAAGTGGATAGTTAGCAGCACACATGGTGCTACAACGTGCAGTAGCTATTGTGTGCTAAATGAGGATAACGTCAGCATCACGGCTACATGATTCATCGTAACATAAGGTAACAGATAAGACGTAAACAACGTCGCGTCGCCTTCTAATCACTACTTACATCATGACGATCATGACCAAATTTTGCGTTATTTTCCGCGGATAGAAACGTGACTTGTTAATATGTGGATGAATGAGTACAATAGGCGAATGCACTTTGCAGGTGAGTGCAGCTCGACTCTGACATTATTTCATGTAGACCGCGGCGTGACCTGCGACCCGTCACCCGCGCCCTGTAAACAACATGCATAGGTACCAGACACCGTTATCTCGCTCTTACTCGTTACTTCTGTTCGTGTAGTGTTACTATTTGTATGTAAATAACTTGTCTAATCATCTGTCTGCACCGGAGTAACAATACTAACCGCACGATGAGCTAATTCTGTGAGACTGACACTTGCTGGAGAGGGCGCGGGCGTGCGTATGGTGGTGAGGCGGTGGTGGCGCTGCAGCAGACTGGGGGTGCTGGGGACTGGTGGTAGGTGCGCATGCGTGCGGCAGGCGCGGGCGGGCGCTGCGGCGCGGGGCGGGAGGGCTCGGCGCGGGGCTGCGCCGCCAGTATCGACGCGAGAGTCCGGCGCGGCGCGCGCTCCGTCCGCCGCCTTAATCCACCTCACGCTCGCGTTACGTAAATCACCACCATGCCGGACTCCGGGCCCTCCCTCTGCAGCGTCCTCAACCCGCGTAAGTGCCCCCTCCCCCTCGCGCCGGCTTCGCTTCGCCCGCTTTCCTCTCTGTCTGTCGCGACTAACCCGCTAACGCGCAGCCTTCTATTCCAGATGCCTGGTTCGACCCGCAGAGGCTGCACCCCGAAGGTGAGTGGTCGTGGAGCGCGGAGGGCAGAAATACGTTTAGGTGGCGCGCCGCCAACCGGGCCGCCGCGCCGCGCGCCGCCCGGGCAGCGCGCCTCGCCCTGCGGCCCTGCACTGTGACCCACTGCCGCTAGCACTACTGTAGTGATGTGTGAGCTCAGTGTTACACGCTCCAGTGACATTCACGATAGCTGACCGCGACGCGCGACGTCTCGCTGTCGCCAGTGATGGTGCTACCTAGACATGGTGGAGGTGACGGTGGTGGTTCTGGACAAGCTCAGGTGGTCGGGCAGCTCCGTGCGCATCATGACCCTGCCTCGTCGCGTCGCGAACTCTCGCCAAGCCACGATAAAATCATAGTGGCCGCCGGTGACAGAACAATAATAACTCCGCGTGTCGAGTCAAGGTTCGACAAGACCGTCCTAAATGTATCACTATTATTTAATAATACGTTATTTGCACCGAATTACGTCACGTAATGGTCACAATCGGAGATCCATCGTAATAAAATAAATTGACTGTAACCGGCCAAACAATTATTTTCACAATTTTCTTTTCGTAGTCTTGTTGATCCTCAACTCTATGAATTACTTAACTGTCATTGACCACAGAGGTAGTTGAAAAATTCCACTGCACCACTGTCGCGAGTAGTATATAATATCTGTAGTATGGGACAAAAAGGTGCAAATAGCTGTGCAGTGCGTAACTAGCTAATTGTGTGTCGTCACGGCTACGACCTGTAGCTATGACAGCGACGTCTTTATATTTATCTGTATGTGATCGAGCATTGTAGTTGATAGCGACGACGCTGGCTCGTGGCTCTTGGATGTCATTAATATTGTGTTGGTAATGAATGTGTGGCGGCACGCATGCGCTGTGTCGTGCTGCTCACCCTGCACTCTCAAATAGCCAGCCAAGATGAAATTAGACTGATTTTAACTGACGCTGAGGCCGGTAGCAATCTGATTTATAGTGTTTGACGATCCATCGGATTCGCTCGTCCGAATTCATATAATTCATGTCGGAGATCGCCGGGGAGATCGCTTTTTAATTATTATTGAATTACTTTGGCGGCAACCAACGACGGAGCCTTGCCAAAAAATTAAAAAAAAATATTCCACTGTTGGCATTACCTATGTGTTTAATATGGTTTTATTTTCTGAAGTACTATCTTTTATTAGCAAGCTATATTTTCGCATACAGCCACTAACAAACCGTTTTCCAAATAGGTATGAGCTTTCGTGTGCTTAACTTAGAGATTGGGGCTTTTTTAAGTCGTCTGATTCTTCAATTGTCTGAGTCTTTGTCTGACTTCTCGCATATAAAATCTTTGAAGGGATACCAATTTAGAAGGTATCTAAGTATATCTACTTCACTTGTTTTCGTTATGCCAAAAAGGTGATGGACATAGACTTTCTGCTCCTCTCAAAATCAGGTGGAGCGTTTGTGAAAACGAGCGATGGCAGAAACTAATTGAGTTATAGAATATAGAATCAGTAACAGTAAGCTGAGACAATGGAGATAAATGTTTGCCAAATCGATCGTAAGGTAGACTTATTTCTGTATTAGTGTCTGCGTATTCTTGTCGATTCCTTTCATTCCCAGACACAGTTTGGGCTTCTTTTGTTTCTGTTGCCATTAACTCGTCCCGTGTCGGCGTGACGACGAACGGTTTGTTCGGACACACTCCATAGATTGCATCAATGTCCTCCTAATTGAATTATAAGCGCATGCCCTAGCACTGACCCGCCACGTGAATCCCCCTCTGTTCACTAGCCAGTTGTAGCTATTAGCTCTGCACAACATGTTTTAACGGAAGGCTGGTTTTTCTTTGTTTCCTGGTTTTCTACGCGACGAGAGAAACTCGATCGCGTACTGGAGGTCGCAGGAATTCTATGTCCATCTGTACATAAAGGTGCCACTGAGTATCTGTTACGTTCTGAGGCGTGCTTCGTCCGTGAGCAAGACGACGCTATTCCTACCTACTTATGTTGTTGTATATCTCGTGATAATGTCGCCAAGTTGATGAGTCGTAATCGCGGCGGTAAGACCCCTCTTTGAGGAGTGGCTGGAGAGACGTCACGGCGTCCTGACCTATCGCATGACGCAGGTCCTCACCGGACACGGAAGTTTCGGGAGGTACCTGTGGCTGATGGGAAAGGAGGAAACGCCGGGGTGTCACCACTGCGAAGATCGCCCGGAGGACACAGTAGAGCATACGGTGCAAGACTGCCCAGCTTGGGCAGAGCACCGACGTGTCCTCACGGCGGCGATAGGCGGAGACCTCTCGCGCCCGGCATTGGTTTCGGCCATGCTGCGGAGCGAGACGGAGTGGGAAGCGGTCGCCGCCTTCTGCGAGGCAGTAATGCTCGTGAAGGAGGCGGCGGGCCGCGAGAGAGAGAGGACAGCGTCCTCCCTCCACCCCAACCGCAGTGGTGTACGCCCACGGCACCGTACGTCGCAAGACGATCTCCGGCCACCGTAGGCGCGGGCATGCGGACAGCGAGTAAAGGGCAACTCGCTGTCCGACCATGGACCATGCCCGGGTCGACGGCGCGTCGTGTTCCACGCGCGCCTCAAAGAGCTGTCAGCAAAAATGACGGGGCCCCCTCTCAGAGGGCCAAAGCCTGCCGGGGTCGCGGGATTTATTTCTATTACCGTGACCCCGGAACATAAAGGGCTACTGAAGGACACCGTGGATTTTAGTCAGTACAAGTCTGACAGTACCTCCCGCCCTGCCCGGGGTTGGAGGTCTCATTTGATGATTTTACCACGATAAAAAAAAAAAAAAAAAAAAAGTTGATGAGTCGTAAGGTATGGAGAAATGTACTAATCGATATACCCAGCAAATACACGTCCTTGAGCACTATGTACGTAACCAAAATTATTGCTTGCTATATGCCATGCTCAAGGTAAAGGTTTCAATCATGTCCGTACCCATAGGGAGTTGCTTGCATTGTTTGTGGTACCTGTAGCCGCGTCGTGACCTCACTCATAGCTCCATAAGTCATATTTCATCTGCACACTCTTATTGGTCTCGCCTTGATATAATGTAATGGCTAGTGGCTACTCACTAATTGTACTTGCTGCTATAGTAACTAATACTTGCGTCATGCATATCAAGAGCCATAAATGATGATACTTTTGCAGTGATAATGGTGTGAAAAAATGTGTGCGGACGGCCGACACACGTTCCAATTTCATAATACGATATTAAAAATATCCAAATTGAAGTACGTACTTCTTCATTGATATGAAATGAGAGATTAGATAAATGATACACAAGAAGTACAAAACTGAGATGGAATCAATGTGGCCTGGATAGCATGTGTGTCGGAATCACGATGACACGTGGTGATCTGAAACATGACAGCACCCCAAATGTACATACTACTGAACGTGGGAATATCAACACTATACCTATTGATAACTTTACGACTGTAAGACAACATTTCGACAGGCCTTTTGGTCTAGTGGTTAGTGACCCTGACTGCTATGCCGGAGGTCGTGGGTTCGATTCCCACCCAGGACAAATGTTTGTGTGATGAGCACGATCATTTGTTTTGTGTCTGGGTGTAATTTATCTATAGTAGGTATGTATTTAGAAATAGTATGTTTATCAGTTGTCTAGTACCCATAGCACAAGCTCTGCTTAGTTTGGGACTAGATGGCGTTGTGTGATAGTTGTGGAATATTGTGGAAATTTCCATGAAAACCGGTCGCTCACTCAATGAACAAGCCACAAACTACGGAACTCGTAACAGGATCTTATCTAAAAAGTCATTAGATATCCATAATGTTAATTGAATATTTCTAATTCAACCGTAATTGACAATTAGTTTGTTACTGCTTATTATTTTAGATTATACTTACATCAGTTCCATCCAAATCGATGTCACGTATCATTATTAATAACACACAATGTGCAAAGACAGTACAGATGGCAGACTAGGGTCGCCAATGTGTAGATGAGTTGCTTCCTTTGGCCCAGTGCCGGCGCGGACGGCATCGTCACATCGTCCCGCTGATAAGCGGCGATATCGCGCGGAGCTTGATCCGCTCTCTCACCTGCCCTACAGACACGAGCCTAATGTACAATCATAATCTTATAACTTACTTTCGCAAGATTGTCTACTCTTGCTGGACACATACGTTATACATGGCGAATACTTGGCGAATCTCCGTGATTTAGTGATTTCGTATGAAAGTTTAGAAGAATACACACAAGAAATTTGGATTAACAAGAAATTATACTAGTTTCTAAGACTACCATCGTAGGTCACGGGAACTTCCACTTGGTTTGTATCAGTTTTTGGCTCGTCTTTCGCAACTTTTGCAATTTATTTAAAAGTTCGAGTCGCCTGTCTTGAAAAGTGTTTCATCACATCAGTATCTGCCGATCTAAACCTTATTGGCTTCACAGTTAGATATAATCGAGCACTCCTTGGGCCGACTATCGCGGGAGACAAAGGGTCGTTAGTTCACCTTATCACGGTTATTTTCCTTTGTTATCCGTTTCCATTTGTTTAAAGCTATTGTGGTCACATAATTTAATGATACCTTATGTTTTATTACTTTGTCGATGCGTTTATCACTCGAACTACTTGTAATATAACGGTGGGCCGTAAGAATACGATCCGTAAATTTTCATAATAGTGAACAGGAATGCGTGTTTCGGTTGAATTAGAACATTTGAACGTGCGTGGTGTGTGGTGGTCGCAAGCCAGTCGCGGTGGGACTGCGCGTTATTTTTACCACTGTGACGAGGCGCAGCGTCCTCCGCGCAATGTGTCTCTCCATTGTGTGTTGTGAAGTTGTGGTTAACTTTCATCTTTCCTCACATCGCGACCTATAAACACATTCATTCATGCAAACTGCTCGTAACTACCGATACAGACTTACTGTTCCGTCCCATTGAATTAGAAATGCGGACCAGCTGTGTACGGAATCGATTAGCCATCATGTAATATGCAGATTGGCATGAATACAGACTGCACAGCGCGGGTACAGCTTGTCGCGTAGCGTAGGTGGTTAGTAGCTACCGAGTGTCATTGTACGCCAGCAGTGTAATGATATTATGAAGGTTACATTTGTCAGAATAATGAAAAATCCAATATCGAGTATTGGCTCATTTATGATCAAATTGTAAGGAAAAAAATTACCTATGTCAAAAGCTGATGTGTCACTGTCAGTAGTAACTTGATACTAATCTGTAACGTAAGATTGTATCTGTTTTCAACATTCTATTCTAGAGAATTCATAATGTTCTTAGCATTGAAGTTGGTGTGTTCACTATGTGGAGGAAGATTAGAAAAGTTAGAAATGATTTTCAAAAGTATGAAGATATTGTCATGGACGGCGACCTTTCCAAAATATTTTTATCGACCGAGAATAAAGGAAGCAACCTTTGTTGTCGCGTGTCAGCCGAATAAAGAACCGAAGAAAATTTCTTCCGAAATTGAATGGTGTAAGTTAACCTAATACAATAAAATACCTTAAAGGAAAAGCATACCTAGCAGTGGCTTGAGGTTTACCAGGTGAGGAACACAGGAACAACATAATACCCATAAATTAATAATGCAACTGTTGAGACCTACGGGTGGTGTGAGTGTACTAAGATACCTCTGCCTAGTAGTTCCGGAGTTAAACGTTATGAAAACATTCTCAATTAGCCTATCAACGAGGTCCGTCAACATGAGGCACTCGTTTCAGAGCAATTCATATTTTTACATCCTATTGTCTTGTCATGCTGTATCATTCTTTTGATAATTGTTATCAATTTCACATTTTGTACTCCTTATCATTAAAACAAACAAACGGTGCTAAGTATATTTGTCTGCTTTTTTTATAAAGTTCATCTTTACCTACGCTTGTCGAATATCTATCTATAGTACCATCTTGTATTTAGCTTGATAAGGCAATTAAGGCTGGATGGCATTGACCGTGCGCGAGCGCCGATCGGTGCCAAGTGCGATGCGCGAGCGCCTGCGTGTTTGTTGTGGCGCGGAGTCGCACGCATGCATCGCGTCCGCGCTCTTTGGATAATGAAAGCCTTTCCAGATACGCAGCGACTTTCAGTTTCGATGCTCACGTTGTGTTCAAACTCGTTTGGTGCTGGCATCCAGTACGTGAAGCCGCTGCATGCTACGTGCAACAACGTCTTGTATTTATTACAAACATGCTTCACAATATTGTTGTTCATGAGTACTTGCTACAGTAACTAATTGAAGCTGTTTGTTTTCGTTTCCGGCGCGTTGTGCATTGGTTTTCATTGTTAAATACTTTAAAACGTGTATTTATAACTACTTTGCCGCCGTTTTCCTTGGTAGTTAGTTTCGTACAATGTTAAGTGTTGGTATTGAGAACATTCCAAGTTATTTCAGTAGCTGTTAGCTTAACTTTTTTGTGGGTAAAAAGTATAACTTTCTAATCGATCACCACAAAATAGGAGTACCTTTTGTATCGCTAGTTTGACTTATGAATTTCCGCGATAATAGTTTTATACCCAGATACTAGTTGAATGTGACAATTTACCTCCGTCATCAAAGGCGGCTCTACATAGAACACACCCACTCCTTTATGAAGGCACCAGATATTATTAGACGCTGCCTCATAATTACTTCATAAGTAAATTTAAATGATACCTTCGGCTGGCCAGTTCCCGATATAGTAGTAGCATGACTCATACAAGATTCGATTAAGGCGATCCATAAATATTGTTCGGATGTCTGGTTCTTTAACATAAACCCTTAATGCAATTGAAATAACTGAAGTTAATTTAGAATAATAATCTTCACCTCAGAGTAATATGTTCTGCATTTCAAAATCAGTCGGTGAACTGTGTATCATACGCTGGACTTAAGCAGTCTTCTATAATCTCGAGCTAGCGTTAATTGCAAATATCGGCTTCCATTCATTAGTTTACGTTGTATTGTAGACTCTTGTTTGCATTGCTACACTAAAGCCCCGTATACACTAAAGTGACGTGATGCCAAGACATGGTTGGGTTTGATTTTAGGAGAATATCGCTTGACTTCGTCCTACAAATTTAATGTTACTGAATGTTTTTTTTGCAATTGAAAATATCACGTCAAGCTATTTTAGCTTTAAGACCAATGTTACAGTTGCAGGGCCGAGCCGCCCCTATGTGCGAAGTGTGCGGCGCACACAGGCGCCAGGGCAATAGAGGCGCCGGATGACCATAGTGCCAATGTTGAAATTACTTTTGTTACATTACATTTTAATACTTGAGTATCAATAAGTAAGTAGATGGCGAGAAACTGATAAAAGTGATGAAAATATTTCAGAAAAAAATTGAATATATATCTATGAAAGAAATTTGAAAGACAACTACATAAAAAGGCGCTTCATATAGGCGCTTCATAGGTTTTGCACACAGGCGCTGCAAGGGGTCGGCGCGGCCCTGTACAGTTGGAAAGTTTCATATGACTTTCAGTTTTCAATCTACTGGAAGTTATTGTCGCAAGTGGCAAAGTAGTTCGAAGTCGAGTGCACCTGAGTAACCAAATACTATTAAAATTATATGCATTGTTGTTTTGATTGTTCTTCTGCTCCTAGTAGAGAAAGTGTGAAAAAGGCTGAGTTTGTTGTTTGATTAGGGTTTTGAAAAGTTTGAGAATGGTGCACGAACAGGTACACCACCGTATGTCCTTATTTGAGATAAAAGCTGTAACTAGTTGAACGATGCGCTCTCCATCGAATGACAGGCGTCTCAGAGTATTGCGTGTAATGCGACAATGTAGGAGCGTTCTGCGTCGGGTCATGTCGCGTGGCAGTGGCCGGCGCGGGCGCTGCGCTGTCAGGCGCGGGGCGTCACGGTGACGTGTGTGAAAGGCAGCGCCGCGTGGCGCGCGCCATGTGCGGTGTAGCCTGCGCCCGCCGCCGCGCGCTCACTCCGCTGCCATGGCGCGCCCCAAGCACTCGCCGCGACACTACGCGCAGAACGAGCCCCTGCCGCCCCGAGGACCAGGTACTGCAGGACGAGTGTGTGACGTGTCAGTGTGCCCGGCCGGCTCGCAGCCCGGCCCGGCCCGGGCGCGGCCCCGGGCCCTGTGAGGACGTGGAACAGAAGCCTCGTCGTAACGTGAGCAGGGAACAAGTAGCCATACGGTGTTTACTTCCGCGCATACTATAAGTTTTCTTTCATCTTTTAAAAGGTTTCTTTCACGCGTCGATAATCTTATCATTTGGTGCGATAGTTCAAATGTAGTAGAGTTAACAAAACAAATCAGTCAGTGTATGTTGTACGGGTAGAGTAGAACTAAGTGATTTTATTGGCGATAATTTTTATGTTAAATTTCTCAGTTATGGTGTATCTGACGGGAAGACAGCTGAATCTGAATAACGGTACTTTGTTAGATTCACTCGCTCCATAACACAAATGGTTATTTGAACGCAGCCTCATTGAGAAAGTTTGGAAGGCATCATATAACCGGTTCACAAGCCTGGTTGGCTGACTCTACGTTCACCGTTAAATTTAACATTATTTTGATCAAAACTTATTGAGATCATCGACGGATATAGTTTTATTGTGTGAGCTTTCTCCGCGACAACATTGAACAAGCTAGTGATGCGTGTCGCGCGTAACGTTCAGTTATAGTTGGAGGAACTGGAGTGGGTCATCCTGAGAGAATGTATCGTTATTTCAATAAAATATGTATTTGATTATGTCAGTTTAATAGTGCGACCCTATTCCCTTGCCCGGCGGCGTGCGCTGTGCTGGTTGGTCTGACTGTTGTGCTCGTGTGCAGTGGAGTCGCTGATCTACTGGCGGGCGGCGGCGCCGAGCGGGCTGGCGCTGGGCGCGGGGCTGGCGCTGCTGGTGGCGCTCGCGTGCTGCTCCGTGGTGTCGGTGCTGGCGTACGCCTCGCTGCTGGCGCTCTCGGCCGCTGTGGCCTTCCGCATCTACAAGAATGTGCTGCAAGCCGTTCAGAAGACTAATGATGGACACCCATTCAAGTAAGTGCTCACACACCATCACTGCTCACCTTTGTCATTAAAAACTTCTAGAGATTGTTAGTATATAATTATAGTTAGCATATTAGTATTCTGAATGATAATCACTTAATTATTTATTCGTTATTCTTACATTATTTAATGAAGAATGGTCGCACAACAACGGGCTTTCTATTACTGTAATTTTATTAACCTAGTATCTGCAGTGCCCTTACAGCCTCGTCTCAGATTACGTCCATTCACTTATCATAAATATGCTGTTCAACGTGGCTCGAAGACGTGGAAAAAGCTAAAATATGAAAATTAAATCATGAGCCATCGTAATATACTTTAATCATTTACACAAGAAGTACTTACAATGTAATAATTCTTATCAGTGCACGCGTATTAGTCCCTTCGGTCAGCATCTGTAATATTCCTACTCAGTGAGACGTCGACTCCTTCTATCAAAGTAATTAAAAAGTAATAAAGTAAGTAATCAAACGCGGACATTGATTCATCATGTCCACCACATTGTCTCACGACCAACATTGCTCCCAGGGAGCTGCCAAATGTTGTTAACTTTTGCTTCCATTGACTTGTTGGTGAACACTGAGTAATCCTCCTCTCTACTTGAGGGACGATGTATGGTGGACACTTGTATGTGTGGACAGTAATCAGCGCACTGGTGTTTATTCAGATGTCAGTACAACTTACGTAATCGATCCCAATGATCTAAGTTCGTTGAAAGGTACTCCTGATTGTAATTCAGGTAACACCGCGCGGCCCCGCAATATGTATTGAATAGTAATTTTAAAACACGAAAATATTTTACTCAATGTAAAATTGGTAAAATCCCAGAACATTCGGGTTCCATGACTTCCATCTTCATTATCTGCTCGATACAATCTTATCGCAACTAGAATAAATTATTCAGTTACGTAATTAGAACTGATATAAAATACAATAAGGTGCTGCTATTCTCTTTAGGACGCAGTGCTGACGCAGCATTAAAACCACAGTGTCTCCCTTATAATTTCGATGTTATACTCGACAAGAGTTCAAAATCCACTAAAGACAGGCTGCATTGTATCGCTGCGTCAGCGATACATCTATTAGAATTAGCACTACTAGTTTATAGGTACTATTTGTATCTACTTATTACAAAAGTTGAAAGTGATGTTTCAAATATGTGGGGCTTGAGAAAATAAATTAAAAACTTCACTGACATACTTTTCATCATAAATTGTGTAGGCGAAGGTTATTTTTTGCAGATGGTTTCTATACAAGTTTTGGCAATTTCTTTTACAGTAATGCAATCTGATTCAACGTTAGCTCAGAAAGTTTAATATAAATTAAATATTATTTGCTTACGTACCTAACAAGAAAACGATGACCTAGCAACGCGTTTCGCACGATTCGGTTGTTTCTTAGTGAAATGTGAGAGCGTTGTGCTAGAAATTGGAATGTTGCCCGGTGGAGCGGAAGGACACTCCCGGCCAGATTGTCATGTATATCATTACCGGTGGCGCCAGCTCTGGAGAGATTTCTCACTTCAGAGAATATAATACGTATGCCATAGTAATAGGCGAGGGTCGCTGTGATATGATAGTCAGAGGGGTTTTAAATGTTATGAAGTCTAGTAAAAATCTCAATAAATTGAAACTGCACCATGGTTGATTCAAACTAAGTTCATCGTAGTATGACGACGTGCTAGTGATATTCAAGCACATTGTAAAGCAATTGGCTATTTGATAGTATCATTAAATTCAAAACTTAAATAGTCCGTCACATAGAGTTTTCTAAAATAACAGACACGTATTTTTTTTCTTTTGTACGAAAATATTTACCAAGATATAACGCATCATTGAGAGAGTGAGGACTCGAGAGCCCTGGACGTCACGAGCTCCCCGTGACGTCAGTATTCGTCGTAGTTAGTAAAAATTGTGACATTGTAAACATTTTGAATATTTTTTGATAATCTAACTGACGGACTGTACAGACTTTTTCTTTCAAATACCACCGCACAGACTGATCTAGCGGCGATATATTTAACTTGTGTATGTGTTGTGTTCCAGATGGTTGTTAGAAAAAGACATCAGCGTGCCGGCGGAGCGCGCGCAGTCACTGGCGGCCGCCGCCACCGCGCATCTCAACGCGGGCCTGGCTGAGCTGCGCAGGTAGGCCACTCACGGCTATACACCACCTATACATACATACAGTCGCTGGCGGCCGCCGCCACCGCGCATCTCAACGCGGGCCTGGCTGAGCTGCGCAGGTAGGCCACTCACGGCTATACACCACCTATACATACATACAGTCGCTGGCGGCCGCCGCCACCGCGCATCTCAACGCGGGCCTGGCTGAGCTGCGCAGGTAGGCCACTCACGGCTATACACCACCTATACATACATACAGTCGCTGGCGGCCGCCGCCACCGCGCATCTCAACGCGGGCCTGGCTGAGCTGCGCAGGTAGGCCACTCACGGCTATACACCACCTATACATACATACAGTCGCTGGCGGCCGCCGCCACCGCGCATCTCAACGCGGGCCTGGCTGAGCTGCGCAGGTAGGCCACTCACGGCTATACACCACCTATACATACATACAGTCGCTGGCGGCCGCCGCCACCGCGCATCTCAACGCGGGCCTGGCTGAGCTGCGCAGGTAGGCCACTCACGGCTATACACCACCTATACATACATACAGTCGCTGGCGGCCGCCGCCACCGCGCATCTCAACGCGGGCCTGGCTGAGCTGCGCAGGTAGGCCACTCACGGCTATACACCACCTATACATACATACAGTCGTAAGTGAGGACTTCATTAGTCCCCTCACCATGGTGGACAGCTGGCTTTTGAAATATCTTCATCACACAGACAAATGGACTTCACATTAGAGTGGTTAAAAACTAACGAGGTCAACCGTTATTTGACCACAGAATGATTTAATTGAACGACTTTCTCCTTCATAATGTTAAAGCCGCGATGTTTGAACATTAGTTAAACTAACTCAATAATAATAATATTAAAATCAATACATTTTTTTTAAAGAACCATTTAAAATTTGTATAGAATTTCACAAATGCTTTAATAATTGAACAACCATTTCGGGTATGACAGCTTTCTATACAAGGCTTCAGTTCAGATCAAACTCAGATCAAGAAACAGCAACCTTCTTGCCACTTTTTTGTAACGGGTCCTACGGTGTAAGCACTGCACCTTGGATAATAAACGTGGCTTGGGGTCATCAAAGTGCTGGATCAGAACCAGATTCAGCACTCCTGAGTGCAAAAATACGACCTGGCTTTTTTCATTTCCACCATCAAACACCTTGGGAGGAAGCCCAGGTTGTCCAATAATCAAGCAATGCGTTAGTAGTAGTAGTAATGCTTGGTATTCGTAGTATAATTCGTAGTGTAGAGTTTGTGTGACGGTGCGTGTGATATTGCAGGTTGTTCCTGGTGGAGGACCTGGTGGACTCCCTGAAGTTCGGCGTGCTGCTGTGGTGCCTCACGTACGTGGGCGCCTGCTTCAACGGCATCACGCTCATCATACTCGGTCAGTACACCAATATCTTTCACCTCCATGTCGCTTGCGATGATGCGAGGTACTTCGAAATAAGGAGATCTCAACTCGTCGGAAACTTTTCAATGCATATTCTCTGATTTCTCCATTACGCCTAGACAAATTAGGAAAATTCTTTAGGTATACTTCACAGAAGGTCTCATGGTAATCAGGTCAGGATTTTGGAGAAATCGAACGGCAACTCTTCAATAACTGACATCAATTTTGTTGGCGCAATATTACACCTAAGTAGACTCATTAAAAACTTTTTTGAAAATAAAAGAAACATTGATTTACCTACACCTTTAAGCCGAAACGATGCAAAGTACCTAACTATCGCAATGCTGTGTCAACAACAATTCAGTCATTTAACAAAAGAACAAATTAATTGCTTTCGAAAGCAATTAATTTGTTCTGATTTGCAGACTTGTCCACCGCGGCTCAGTGCTATCGTGATAATTTAATTCATTTGAATAAAATACCTAAAAAATTCTTAATTAACTCCAAATTAGAATTGCTCATCTTCAGCTAATTGTGTTGTAACAAAAACCAAGCGAGTCACTCTCGGATTCACTCGTGCTGTCGTGTGCCGGTCGATTGCGCGCCGTCGCGGCTCCACTCAACTGGCAAACATGTTGACGTGTATCTCATATAACATCTGCAGCGATGGATTTTTCTCTAAAATAGTAGATGTCCAAAGAAACAACATCACTCCTGTTGTTAACTGACTTCAAGCACATGTCCAGTTCTATTTCTAAGTGGTTTTTTACATACATAATTGTTCTTGTATAATTCCGTCAAAAGAAAAATAACTAAAAATGTTGATGGAATTCTAGAGCACTTGAAAGATAGATATATTATGTACTATTTGACAAGAATATGCGTAGATTATCACAACAAAAAAGGGGTTAAATAAAAGTACTGAATAACTTCTGTTTTTCTTTTAAAGTTGGTTTATTTTTTTCTTTTCCCAGAATGTCTTAGAGTTTTTAAAAAGGGCCTGCAGATCTATATTATCCACCTTTCATCTCCTCTACCTACTGTTAGGAATATATTTGTTGTTAACGCTCGCAGATTAGACTCCAGTTTGCTATGTCCTTATGGAAAAACCCCGACACTTGAGGATGTGATCACTAGTATATTAAAACAGGTGACACACCACACACATTCCTCAGAACTCAAGTATTAGGTCACAGTTCGTAAATAAGTTGTAATACGCGCGTGACGAATGGCTTATCATTGACTGAGCTCAACCGAGAACTGTACGCTGTAGTAACGACCGCAGCGCAGGTTGTAACCGCACTTCCTCATAGTATGATCTAAAACGAACAGCGGGATAAAAATAATGAAATAATAAATTGTATCTTCTTTGAGAAATTGGGGAACATACATAACAAAAGATTCCGCCGAATTGAGACCCTTCTTGTTGCAAAGTCGGTTAATAAATAAGGTGTGCAGGAGACCTGAGGCTAAAGTGGGCCATTAGGTTGTCATACACTCAACGTCCTCGTTGGTCGTTTTTGGAAGCTCTATGTTGAACTTGTAAACTGTCAGACTCGTACTAACTAAAAATTCATGGTGTCCTTCAGTAGCCCTATATGTACCGGAGTCGCGGTATACGTGTGTCCCGCGACCCGACAGGCTTTTGGCCCTCTAAAGTCTCGTCCTTGTGTTGCTGACACTCTTTGAGCCGCGTGTGGATCACTCGCAGTTTGGGTTAGTGATTTTGACCTAAATGCGGTGGCACCCACTCGTAGCACTGCCAATTCTATCTATATCTATTTCTATTCTATCAAGAATAGACATAGGTAGTTATTTTTATAATACGTTTTTCTTGTCTGAGTACAGCACGCGACTCGTAGTCATTTTGAACATCGTCATGCTGATGATGTAAGGATCATGTTATGCGTCCAGACTCCAGAGAGCACTTGAGTTGATAGGTCACGAGAGATGGAAAAGTTTGTCGAATCCTTTTTGGGAGTATATCGTTATCGATATCGGTTCGGATGATTTCGACTCGGCATCATTTAAGACAGTCGGCTGTCTAAAATCATTAGGTTTAATATTAACTTACTTGTTTATTGTATAGTTTAATAAGTGTGTTGTGTGTGTTTGCAGGGTGGATAGCGTTGTTCACTCTACCGAAGGCGTACGAGATGAACAAAGCGCAGGTGGACGCCAACCTCGAGCTCGCGCGCGGCAAGATCAACGAGATCTCCGCCAAGTGAGTCACTCCTACTTATCTATGCTCAACATTATTTTAGAAAGGTTCTACTGTGTGAGTTGTACACGTCCTCTTATAAAATATGTCCAGTTTCGGTCTGAAAAAACTTAATGGAAGTTAGTTTTATTAATTTTGTCAATAAAATTTTTCAACATGTGGTTGGAACCCAATCCCTACTGAATAGTACTTTTTAAGTCTGTACAGACAGAAACCGAACATATTGTAGGTAACGGGTTGGTTTCCACACTATTATTTGTGTATTTTGCGTGCGGATTTTCCTTAAATAAACCAACCCCAACATAGTTAAAAGGCTAAGTTGATGATAACACCGCAACTGTTACACTTATTCTCATTGGACGTATTCATATAAGACTATTACGATACGACACTGCAATATCGTCTGCTCGCAACAATCTTCGTTCAACACAGTAAAATGAATGAAACTAATGATCTTCCCGATACCATGTCGTTATCGTTGTCGTCTAATGTGAAAGCGCCCATTTCCAGGCAAAGTATTCAAGAAATGCGTATTGTTTGTAGCATGCTTCTAATTTCCTTGAATAGACAATATAATACTAATACGAAAATTACAAAGAGATCTAAAATAGTACAGATTTGCAATAAGTTTAAACTGCCGAGATGCTAAAGTGCTAAGAACTTGTTTTGCTGACGCTGCACAATTAGCTTGCGTTATGTAAATTAATATTTGTATTAACATTTTGAGTCAGCATTATGTAAACTTTGCTGTGTGTTCAGCATACAGTGGTTTTAACTATAAATATGAGTAAATTACAAAAGTTATTTTAATAATACAAGCAATGTGAAATTGTTTCTGCAGTTTACCTGAAAAATGGAAAACTGTTCATTCATTACCACGATCTCTCATTTTAAATGACTGTAATGCTACTTTTTAAAGACTGCGCCCAGGCAGCGCTGAAACTACGGTTTAGTTGATTTTCAACTTATTGATTTAGAGAATAAAGTTGTAAATCTGTTAAAGTCTCGACTTTTAGTCAGTTTGTCTTTACAAGCTCGTCGACCAATACGACGTAGTCTTATAGAGAATAGCATAGCTGGCCACTAGTCATCCAGCTGTGCAAATATTAGTAGGTACAGCTTGATTTACATCTGAATTCTCTGAGCAAATGAAACCAGCTTTATCTGATGAGTCAGTTACTGTTGTAACAGCTTTCAATAAGAACCTTGGAGTTTAATAAAGTACTCACCTTCGAAACTGTATTTGCTTGTGATATACATGTGTTCTGCAAAGCATGCCTATATTATCATCGCGATTTCTTTGAGATTATGTATTAAGCAAAAAGTGATATGAAGTTAGGAAAATCAATCGGTATGCCAAATGAAAGAAACTCTCCGTCAATACTTTGCCCGTGTCCATAATTTCTTTTGGCATTATTGTAGCCATTCGATACGACTGTCAAAGGATAGACAGTAGTAATTAATTGTACGCAGGAAGTTTTTGTTCACTTGACTAAGTTTCCCCATTTTTTTAGATATTTTGTTGGAAAAACTAACTCGTGTGTTGTTCCAGGGTGCGGGCGGCCGTGCCGCTGGGCAGGAAGTCGGAGAGCGAGAAGGACAAGTAGGCAGCGCAGGCGCACGCGCTCAGTACTTCACTGTTTGTTATATTTATTATTATGTACTATTAAAGATAACTACTTTACGTGTAAAGCTTTATGAGACGAGTCATGCGGAGATTATTGTATTTGCTTTTTGAAATTTTAAATTAAAATACTGTCGAACCAACCCTTGTTTTTATTTATGAACCATTTTTAGTTACATACTGGGTGTCAATTAACACCTAGACGTGTCGCTGCGCATACATTTTAATTGAATAACTGAAATCCTAACTTTATTTTCTACATGATTGATACACGTTTCTAGAATCGTAGCTTCACGTGCGTTGCGGTGTGAAATGACCCTTACATATAACATCAGTCAGTACCCTCAGCACGAGTTTTTGAGACGTAAACTGGAACTTAACTGAAAATTTACGCACACCAGAGGCGCTGTTCCATTTTTTCATTTAAGAAACGCTGTAAATACTGGAAAGACTGTAAAGTAAAATAGTGAAAACTCGTGCTAGGGGTAGGTAGTGGTCGCGGGTCTTATACCATCACCGTGACCCCGGAACATAAAGGGCTATTGAAGGCCACCGTGGATTTTAGTCAGTACAAGTCTGACAGTACCTCTCGCCCTGCCCGGGGTGGGAGGTCTCATTTGATGATTTTATCACGTAAAAAAATAAAAAAGGGGTAGGTACTGTTCAAAGATTAGGCAGACGCTTACTTGAGAAGATTCACACGTCGCCCGATATGTGACTGAGTCCGAAGGACAAAACGCAAACCTTATACCACCATTGTCCGCCCCACGAATGAAGCATATTAGCGTACCTACTTAAGTGCTTTTTTTGATCGTTACAAAAGCGCTGAGTTGGAACAAAATGTAAATTGATTGAACATTTAAGTTCAATCAATCACCGCCCAGCATCAAAAATCAATTAATATTCGAAAAAAAGCGCTGACGTTTGTACACGTTTAAGGGAATGCATAATTTTTTCTATTTCGGCGCTTTGTAACACGCAGGAAAAAGCGTTAAAATAGAGCTCGTGCGAATGGAGGCTAAAGGCATACACAATGATGACTAAATCTACTAGTAGATCATTCAAATAATCACATGGATTTGTTCTGTGCGAGAATAGAACCCGCGACACGCAGTCAATCGCGGGACCTCTGCCACAGACACCCCTGCACCAACAGTGCCGTCAAACATTTTATAATAAATAATCGACTACGACTTAAAATAAATCTAAATCGATTTGTTTTGGATGCAAATCGGTGTAAGTATGTTTAATAATTTATGACAGTTTGATTCTTGTTGATTCGATTTTGGTTGTTTTCTCGGTTTTATTTTACAAAGGGTAGCTTTAGTAAAGCGTTAGGGTCAGCTTCCATCGAGACACGACGCGGTTCCACGTGAGACAGCTGTGTCATTCTGGAAATGTTTATCTTTTCGTGTAGGTATTGAATAAAGTTAGTTTTTGAGTTGCTCTTTATTATTATATAAATATGGGCACAGCGTCACGACTCCGTGTGAATTGACGTTGCGTATAACCAGTGAATACTCTCTACTGGGTCTGTGGTATAACCTTATCCGAAGCCGAAGCAGTCTGAAGTATTTTACGATCAGTATACTTACGACTGTTAATTCTAATTAACTTATAAATACTCGTTAATTTTGAATCGACTATTTCTATTCAGTTTTAGTGTGATCATTGGACAACCCATGGACAACCTTATTTTTTAGACTTTGAAGTTTGATCAGCTGTTGTCGTGCGCTGGCTGTCAAAATGCTGTCAAATTTCATTTTTAATTCAGGAGGAGATGTAGTCACTTGGTTTTAAGTTTTCAATATTTTACGAATTTAATTTTGTACTTAAGTATTTTATTTAGTTTTAAAACTTTAAGCTGAAATCATTTAGATCAGCTTCCTAGTGTATATAAGGTTCAGTTAAGCAGACAGCGTGTGAAAGAAAATGATGTAAGGAAGTAAACTTATACGCAACATTGATGTTCTTGAATGAAACAGTGTGAGCCGTATTGTGATACAGAACGGACAACAAGAAGTGCAGGTGCCTCAACACTACGGTATGGAGAGCAGCACCAGGTTTGTAAACAAGTGTCATAAAATAAAAAACCAATGAATATCACCATCAGTATTATTAGTGTGTTTATGCTATGTCACAGTCACAGAGTCCAGCAATCTGTGTTCACTATCCTTGCTGTTTGTCCTTAATATATTACATTACAGCTTTTATTATTATTATTTAACATAACATCATTTAGAATGGCCTTAATTACACAATTTGCAGTTCCCAGTTGCATAATTAATAATTGTCGTATTAATTTATTAATTCTTAATTAGTTACTTAATGAAATCTTTTTGATTGTTCTAATCTTTTAATTCTTAATGATTAATAATTGTTGTACGTACTTAAAAATCATTTACAATATTAAATGTAGTATTTAGCAAAGTAACAATTACTGAATACTAAATAATGGGTACCTGCGTCAATGATGTTAGTGACCCTTGTAGTGTCGAGGAGGGAGCTGCTGGTTGTGTATCAGTTCACAGTAGTGGCGAGGTGTGGTGGAACTCAAGTTTTGTGGTTTCCAGGTGATAAGTGTTCTGTCCTATCTTCCGAGTAACATGAGGGGATAATGCCAGCTTCCTTTGCACAGTATGTAGTTGTTTTCAGTACTCTTATTATTCAATAAACTTACTAATTGTTGTGGGTTGGTTTTATGAAGTGCACAAATTATCTAGTTGAGATATAGCAGGCTCTAGAACAAGAAATGACCACAATAAAATTGTATTGGTTGATTGCTTACCAATTTATTTCAATTTAGAGCCAGTCTTCTAACATCACTAATATTACATTGTGCAACTAATAAATTCTCCTTATGTGGAAAGTCTGCAAATGTTGGCACTTACACTATTTAGTAATTAAACAATTTATAATTCATACTGATGTTGCATTATATCACTGCAGAGCACATTTACCGGTCCCCGCATGTAGTCATTATCCTCAAAATGAGTGTTGTTGTGTAAGGAATGTTGGGGAATCCCTAAATAAATACCTGATTCAGTAACAGGCAAATATAATAATAATATATTGGATCTTTTTGTTGGTTTTTCATAAAGTCCGATTCATGTGATCACACTACTAATGCTGGGCATAATACTTTAATTTGCCTGTTATTTAACAGATTTTAAAGTTATTGCAATCATCATTAATATGTGCTGCTAATATTAAATGTGCTTTTCATCCTTTCAAGCTTATTGTTACAAAATATATCTCAAGTGTTATCTCTGTCGCGTCATTGCCATCTTGCCACATCGTCAGTTACATTAAATAAGATTAAGAACATTCCTTTAAAACCTTCACTGTTTGTTTGTGTAGACTGTACTTGATAAGACACGACACTGAGATGCCCCCAAATGCGGACATTGTCAATATTGTGAGATGTATATTGTAGCAATGGCGTCGCTTCCAGACTAAATAAATAGTGGAAATCTCTGAGCTACACAGAGCTGTTTGGAGGCGTTCGCCCGGTGTGCGCCAGCCGAGCTAACGACAGATACGTTCAGCTATGTACGTAGCTGCTAGCACTTACATCGATATGATAACAATATAACATCTTCTGTAGTGCACCGACGTACCTGCCGTTAGTTGGCGTGGTGTGTGTTCCGCTTGACCCATTACATGGCACGTATCACAGCGAGGGGCGCGCGGCTGGTAGCGGCGCGGCGGCGGCGGCATGAACGCGCAGCCGCGCTGCTCCGCTGCACCCGCGACGCTGTTGCCCAGCCCGCCGCCCTGCTGGTAGGTATCAACTAATGCCTGTGTACACACCTTATCAAACAAGTACGCTTTGAACAAATATTTCAGCGGCCGAGTGTGAACAACAGCCTCCCGGCTGCTGACACCAATCATGTCGTATTTACTTATGTACCGAGCTGACACGTTGGACCGTGAGCTCTTTAATCAGACAGACCGTGTTAATAAAGGTGGTTGTGTCGGAATTAATTAAAACGTAGACACTACGTGTTCGTCTGTCGTACGGCGTCGATCCGGTCGAACTACACCAGAGAATTTTTTTTACACCAAACTGTCCAATTAATTGTCAATTAGAAGTGATAAGAACTAGCCTGGGGAGACGTTCGTTTTTTAAGATGTAAGTGGTTAGTGGTGGTCACCAGTAGGTCAGTCGCGCGGGAGCCCTGCGCCGCCTTCGGTGCTTCGACAGCTGGTCGTGTATCGTGGACCGCACTTCCTCCCCTTCTTACTAACAATATTACTAATTATTTTTCCCTTGAAATGGATGCCAGGTATGTTTCAATGTGGACTGTTTCACTGTTATATTGATTATCCCTGTTAAAAATAACTGATCGTACCTACTTGTTCACTTTGTCTAGCTAATTTATTCACTTTTAATTATTTGTGCTAGTTTCTCTAATGGTGTGAATTGGTATTTTAATGCTAGTGAGTGCTCTTCTTGTAAGGCTCCCACTGAGATCATCATGTAAGCATGGGGTTGCATCAATTGGCACTAAGTATATCAGACGACGACGTAGTTATTTGTTACAAACTTACAATATATCTGCTAACCACTAACATTAATTACTTAATAATTTTATTTAAGTGACTGTTTTTAATGTGACAGTGACCTCGACTTGATTGTGTAGTATCTACGTCTTGTACGAATTATCACAAGCTGCCGTTTTAACAGCTGACTCAAACAATAATTTAATAACATAAATTACTTACTTAAACGGTCTCGTAATCAATGTTGGTACTGTCAAGTTGAAGACGTACGCCACCTCTGCGCAGCGGCCACTTCTACTCAAATAACACGTCCTCCTCGGTACTTGCTCTATAAATCACCTACCCTGTAATCTGACGTCGTTTACAATCTATCGATTATAATTGGTATCGCGTCCAGTACATTATCAGTCAGTGATTGTTGCAAAATGCCTTAGTGCCGAAATACAGAGCTGGTATCTACCACGCGCATCGTCTGCTTGTAGCACAGTGTGTACGGTCTGCTTCCCGCGGTTGTACGTTTCTCACGTTTATTTACAGTGAGAAGCAAGCTAACGATAATTCGTGCAATAACGTAATACTTTCTTATCTATAAGTAGACATACATACGAATCGTCATCTTCGTAACAAACCGGTTTGTTATCACTGGCCAAACGTAGCGCAGGGAAGCCAGAGTCAACAGTGTAACGCAGGTCCTGCTGCAGGTTGAACGAGGACAAGGAGAGCTCGCCGTGTCTGGAGCGAGGAGACGCAGCGCCCGCCAACATGTGGGGCACGAAGCGAATGGTCGCACTCGACGTGCTGATGGTGTTCTGGGGCATCGGCACGTGGCTCGGCGTCAACGGACTGTACGTGCAGCTGCCGCTGCTGGTGGACCGCCTGCCCGAGGGCTGGGCGCTGCCCTCGTCCATGGTGATGGCCGTGCAGCTTGCCAACAGCGGCCTGCTGCTGTATGCACTGTTGCACCGCCTGCTGCCGCGCGTGGGCGATGCCGTCTACATCTACGCGCTGCTGGTGATCGGCACGCTGGCGCTCGTGCTCAACGCATTCCTGTACGAGCAGACGGCTGTGGTGGGCGGTGAGGAGCGCTCTGTGGCCTACCTGGTGCTCACGTTCTTTGCGGCGCTCGTGGGCTGCACCAGCTCCGTGCTGTTCTATCCCTACCTGCGCCACTTCCGCGACGTGTATCTCGCCACGTACTTAGTGGGCGAGGGGCTCAGCGGCTTCGTGTCCAGCCTGCTGGCGCTGGCGCAGGGCGTGGGCGGCGAACCCGAGTGCCTGCCGAACGCCAACGGCACCGCGCTCGAGCCGCTGTACCCGCCCGCGCGCTTCGACACCACCGTGTTTCTACTGCTGCTGGGCGTGCTGTCGGCAGCCAGTCTCACGGCGTTCATCATCATCAACAATTACGCGGGCTTCCAGTCGGAGCGCGTGGCGCCGGCCGCCGCCGCCAAGGACGACGAGGCGACGTCGGAGCCGCCGTCGCTGCTGGCGTCTCGCTGGGTGGGCGTGATGCTGCTGATGGCACTGCTGAACGCCCTCAACAATGGCGTGCTGCCTTCCGTGCAGTCGTACTCGTGCCGGCCGTACGGCACGCAGGCGTACCACCTGGCGGTGACGCTGGGCGCCATGGCCAACCCGGCGGCGTGCCTGGCGGGCGTGTGGCTGCGGCCGCTGCCTGGTCGCTGGCTGGCGGCGCTGCTGTCGGTGGCGGCGCCGCTGTTCGGCTACATCCTGGCCACCGCCCTGCTCAGTCCCACGCCGCCGATGCAGCACACTGCAGGCGGAGTGACTTTAGTTGTGAGTCCAATTTTCTTCTTTCTGTTACTTTATCATTAACTTCAAGTAGCGAACCCTGACCGATGGCCGTCGCCTAAGCACTGCTAGTTTGTGAAAGCCCATTGTCCAGATCCGATTAAGAGATGTAGTCTAGCGAATTTGTCACACGCAATTGTATGGTGTATTTTTTTCGCGATTTGACGCAAACTGTGACAGATGTCAACTTATTCCAAATAATTCCAAGTGTTGCTGTGAGCTCCATGTTTATCTGTTACGTCGCACGTGGGTCATTCCGCCATGTTATCAACTGAAACATTAAAATTATCTTAATTATATTCCAAATTACTATCACACACAGATGTACGAAGCAGCAACTTTATGATGCAGTACAATAACTGAGTTATGTTATGCCTTATGTTAACACTAGCTTCTGCCCGCGGTTTCACCCGCGTCATGTTAGGCGTTTGGTCCTACGGTCCCGTTCCCATCAGTTCCCTTGAAGAGCGCGTGGAACACGACGCGCTGTGAGTCGGGTCTTGCCCTTGATCGGACGGTGAGCTACCCGTTACTCCCCGTCCGCAAGCAGCAGGTACATGCACCGCGGTTTCTGACGCCGTGGGCATCTTTAATGGTGGCTGGGGCGAGAGGTAGAGGATGTCTTTTCCCTCACGCATTCCGACTGCTAACCATTCCCCTTACTTGCCACCGAATCTTGAGGTACATCCCGAAACAACCATGCCCGGAAAGACTGCGTCAGGTTGACGGTGAGGATGCAGCGTCTTTTCAACCGCTCCTCAAAGAGACATTTTATCGACGCAATTGTGACATACCCAGCCCGTCATTATTTTGTCGCGGTGTTATTTTGAAACTGTGATATCTCCTAAGATATTCATTGAAATCAAATGATGTCAAGGGCAATTTTGTTCAAAATTAAATGCTTGTGATGATGAACGTATTAATTTGGATAAGGATTAATATCATGTTAATGAAAACACCTTCGCAAATAATGCAATACTTTAAAACAAATTTGATTTCCATTAAAAAGGTTATAGTGACTTAACCTTAAGAGATAGATATATGCTCTCGAGGACTTTATTTTAGAACTTTTTATGAGGAATAATTCAGTAGTACATATTTTTTGCGTAACTCTAACCGTTTACGCAGCGCACGCAACGGAAGCTCTAAAAAAGGAATACAATTTCCCGATTTTGAAACATTTATCATTACTGCTCCGCTCCTATTGGTGATAGCGTGATGTAATATAGCCTATAGCCTTCCTCGATAAATGGGCTATATAACACAAAAAGAATTTTTCAATTCCAACCAGTAGTTTCTGAGATTAGCGCGTTCAAACAAACAAACAAACAAACAAACTCTTCAGCTTTATAATATTAGTATAGATTGTCTGATCATCTTGTTATTTGTATAGGCCTAGTACAGAATAGTTATCTCACTTCACCTACTTTAACATATTTTTCTTTGGATTAATCATTTATATTTTAAGACAGGCCTGGCTTTCTGCTCGAAATTGTAATTAAAGGTTTTCATGTTTTAAAGTTCTCTTAGATAAAAAAAACATTAAGTAAGCGGGCGAGTAAGCCCGAGTGTATCGACCTTGCTCGCCTGGTAAATAATATAATTATCTATTCTCTAAAACTAAGCTAGATTTTAATCAAGGATCTTATCTAATCGATTGCTAGCTTGAGTACACATTCTCAAGAAGGGAGACAACATAAATGTCGGTGTAATCTGTGGTGTTAGTGACACTGTGGGCACTCTCAGTTACGCGCACTTAACCACAGTAAAGTTATATACTAAATTCTCCTGCGTCTCGTAAACCCACTTTTCAAACATGTCACTCAGCGGGACTTCTCTTACTTCATAGTCTATTGTTCAGTAATGCATGCAGAAATCTTGGAATGATTGATGGACTGAAAGCTTTCGTTATCACCGGGAACCAATGCCAATGATTAGTAATTATCTGTTGCATCAGCTTTGTGGCTTCACATTATCTCGGAGATACGGCGGACTGATAACTGTTACAATAAGTCAGACAAACTGGCACTACTTGCTTACTGGATGTCTGGATATTGAGTATTCTCATGTAGTATGTATCATCATATCAGCCATAAGATGTCTACTTTTGAAAATAGGCCGCCCCATAGATGTCAAACAGGACCGGTTGGAAGCGGCCTGCAACCAGTGCGATTGTGCATTAATTAAATTGGGATTCTACTCAGAAATAACCAAAGCTAAAGCAATTCAGATGGAAACAGCATAAATTAGATATGTATTTTTTTTACAAATTGCAAGATGGCATGATAAGAGTTTTAGTATTTCAGCGACGCTACTCATCTGGCCTTGACATTATATAATATTCACTTGCCTATTCATTTCTATTAACGAAAACTAAACAATCGTTCAAGGAATACTGAGGTTTTGTGCTCCGAACTATTGCGTGCGCGTTTTCGTTACTTCACTTATTTCTGCCAGTCTTTCCTTGAGTCGTCTGCTATCGGGACATTACATACTTTATTTATGGTACATATTTGCATCGACCGATGTCGAATTTATGTTTGATGATAAATTATGCTTCAAGGAAATAAATCTGAGATAATGTGAGACTATAGCGACATAGTGACCCATTCCAGGGCCCATTTTAGCTTCGCTTAAGTGTAATTTGAAAGGAATACAATAATACAAGTTAAACAGTATTGTATTGTACAATACAAATACAAGTTAAACAGTATTGTATGATGTCACAATCCACGACTTGATTTTGCGAGTGTTCTAGGTGATCATCTTTTGACGGTCTACTTCTTAGCAGAGGATCCAAGGTTCCATTTACATTTCTACTGATATTGTGCCTCGTAGTCAGTTCCACATAAGCAGATTCGTCCGCCATCTTGCCGGTTCTAGTCATCCCGTGATTATGTTATAGATGCCTTGCCTAGTTACTAGGCTAGGTTGGTGAGTACTGGTCTGTTGTGTCGGAGTACAATGGTGTGTATTGTCTGCAGGTGATATCGTGGGTGGCGGTGTCGGGAGCGATCTCGTATGCACGCATGTGGGTGTACGGCTGGGCGCGGGCGGGCGGCGCGCGCGGCATGCGGCTGTGCGGCGGCGTGGGCCAGCTGGGCTCCATCGTGGGCTCGCTGGCCACCTTCCTCGTGGTCAACTACACGCACCTGTTCGTGCAGCCCGACGCCTGCCCGCCCATCTCCTCGCTCATCCACACATAGTGATACATTACTTATTAGACTAATACAATATAGACTATTTATGTTGACGTTATCTATCGCCTTTTATTTTTCCTTAAGTGCAATTTAATGGCCGATCAGATTACCATACCTATTTAATTTAGTTTATTCGAATATTTAAAACAATAGTTAATAGCAGGTTTAGCTGGTTTAGCAGACATCAGGTGTTTTATTTTATTGAAATGGGTGAGACAAAAAAATAAAAAATATAAGAAAAAACGGTTAATCGACTTCAAAATGTCTACTGATCACACAAAATTGATTCTATTCGGAAATAATTATGACAGCAGCTGTTATTCGATGCAGTAGTTATATAGATTTCAGCGCACAAACGATAAAACAAGTTTCGCATATTACGTGAAACTATGCTTTTACTATGCTTTACAAAACAATACTGCTATCGCTGCCGGAGATCGTGTAACCTTGTTGAACTCTGCGTATCAACAATCTAAAAGCAAACAAAGTAACCATTGATTGAAAATGATGATTTCGATACGTAGTAGCATGTTTGAACAGTTATGAATATTATACAGTATGCTATCTAGCACTGTTAAATTATGGGATAGAAATGTTGTGGCGACCACGAACCGGACGATGCAGCGGGCAAAGGGTGCAAGTGGCGGATATTGTCGCTAGTGGTGACGCTGTAAGGGGGAGACCTTTGTTCAGCCGTGGACAAGCAAGTATTAAACCAGCATCATTTGCATATTATGACCTGTTTTGGGTCTGTACCTACAAAATAAAAAGGGAGGTTAACAATAGAGGCTACCGCTGCTGTTTGTCCCACCCGCAGTGATGCCGTAGGTACACTTATTTTAGGCAATTTGACAGCATCTAGTCCGTAGTTTTGAAAAACAATGGACACGTATTTTTCTACAAAGATATATTAGGTACCTACGCAAAAAAATGAAAATTCGAAAGATTCGTGACGTCAGAAGCAAGTAACTGTACCTACTTGTGACGTTTTGCCAATTTTACGCTTCGTACATATCTTCGTAAATTTTGGTAGTATACGTAAAATTGTAAAAAAATACGTGTCAATTTTTTTAATCTAACAGACGGACTAATTAGGTTTTTTCTATTTTGACGTGGCCCACCAGTTAGTAGGTGGATATATTATTTTTCTCCGTATTTTCACGCATGAAGATTATTAAGTCGTACACAATTTGCTTCATGCTTTCAAGGTAGGTAATCTGTCCTTATTGATATTCGAAGTTATCGACTCTACTTCTGTCTGTTCAGTAATATCTATAGTTGTTACAATCAAATTATTACGTTTGTTAAGCGGGCAATTTTTGCTCATTATGCGACGTAATGCACTAAAATATCTAATACTAGGTAATAGTGCACGAAGATTGCTGCTCAAACACTCCGGGGTTTATAATGATCGACGATTTAATATGATTGTTAAGGAGAAGTTATCATAAACATCTATTTATTAATAACTTTCATGTCGTTGTTGAAAGAAAAGATAAGGGACTGTGCGAGAGATGAAAATCTTAAACAAAAAGAAGTAAGGAGGAGACAGGGAAATGGAAGGAAAATACCTACGTGCTACGCTGATACAATTATTAGGATGACCAAAAAGAAGTAATATCAGTTCATAGGGTACCGCACGCACATCAACAAAACACTAAGCCGAAAAATATTATTGTCAAGTTCTCCACGCGCATACTTCGAGACAATATCCTTAGCGCGTATCGGCAGGCCAAGTCACTTAAAACTGACCAAATTGGTATCTCTGGGTCCCCTTCTAATATTTACATAAACGAGCACCTCACTTTGAGGAACAAAGTATTATTTCGTAAGTGTAGGGAGGCTGCAAAACTTTATCAGTACAAATATGTATGGGTTAAAAATTGTACCATCCTTGTTCGCAAAAGAGACGGTGATGCTGCATTTGCAATTAGGTCAGATGATGATGTATCCAAACTCAAATGTAATGAGAACAGTGCCCAAGACAATACTGATAATTAGCTTTATTCCTTTCTTTTACTTTTTATACATTTATCGTAATTACTGTACATTGTTAGGTATCTATCATCTACATGTTTACTTATTATGTGTTCTAGGTGTTAAATATGGTTTTAGTAAATTAGGCTCCGTCTTCATAGTTTTTAAGTTGAAATTGTCTTCCTTTCCGATAGGCTTATTTAATTTTTTCACAGGTAGCATACAAGGCTCTATTATTGTAATTGATACATATCATACACTTATCTATTTAATCATGTGTTGTGGTTTGCGCTGGCTGTTTTATTCGTTATCAGATTGTATCAATATTATTGTCATGCTTATAGTCTATTCATTGTTTGAACACGCTCATATTGCAAAGATGTATTTATGTTTCCCTATTAAAAATGGATAGTAAACGTATAACAATTTTCTACCAAAACTGTAGGGGCATTCGCACAAAGCTTGATCAACTATACAGGAACATCGATCCTTATGAGCACTTATGAAATCATAGTACTAACTGAAACCTGGCTGACACCTGAAATCTACGACAGCGAGTTCATAGACCAGCGCTATACAGTATTTCGCTGCGATCGTGATCGTATCGCTACAAACAAACAAGATGGTGGCGGTGTATTAGTTGCAATCTTAAGCTCTCTCAAGCCATCTGAGCTAGATCTTTTGGTAACACAGCATACCGACCTGTCACATAACCAAATCGAACATGTTATTGTAGAACTGCACAGCACTTATAATAAAAAGCGACACATTGTCAGCGCTGCTTACATACCACCTAAGACCTCCTCAATAGTGTATAATAAACATTTCGATATGTTACAAAAAGTATTGAGTCATCCTACTGTTGACAGATTCTTTATTATGGGTGATTACAATCTCCCAGAGGCTAATTGGTCAGCGTCATCTAACATGGATTCCCCCAGAGCCGCTACCCTCAACTGTGTGGCATCTGTGACCTGTGCTAACTTATACAGGGTTACTGGTTAAGTCGACCTATTCCCTTTGTGGAGTTAAAGTAGACATCATTCTTGACTGATTTTACTATGGGAACCCCTATCCTAATCCTTACCGTTTTTGAGTTATTAGACTTTTAATATTTTTCAAAAATATTCCACCTCTGTGTCTTAAACTGGTTATTGTAAGAATTTTACGACGTTTAGGACGCTAAAGTGATACTTTTTCGATAGCTTACAAACGACTCATTCTATTAAAGCCAGTACATTTGATAAATTACTCAAGCCTTGGGAAATAAATGGCTGTAAAGTTCAAATATTGAATTTTTATGGGAGCTACCCTTGTCTTTCAGGTTAAATTTCTCAAAATAAGTGTACGGTACTAGATGTGCAGATTGCAGCAAAAACACTGCTGTCTCATTAGCTTTCTAAAATGATACCACAATATCCACTTTTATTAAGAATATGGCCGAAAAATAAGGGTTGATACTGACAAGGTAGTTTTTTAACCAAACTCGTCAATACACTTTTTACCGATTTCATTAGAAGAAGGAGGTTCTAAATTCGAATTTAAATTTCTATTTGTCAATCGATTTCCTCCACTTCCAGTTTTATTTTTCTTACTTACTCTGTAGCGGTTTTTTTTGTTACTTATCGCTATGTTATTCTTTCGCTGTATAAGTACATAACTCTACCTAATTCCGACCCATGGTTGTGACAAAACACAACGAATTGGCCATGCGAGAGGTATTGAGTCAAAAAGTAAGGCCACGTAATGATATCAAGAAAAAGTCGTAACAAAGAAGATACATGAAAAAAAAAACAGTTTACAATTAGCGGAGAAGACATTTCGGTGGGAGAAGATCATCCACATTAAAAAAACACAGTCGAATTTAGAATATGCTCTTTTTTTTGAAATTCGTCGAAAACTAATGTAACGAAAAACTTGTTCGTACAGAACAAGTTTTGTTAAAATACCTACCACCTTGTCAGTATCAACCCTTATTTTTCGGCCATATTCTTAATAAAAGTGGATATTGTGGTATCATTTTAGAAAGCTAATGAGACAGCAGTGTTTTTGCTGCAATCTGCACATCTAGTACCGTACACTTATTTTGAGAAATTTGACCTGAAAGACAAGGGTAGCTCCCATAAAAATTCAATATTTGAACTTTACAGCCATTTATTTCCCAAGGCTTGAGTAATTTATCAAATGTACTGGCTTTAATAGAATGAGTCGTTTGTAAGCTATCGAAAAAGTATCACTTTAGCGTCCTAAACGTCGTAAACTTCTTACAATAATCAGTTTATGACGCAGAGGTGGAATATTTTTGAAAAATATTAAAAGTCTAATAACTCAAAAACGGTAAGGATTAGGATAGGGGTTCCCATAGTAAAATCAGTCAAGAATGATGTCTACTTTAACCCCTCAAAGGGAATAGGTCCACTTAACCAATAACCCTGTATAATCTTATCTCTATCCTTGGTGCTTCTCAATTGAATGGTGTGATGAATGACAAAGGCAAAATACTTGACTTAATTATATCTAACAACGCCTCTTTAGTTTCCCGTTCCACAAATGCGCTGCTACCTATTGATATTTATCACCCTGCGTTAACCTGCGAAACTTGCTTAGATTTTAAAATTACCCCTCTGACAAAGATTCCTTTAAATAAATACAATTTTCATAAAGCCAATTTTGACAACATTAACTGCAACATACAGCGAATGAATTGGACAGATATGCTTTGCTCTAAAAATTCCGAAGATGCACTGACTGTTTTCTACGATGAGTTGAATAACATCGTTAAACAAGATACTCCTCTGGCTCGCGCTAGATCAGTTAATTATCCTATTTGGTTTTCAAAGTCTCTTATAACTATCTCGAAAAGGAAACACAGGGCATGGGTTAAGTGGAAGAAATTCAATAATATTTCGGACTATAATGCATTTTCTGCCTATAGTAGACAATTCAAGGATGCATGTCTAAAATGTTTTAATTCATACATAAGGTCTGTGGAAGATAATCTGTGCAAAGACATTAAACATTTCTGGACATATATTTCGAATCGGAAATTGAAATCTGGGATACCAGCTAAGGTTCAATATAAAGACTCCGAATCGAATGATCCCATCTCTGTGTGCAATATGTTTTCCCATTTCTTTAACTCTGCTTTTGAACCTTCTTCGCAGTCATTGCCTCATTGGAAGCCCCCGCTAGACAGTACGCTACACGATACCTTAATCTGTGAGATATCTTTTAGTGAGGAAAAAATTCTGAAAGAACTAAAATCTTTAGACACATCAAAAGGACCAGGACCAGATGGGCTGTCTCCATATTTCTTAAAAAATGTAGCTGTTTCCATTTGCAAGCCTCTCTTTATTATTTATAATAAGTGCATTTCAGAAGGAGCGATGCCTAAAATCTGGAAAGATGCCTTTATTATGCCTGTTCACAAAGCTGGTTCAAGGTGTAACGTTGAACATTATCGTCCTATCTCTATCTTGTCTACTTTGTCGAAGGTTTTTGAGAGGTTAGTGCATAATGAAATATATCCCATCCTACATAATGTTATTATACAACAACAGCACGGTTTTGTTAAACGGCGGTCCACTGTCACAAATCTTTTACTTTTCTCAAGCTTCTTATTTGACAATATTGACAGTCGCATACAGGTGGATGCAGTATACACAGACTTCTGCAAGGCCTTCGACAAGGTAGATCATGAAATACTCCTCAATAAATTGGCGTTTAATGGAATCCGAGGTAATCTTCTGAGATGGTTTGTTTAATACATTACTAATCGCAGCCAGAAAGTTGTAATTAATGGACATTCTTCCTGCATCGCGCAGGTTACCTCTGGTGTACCTCAAGGCTCTATTCTTGGTCCTCTTTTATTTGTTATTTATATTAACGACATCAGCCAGTGCTTTGTGAACTCCAAATTCCTTTTATATGCCGATGACCTCAAGGTATACAGAACCATTCGCAATGTTAATGACTGCCTTCTGTTGCAGCAGGACCTGGACAGGCTGTCTAACTACTGTCGTAGAAATAAGTTGCAGCTTAGTTTACCTAAATGTAATCACCTGCACTTCACAAAAAATAAAAATAAAATAAAATACACATACACACTGTGCGACGCTCCACTAAATAGATTGGATTCCATCCGTGATCTCGGCATTACCTTTGACTCCAAGCTTTGCTTAGACTTACATATTGGCAAGATAGTGAATAAGGCATACCAACTATATGGATTTGTAATGCGGTCGACACTAGATTTTAAGAAACCCTCTTCATACCTTTGCCTATATAAGTCGCTGGTACGCTCTCAACTGGAGTATGCCGTATCCGTATGGAGTCCATATTATAATAAATATATTGAGGCGATTGAGCGTGTTCAACGGAAATTCCTTCGTGCCATGCATTTTAGATGCTTCAGATGCTATTTGCCATATAAGGATTTTCTTAGTAAATACAAGCTTACAACACTTGAGAATAGACGAAAATACTTGGAAGCTGTGAATCTGTATGACATTGTTCGTAACAAATTTGACTGCATTGAGTTAACCAACATGTTATGCTATGTCGTCCCTAGAACAGTGTACAAGCGAAGGGTGCGCGCAGGGACTCTGTTCTCCACGCGTACTTGCCACTCTAACACCGGACTGCGCTCAGCTATTCGCAAAATGATAGATACCTACAATAAGACTTTTGAACACATAGATATTTTTGCATGTTCTCCCAGTAGGTTCAAGAGTCTTATTCTTAAGGAGCTCACTTAACACATCGTGTACGGTTTAAGGTGAGCATGTTAGTTAGGTAAGTTTAGTTTTTAATATTATTGTTAATTTCTGGCGTTTAAATTAATTTATATTTAAATATTATATCCCACAGTTAATCTGTGAACAGCGCTGTGGGCTACAATATTGATAATTTCACATGTTCTAGATTTAAGTTTTTATATTGTATATTGTAGCTGTTAGTTGTTCCTTTTGAATAAAATAAAATAAAATAAAAATAAAGACTGTAGCTGGCAAGGCAAAAAGAAGAAGGGTCACAGTCCATACAAAATTTACCAAGCCTTAAATAAAATGTAGTAGTTCCTGACTCAAGTGTAGAATCATTCCCATCCCATCCCATTTCCTTAATTTTAATTTATGCGACGTTTAAAAGTGCCTCTTTGATGGCCTAATTGAATAAATGATTTGACTTTGACTTTGACTTTGACTCAGGAAGTACTGGTTTGAATTGAAAAAATATTTTTGTGTCGCATAGTCCATTTATTGAAGAAGACTGTAAGCTATATAACATCACACTTCGACCCTTCGACCAATGGGAGTCTAGCAACGGGTGAAACCGCGGTGAACCAGCACTGCTGGTCCAGCAGGTTCTTATTTTCAATTTTTTTCCTAATGCTTATTTAACTTCCGAACGGTTGAAAAATAATAATTAAAGCGATGAAAGGGTCTGAAGGACCACGTCATCCCCTTCTATCCTAAACCTGTCCGAGGTAGGATGCCAAAATTCCTAAGCTCACTGCGCTCGCCCTTGCATTCGTAAAAGTTCTCCATGCCTTTTTCGACCAACCTTCTTTGTCGAATTACATTCCCACAAACGTGATGTTTAACACCAGTGTGTGCAGATCACAATAAAACAGATTCATTGAATAAGCATGAATCGTTCGGTCTTCCCCTTAACTGCCCGCCTCCGAGTGAGGGGTAGTAGATAGCGCACTATTTTGATTCCGTCGGCCGCAACGTCGACATGGAGCTAATTAACTTCATACTGACGTACTTCCTCACCAAGGACCTGACCATGATGACTGCCTTCGTATGCTGGACGCCTGGTAATTAATACTAATGTGCATTGGGCACGGTTAAGCTGTATTAATTTATTATGCATATAATATATTTCCCTTTTTTTTTGCTCACAATATGAATTTCTCCTGTTTCTTGGGTGCGTTTACAAATATATGAACTCTTATACACAAACGCCCAGACCCGGAACAACTACTTGCAGATCATACAAATATTTACTCCGTGTGGGAATCGAACCCGCGACACGCAGCGCAGCAGTCCAATCACTCAGATATTGCATCTAATTAATGTGCTATCAAACTATAAACATATTCTACAACGAGGTTATGTTGGGATATATTTATCCTAGCGACGAAGAATTTATGATTAAAATAAATACTGTATAAGTTTACACAAAGTTTTAGTCATTAAGCATTTCGATGACTTATACAGTTTTTGAGATATCCGCTCTTAAAGGCTTGTATTTTTGGGAAAAATATTTTTAACCTTTTTGCGTTTAGGAAGTTCTATTTGAATTCGCCAAAGATCTACAGTCTCATTATAGGCGTCGCCCTACTCACTATAGGCGTCGCCCTACTCACTATGGGCGTCGCCCTACTCATTATAGGTGTCGCCCTACTCACTATAGGCGTCGCCTTACTCACTATAGGCGTCACCCGACTCACTATTGGCGTCGCCCTACTCACTATACGCGTCGCCCTACTCACTATAGGCGTCGCCCTAATCACTATAAGGCGTCGCCCTAACCTCACGATGGGCGTCGCCCTACTCATTATAGGGGTTCGCCCTACTCACTATAGGCGTCGCCTACTCACTATGGGCGTCGCCCTACTCATTATAGGTGTCGCCCTAACTCACTATAGGCGTCGCCTTACGCACTATAGGCCGTACCCGACCACTATGTGGCGTCGCCCCCTAACCCCCTCCACTATAGGCGTCGCCCTAATCACTATAGGCGTCGCCCTACTCACTATGGGCGTCGCCCTACACATTATAGACGTCGCCCTACTCACTATGGGCGTCGCCCTACTCACTATACGCGTCGCCCTACTCACTATACGCGTCGCTGTACTCACTATAGGCGTCTCCCGACTCACTATAGGCGTAGCCCACTCACTACAGGCGTCGCTCTTCTCATTATAGGCGTCGCCCTACTCACAATAGGCGTCGCCCCTACTCACTATAGGCGTCGTTCTACTTATTATAGGCGTCGCCCTACACACTAAAGTCGTCACCCGACTCGCTATTGGCGTAGCCCGACTCACTATAGGCGTCGCTCTACTCATTATAGGCGTCGCCTTACTCACTATGGGCGTCGCCCTACTCATTATAGGCGTCACCCGGCTCACTATAGGCGTCGCCCTACTTTACTGTAGGGCGTCGCCCTACTCACTATAGGCGTCGCCCTACTTACTGTAGCGTCACCCGACTCACTATAGGGTTGCCCTACTCACTATAGGCGTCGCCCTACTCACTATAGGCGTCGCCCGACTCATATGCGGCGTTCACCCGATCACTTATTGGCGTCCACCCTACTCCTATACGGGGTCTCCCTTTCAATATAGGCGTCGCCCTACTTCACTATTAGGCGTCGCCCGACTCACTATGGGCGTCACCCGACTCACTATTGGCGTCAACCCCTACTCACTATACGTTGTCGCCTTCTTCACTATAGCGTCGCCCCTTTACTCATTATAGGCGTCCGCCCGACTCACTATGGGCGTCGCCCGGACTCACTATGGGCGTCGCCCTTACTCACTTTGGGCGTCGCCGGACTCACTATGGGCGTCCGCCCTTACTCACTATAGGCGTCGCCCCCCGACTCACTTATGGGCGTCGCCCGACTCACTACTCCACATAGGGTCGCTCCTACTCACTATGGGCGTCGCCCCTACTCATTATAGGTGTCGCCCTACTCACTATAGGCGTCGCCCTTACTCACTATAGGCGTCACCCGACTCACTATTGGCGTCGCCCTACTCACTATACGCGTCGCCCTACTCACTATAGGCGTCGCCCTAATCACTATAGGGCGTCGCCCTACTCACTATGGGCGTCCGCCTACACATTATAGACGTCGCCCTACTCACTATGGGCGTCGCCCTACTCACTATACGCGTCGCCCTACTCACTATACGCGTCGCTGTACTCACTATAGGCGTCTCCCGACTCACTATAGGCGTAGCCCGACTCACTACAGGCGTCCGCTCTTCTCATTATAGGCGTCGCCCTACTCACAATAGGCGTCGCCCTACTCACTATAGGCGTCGTTCTACTTATTATAAGCGTCGCCCTACACACTTAAGTCGTCACCCGACTCGCTATTGGCGTAGCCCGACTCACTATAGGCGTCGCTCTACTCATATAGGCGTCGCCCTTACGCACTATGGGCGTCCGCCCTACTCATTATAGGCGTTCACCGGCTCACTATCGGCGTCGCCCCTACTTACTGTTAGGCGTCGCCCCCCTTACTCACTATTAGGTCGTCGCCCTACTTACGTCAGCGTCACCCGACTCACTATAGGCGTTGCCCTCCTCCCACTATAGGCGTCGCCCCTACTCAACATAGGCGTCGCCCGACCTCACTATGGGCGTTTTCACCCGACTCACTATTGGCGTCACCCTACTCACTATACGTGTCGCCCTTTTCAATATAGGCGTCGCCCACTCACTAATAGGCGTCGCCCGACTCACTATGGGCGTCTCACCCGAACTCACTATTGGCGTCACCCTACTCACTATACGTGTCGCCCTTCTCACTATAGGCGTTCGCCCTTACTCATTCTCGGCGTCGCCCGACTCTACTCACTAAGGCGTCGGCCCCTACTCACATATAGTGGCGGTCGCCCGACGCACTATGGGGTCACCCGCTCACTATTGGGCGCACCCTACTCACTATACGTGTCGCCCTTTTCAATATAGGCGTCGCCCCTACTCACTATAGGCGTCGCCCGACTCACTATGGGCGTCACCCGACTCACTATTGGCGTCACCCTACTCCACTATACGTGTCGCCCTTCTCACTATAGGCGTCGCCCTACTCATTATAGGCGTCGCCCGACTCACTATGGGCGTCGCCCGACTCACTATGGGCGTCGCCCTACTCACTGTGGGCGTCGCCGGACTCACTATGGGCGTCGCCCTACTCACTATAGGCGTCGCCCGACTCACTATGGGCGTCGCCCGACTCACTACTCACTATAGGCGTCGCCCTACTCACTATGGGCGTCGCCCTACTCATTATAGGTGTCGCCCTACTCACTATAGGCGTCGCCTTACTCACTATAGGCGTCACCCGACTCACTATTGGCGTCGCCCTACTCACTATACGCGTCGCCCTACTCACTATAGGCGTCGCCCTAATCACTATAGGCGTCGCCCTACTCACTATGGGCGTCGCCCTACACATTATAGACGTCGCCCTACTCACTATGGGCGTCGCCCTACTCACTATACGCGTCGCCCTACTCACTATACGCGTCGCTGTACTCACTATAGGCGTCTCCCGACTCACTATAGGCGTAGCCCGACTCACTACAGGCGTCGCTCTTCTCATTATAGGCGTCGCCCTACTCACAATAGGCGTCGCCCTACTCACTATAGGCGTCGTTCTACTTATTATAAGCGTCGCCCTACACACTTAAGTCGTCACCCGACTCGCTATTGGCGTAGCCCGACTCACTATAGGCGTCGCTCTACTCATTATAGGCGTCGCCTTACTCACTATGGGCGTCGCCCTACTCATTATAGGCGTCACCCGGCTCACTATAGGCGTCGCCCTACTTACTGTAGGCGTCGCCCTACTCACTATAGGCGTCGCCCTACTTACTGTAGGCGTCACCCGACTCACTATAGGCGTTGCCCTACTCACTATAGGCGTCGCCCTACTCACTATAGGCGTCGCCCGACTCACTATGGGCGTCACCCGACTCACTATTGGCGTCACCCTACTCACTATACGTGTCGCCCTTTTCAATATAGGCGTCGCCCTACTCACTATAGGCGTCGCCCGACTCACTATGGGCGTCACCCGACTCACTATTGGCGTCACCCTACTCACTATACGTGTCGCCCTTCTCACTATAGGCGTCGCCCTACTCATTATAGGCGTCGCCCGACTCACTATGGGCGTCGCCCGACTCACTATGGGCGTCGCCCTACTCACTGTGGGCGTCGCCCGACTCACTATGGGCGTCGCCCTACTCACTATAGGCGTCGCCCGACTCACTATGGGCGTCGCCCGACTCACTATGGGCGTCGCCCTACTCATTATAGGCGTCGCCCTACTCACTATAGGCGTCACCCGACTCACTAGAGGCGTCGCACGACTCACTATAGGCGTCGCCCTACTCACTATAGGCGTCACCCGGCTCACTATAGGCGTCACCCGGCTCACTATAGGCGGCGCCCTACTCACTATAGGCGTCGCCCTACTCACTGTGGGCGTCGCCCGACTCACTATGGGCGTCGCCCTTCTCACTATAGGCGTCGCCCTTCTCACTATAGGCGTCGCCCTTCTCACTATAGGCGTCGCCCTTCTCACTATAGGCGTCGCCCTACTCACTATAGGCGTCGCCCTACTCACTATAGGCGTCGCCCTACTCACTATAGGCGCCTCCCTACTCACTATAGGCGTCGCCCGGCTCACTATGGGCGTCGCCCTTCTCACTATAGGCGTCGCCCTACTCATTATAGGCGTCGCCCTACTCATTATAGGCGTCACCCGACTCACTATGGGCGTCGCCCTACTCATTATAGGCGTCGCCAACTCACTAGGCCGGCCCTTAGGGGTCGCCCTACTCACTATAGGCGTCACCCCGACTCACTATTGGCGTCACCCTACTCACTATAGGTGTCGCCCTATTCACTATAGGCGTCGCCCTACTCACTATAGGCGTCGTCCGACTCACTATGGGCGTCGCCCTACTCACTATAGGCGTCACCCGACTCACTATTGGCGTCACCCTACTCACTATAGGCGTCGCTCTTCTCATTATAGGCGTCGCCCTACTCACAATAGGCGTCGCCCTACTCACTATAGGCGTCGTCCTACTTCTTATAGGCGTCGCCCTACACACTAAAGTCGTCACCCGACTCGCTATTGGCGTAGCCCGACTCACTATAGGCGTCGCTCTACTCATTATAGGCGTCGCCTTACTCACTATGGGCGTCGCCCTACTCATTATAGGCGTCACCCGGCACACTATAGGCGTCGCCCTACTCACTATAGGCGTCGCCCTACTTACTGTAGGCGTCGCCCTACTCACTATAGGCGTCTCCCTACTCACTATAGGTGTCGCCCGGCTCACTATGGGCGTCGCCCTTCTCACTATAGGCGTCGCCCTACTCATTATAGGCGTCGCCCTACTCATTACAGGCGTCACCCGACTCACTATGGGCGTCGCCCTACTCATTATAGGCGTCGCCAAACTCACTATAGGCGTCGCTCTACTCACTATAGGCGTCACCCGACTCACTATTGGCGTCACCCTACTCACTATAGGTGTCACCCTACTCACTATAGGTGTCGCCCTATTCACTATAGGCGTCGCCCTACTCACTATAGGTGTCGCCCTATTCACTATAGGCGTCGCCCTACTCACTATAGGCGTCGCCCGACTCACTATGGGCGTCGTCCTACTCATTATAGGCGTCGCCCTACTCACGATAGGCGTTGCCCTACACACTAAGGCGTCGCCCGACTCACTATAGGCGTCGCCCTACTCATTATAGGCGTCGCCCGACACACTATGGGCGTCGCCTGAATCATTATAGGCGTCGCCCTACTCACTATAGGCGTCGCCCTACTCACTGTAGGCGTCACCCGACTCACTGTAGGCGTCGCCCTACTCACTATAGGCGTCGCCCTACTTACTGTAGGCGTCGCCCTACTCACTATAGGCGTCGCCCTACTCACTATAGGCGTCGCCCTACTTACTGTAGGCGTCGCCCTACTCACTATAAGCGTCGCCCTACTTACTGTAGGCGTCACCCGACTCACTATAGGCGTCGCCCTACTCACTATAGGCGTCGCCCTACTCACTATAGGCGTCGCCCGACTCACTATGGGCGTCGCCCTACTCATTATAGGCGTCGCCCTACTCACTATAGGCGTCACCCGACTCACTATAGGCGTCGCCCTACTCACTATAGGCGTCACCCGGCTCACTATAGGCGTCACCCGGCTCACTATAGGCGGCGCCCTACTCACTATAGGTGTCGCCCTACTTAATGTAGGCGTCGCCCTACTCACTATAGGCGTCGCCCTACTTACTGTAGGCGTCACCCGACTCACTATAGGCGTCGCCCCACTCACTATAGGCGTCGCCCTACTCACTATAGGCGTCGCCCGACTCACTATGGGCGTCACCCGACTAGATATGGGCGCCGCGCCGGTGCGGCGCCGCCGTGTGCCGGCCGCACGCCGCCGCCGCCGCCGACATTCACCGCGCGGCGTGAGTGGTGTAAAGACGTCTATTTGTTTTCGTGATTGACTCATCCAAAATGACTGAATTAATATCCCAATAATCATTGGTAAACAGTTTCGAGGATATAACATCCCCCTGTGTCACCCCCCTGCGCAGCAGGTTATGTTTAGACTGTTGGTTCTGTCTCATAGTCGTGGCGTCATACAGACATTTCAGCAGTCGATGCACCGCCAGTCTACTTGACATCGCTGCAGTGATTGTAGAACAGCCCAAGTTTCAACGGAGTCAAAGGTCTTTTCTTAATCAACAAATGCTAAGCACAAGGGCTCAGTGGTGGATGCCCACGGCATCGAACGTCGGCAGACGACCTCCGGCCACCGTAGGGGCGGGCATGCGGATAGCGAGTAAAGGGCAACTCGCTGTCCGACCATGAACCATGCCCGGTCGACGGTGCATCGTGTTCCACGCGCGCCTCAAAAAGCGTCAGCATAATGACGGAGCCCCCCCTCTCAGAGGGCCTGCCGGGGTTGCGGTACTTATTTCATTACCGTGACCCCGGAACATAAAGGGCTATTAAAAGACACCGTGTATATGTAGTCAGTACAAGTCTGACAGTAGGGGGTGGGATGAATGAGTCCTCATTTGATGATTTTACCACGATAAAAAAAAGTCCAGGGGCTGGTTATGCTCTTCGGACTTCTGTATATGGACTAGTTATACAGAAGTCCGAAGAGCAAAGAGGCAAGTTTGCCTCACTGTGTGGTGCTAAATCCTCGGCGAAAACCAGACCGCTCCGGAGGCTGAAACTCGTTATGTCTTCTTGCGAGACGGTTTGTGATGACCCTCGAAAATAGTTTATACGCGTGGCTCAGGAGAAGTGATATGAGACTATAGTTTTTCAATAGGGTTTTGTCGCCCTTCTTGAAAAAGGGGATCACAATACTCCTGTTCCACGCATTCGGAGTTCTCCCAGTGTCTCCCGAAGTACGGGCTTACCACCTGCTTTTGGAACTCCTGAAGTACGGGCTTTCCACCTGCTTTCAGAAGCTCCGAAGTGATGCCATCGTCACCTCATCTAGGCTTATTTCCGGCAGTTCATCGGTGTAGTGGCGTGTCAGAGTGTCTCGGTTATCCTTTGAAGAAGGGGCTTGTGGACCACAACTGTCGTACAACCGACCATAATGGTCTTATTTCAGCTAGAATCTACGGCTTTGAGGTTATGTTTTGGCCATTAGGTGATCTAAGCTTCGTCAGATGCGAGCGTTTCAGCTGTTGGGTGAACACTTTAACAACCCGATTTTCTTGTATTGCCTTTTCAATTCCGCGTTAATTGGTGGTTCAGAAGTCACGTCGCACCAACTTGCCAATTTTCTTATTGAGTACTTGTTTCTCTGACTTAAGCTTTTTTTTTGTACTTGATAACCTGATCTGGACAAGGTATTTACTGTACTGTATAAGGACTGACATTTTCCCCCACCCCAGTGACGCCTTAAAATGAGATCCGTACCCCAAAGGAGGTGCCCGTAGCGTGTGTTCGCTTAGCTTATTTTTAACTAAGTTTTATGCCCTGGCTGGAGGCCTTAAATTTTAAGGCATCCACAGAAAAGTCCGGTTCCACAGTACACGACCTACTAAAGGCTAACCTGCAAGATGCCAAACAAACAAAAAAAAAACATTTTCCTGTCTTCCGCCCGAAACGACATTACGGAGCTGGCCGGTATAAAGAAGATAAAATAAGTAGATTTCGAAGTAGTTGAAGGTAATAGAAAACCACGCCGCCGGCGCCACGCCACCGCCGATTGAAATTGGTCAGCGCGCCGCCGCCGAGAATTTTTAAGGCGGCGCCTACGTCTACACCCGACTCACTATTGGCGTCACCCTACTCACTATACGTGTCGCCCTTCTCACTATAGGCGTCGCCCTACTCACTATAGGCGTCGCCCGACTCACTATGGGCGTCGCCCGACTCACTATGGGCGTCGCTCTACTCACTGTGGGCGTCGCCCTACTCACTATAGGCGTCTCCCTACTCACTATAGGCGTCGCCCGGCTCACTATGGGCGTCGCCCTACTCATCATAGGCGTCGCCCTACTCACTATAGGCGTCGCCCTACACACTATAGGCGTCGCCCTACTCACTATGGGCGTCGCCCCCTTAGCTTGCGTCCCTACTCATTATAGGCGTCACCCGACTCACTATGGGCGTCGCCCTACTCATTATAGGCGTCGCCAAACTCACTATAGGCGTCGCCCTACTCACTATAGGCGTCACCCGACTCACTATTGGCGTCACCCTACTCACTATAGGTGTCGCCCTATTCACTATAGGCGTCGCCCTACTCACTATAGGCGTCGCCCGACTCACTATGGGCGTCGCCCTACTCATTATAGGCGTCGCCAAACTCACTATAGGCGTCGCCCTACTCACTATAGGCGTCACCCGACTCACTATTGGCGTCACCCGACTCACTATTGGCGTCACCCTACTCACTATAGGTGTCGCCCTATTCACTATAGGCGTCGCCCTACTCACTATAGGCGTCGCCCGACTCACTATGGGCGTCGTCCTACTCATTATAGGCGTCGCCCTACTCACGATAGGCGTTGCCCTACACACTAAGGCGTCGCCCGACTCACTATAGGCGTCGCCCTACTCATTATAGGCGTCGCCCGACTCACTATGGGCGTCGCCTGAATCATTATAGGCGTCGCCCTACTCACTATAGGCGTCGCCCTACTCACTGTAGGCGTCACCCGACTCACTATAGGCGTCGCCCTACTTACTGTAGGCGTCACCCGACTCACTGTAGGCGTCGCCCTACTCACTATAGGCGTCGCCCTACTCACTATAGGCGTCGCCCTACTCACTTTAGGCGTCTCCCGACTCACTATTGGCGTCACCCTACTCACTATAGGCGTCACCCGGCTCATTATGGGCGTCGCCCTACTCATCATAGGCGTCGCCCTACTCACTATAGGCGTCGCCCTACACACTATAGGCGTCGCCCTACTCACTATGGGCGTCGCCCTACTCATTATAGGCGTCGCCCTACTCATTATAGGCGTCACCCGACTCACTATGGGCGTCGCCCTACTCACTATACGCGTCGCTGTACTCACTATAGGCGTCTCCCGACTCACTATAGGCGTAGCCCGACTCACTACAGGCGTCGCTCTTCTCATTATAGGCGTCGCCCTACTCACAATAGGCGTCGCCCTACTGACTATAGGCGTCGTTCTACTTATTATAGGCGTCGCCCTACACACTAAAGTCGTCACCCGACTCGCTATTGGTGTAGCCCGACTCACTATAGGCGTCGCTCTACTCATTATAGGCGTCGCCTTACTCACTATGGGCGTCGTCCTACTCATTATAGGCGTCGCCCTACTCATTATAGGCGTCGCCCTACTCACTATAGGCGTCACTCTACTCACTATAGGCGTCGCCCTATTCACTATAGGCGTCGGCCCTCTCACTATAGGCGTTGCCCTACTCACTAAAGGCGTCGCCCTACTCACTATAGGCGTCGCCCTACTCACTAAAGGCGTCGCCGTACACACTATAGGCGTCGCCCTACTCACCATAGGCGTCGACCTACAGAAAGGGTTATTGGGGTTGTTTTTAAAAGATAATACGAATTAAAATCTAAGTTCAATAGATGACGCTGGCAGCTTCATTAAATTAAACTGAACCGATTGCAATGAACCAAAACCTAAATATTACTTCAAGTTACGCTCGATAGCTGTGTATAAAAAATCTACATTGCTTTCGTACATTTTACGTGATGAATAAACAAACATACCGACAAACAGACAAAAAATGTAAAATGCTGGAGATGGGTTCTAACGGTTGCGCTTTAACAACCAGCGGGGTATTACAAAGTCTTAAAACCAGGCTTATTTCGGCGAGTGAAAGAGACAGTGCTATACAAGTGGTCTAGCGCGATATCTTTCACTCAATGGAACAAGCCTGTTTTTAAGACGTTGTAATATCCCCCCTGTTTTTTTTTCATGTTTTGGTATACAAAAACGTCTTTTCCACAGTTTTATTATGTGTATAGATTGCCCTTACGCTTTTTTGTGCAGTTGTTGATGTTTTTAAACCTTTGGTGTCAGCAGTTTCAGTGGTTTGTTACAAGACAATAACGTGAGCAGGTTGTAAAAAATAATAATATCTTTACGAGTACTAGGTATTATGTACTTATTTTTAACATCATAGTTTTTGATATTTTTAATTATTAATGAACAGGTTCTAGCATTTCTTATGTTTTATGATAAGATCAAGATCACAAAGAGTATTTGTAGAGCAAGTATCGGAGCTGCACCGCAGCAGCGGCCGCGTCGGCATGAGGGTTGTGCTGATCTCCGACTTCGAGCGCGCGCCGCCGATGACGCCGCGTGGCCGCTTCCGGGAGGCCATGCTGCTTGACCTGGCCTGTCACGGCAGTGAGCTCATCTTGGCACAGGTAGGTGCCTCCCGTTTAGATGGTGCCATATCATATTTTTTATAATATGAAAATTTGGTTTGGCCAAAAACTCTAGAATTACAAGAAACTACGTCTATAATAGATATTATCTAGAATTGTAACAGATAGACCCAGTCAGGCCAAATATAATTATGTTCTAGAAATGCGGTCCGAATATGTCAGTGTACATTGATTTATAGTACCTATCTCAAGAAATTGAAACTAATCAGCTTGATACTAGGCATGGGCAGCGTAGTTACATTCTTATTAGTTGTGACAATCATATTAAGATATTTGCACAAAGAACATAATATTATTCAATCTACGTCTGAGATAAATAATTTATTACTATTTATTACATAAGGTACTCGGCCGACGGAAAAAGCTACCTACTAATGTTGATGTACTTAGTGTGTATGTTTTGATTCCTATAGTACAAATCGCAATTAACGAGTAGTATCTACTCTATGAAGCTGTCAAAAAATGAGCTGGATAAGATAGAATACCATAACACTAAAGTTTCTCATGTAGGTGTAGGTCTACATAAATTTATGTTGATCAACTCCAGGCGTCTGCCTCCCGCGCGTTCAACTACCGCCACTCGTGGCTGCTGCTGCACAACTCCTCATCCCAGCGCTCCACCATCGAGGCCACACTTTCCACCAGCGCCATCCTGCCCGACGCCGACGTGGTGTGGTCCTCTCCAGAAACCTTAGTGGACGTGTACAGCATCAAGCCGGGCATGCCGTACCTGCAGACTGATCTGGGCCTGGCCTGGAACTGCTCCCGCCAAGATCTGCAGGCGCTGTGGAGTGTCCTCCCTTCAGCTGTCTCCAGGAGGAAAGACTTGAGGAATATATCCATGAAGGGTATTTCTGTGGTAAGAACCTACATGAGGTCTGAGTTTGCTGAGAATGACGGTTGGGAAAATAGTTCACAACAGTAATGGTTGAAGTGCTGCCAAGTCACATTGGAGCCACGTGAATAATAATTATGGCCCCCTACTTCTCACAGAGGGGATATACACGGTGTCCCAGTGGTGGCAACTTAGTAGGAATACCTACGCTGTTATAGATGGTTAAGTAACTACGAGTATGTGTGTGCTATTCGCCGAAGAATAAAATCTACAAAATACAATGGCGGAACATTGAAAGGTTTTTAACGAGCAATGAAGTACTGCGGCGAATTGGTGATTAGGCTGCTATACCATTACCACGATTAATGTTAGTGTACAAACACTATAAACAGCTGTGTACCTATGATATGATAGGAACCATCTTCGCGAGGACTGATTCGAGGAGGTACAGGAGAACAACTCCTGGAAGAAATTAGGAGAGGCATTTGTGGAACAATACAGGCTAATTTAAATTTTAAAAAATATTATGTTACACAGACAATTATTGGTTTATCATGTTTTCGTCCCGTTTTCTTCCCGATTTGTGTCTGGTCCATTTTATACGACTGACGTAATGTGGGTAAAGAAATTGTTGGTAAACGCCTTAAAGCAAAAAACAGTGTGATGCAAAATTGGTGCCTCCAGGTGACGAAGCCGGAGAGTTTCAAGAGCTGGTGGGACCTGCGCGACCGGCAGATTGACACCTTCCCCAAGTTCACGTACCCGCTCATGATGCTGCTGGCACAGGACATGGACTTCCGGTGAGCAATACTGCTGCACCACTGGGTGCCATTCACAGCACGCGTAGCAAGACTCCTCTTGAAACGAGTTCGGGGTCTACGGGTCGGGTCGTATAGTCAGACAAAATGACATATGTTTTTTTTAAGAAATTTCTCAATTACATTTCGAAGTTGGATTGTTACTTTGGCTAGATTAACCGGAACGATTATTATTTTAAAGAGATTAATTATAAGGAATTGCAACAAATCATTTAAAATTTGAGACTTCATAATATTTTTTGGGTGCTTATGTTTCATACATGATACATACTCTAGTTTTTGTTAAGAATGATTCACATTCAGGATAAAAACACAAACACAAATGATGTATGCTGTTTACCGATGGTACCTATAGACGGTATACATATCACGGTGATATGTATTTCGATAGCAACTTGTCGATGTTAAAACAAACATTTATTATGACGGTGAAAAATTGTTCTGAGAAATAGCTGTCGGAAACATTGCTATAAAATTAAGAGTCATAATAAAATTTCTACATGTCGGTAAAGTAAGTAATGCCACATTGCTTACAAATCGTTGGAACTACGTGTGGCTGGTAACGTCACCTGACGATTCAAAGAAAGTGTGATCTTTTCGGTATTTATTTTCAAAGTAGTCGTAGGTTAGGAGCACCGACAATGACCGACAAATCTAATCTTGTTTAAAGTTTTATCAAAATCTTTCATAAGAATAAGTGGCCTTTGCCTAGCACTCGCATAGATAGAACAGATGTTTAGGTGACAAGGATATCCCTAAATCTCCAGGTACTCAACTCTTGCTCAGCGGTCATTGTGTTTGCGGGTGACATGGCTCGTTCGCATTCAGCCTAACGGTCGGACTCTCTAGAAAGGCTACCGTGATCCTGAAATGTGGACGTAGTTATTAAAGTAACACAGTGGATTTAAGTCAGTACGAGTCTGACAGTCCCTTCCACTCAACAAAGGGCGGGAGGACTCATTTGATTATTTAACCATGCCAAAAAAAGAAGCTTTCTCTCTATACATGCAGATAGTTTTATACATATAATTGGTGATGTTTTTGTAGGTTTGACCTGCGGCAGGTGGACGTGTACGGCGTGGTGCACAACGGCACCTTCGACGGGCTGGTGGGGCGGCTGCAGCGCCACGAAGCGGAGCTGGGCATAGCGTCGATCTTCATCAGGTCTGACCGCATGCAGGCGGCCGACTTCATCTCGGAGACCTGCGCTCTCACGTCAGTACTCCAATGACATAAGCTTTATCTAATTGATAGCTGCAGATCGTACACCAGAAAACGAACTTGCATTAATGATCTACGTAATTCATTCTGATGTAGCCGTGAATTGGCGCAGCTCTGGGACACAACTAATTTTTCTTATAACTCTTTTTCTTTAGTTTTCTTAGTTTAAGTTTCTGTTTCTTGTATTTATTTTATTTTGTTGTGTTTGTCGTGGTTTTTGTAAGTATGAAATAAATGTTTTTTCTTTCTTCTTTTTTAAACGGCGGCTTAGAATTGGTATATCGTTTTCTAAAGAAGCTTGATTCCTCAGTGCGACAGGGTCCTATTACCTCACTTTTGCTGAAATTTATAATGATTTCTTTGCAAGTAGTTGATTGTTGTATGTTTCCGCCGACCGTGGGAATGTACGAGACAGTGCAGGCACTTGCTGGTGTGTGTTCAGTCACGCAGTCACACAATCGATGCGTCACTTCGCGGTTTCTGTGGAACTGTGAAGAACGTAAATTTCAATAATTGAATCTCTAAGTAGTCTGTGATTGAATTAAAAAATATGATCTCGTCTGACCTTCTCCTTCAGACTCATAAAGGTCTGTTGTCTCCAAAACCAAAACAAAAAAATAAGAAGTTTTAAAAAAGTCTTTTAAAGTAAAAATATTAATCTTTTAAGTGGTCTATGAAAAAAATCCACCTATCTAACATCCTTAAGTTCTACAATCTAATTTACGAGTATAATCGTCGCGCTACAGGTCAACACCTTGCGAACCATTTTAATATTTCTGTGATGCGAACGTTAGATGTCTCGCATTTTTGATGTTGATGTACGGTTAGCAACCTTATAATATAAAAAAATATAATATAAAAAAATTATAATATAAAAAAATACATTTTTAATTGAAAAATGTTTACGTAAGCATGGGGGGAGGGGGTAAAAGCTTTGCTTACTTTTGCTGACAAGGGGGATGGGGGGGTAAATAATTGTAATAAATCTGCTTACGTAATACTTGAACGGCCCCTAAGTGTCTAAAATCTCCTAAATAAGTAGGTAGACGCTGCCTATGTATTCATGATTGAATATAATATGTGCAAAGTTTTGAAATTTTGTTAAACCAAGCATTTTACTAACCAATTTACAAAGAACAAAATAAGAAAGTAGTTTGTTCTTTAATTGGAGTGTAAGGAACAACTTTATTTTGTTGCTAACAGTATTTCATTTTTTTTTTGTCAAAAGTATCGTTTTTTCCATGTCATGTAAATTAGGTCATTTTTGCCACAAAATTTCCCAATGTCAACCTTCTTGGCAAGATAACAACATAATAACTTTGTAATGCCTAGGTATTATCCTATCTAAAATCTTCCGAATTAGATAATAATTTATTTGAATAAATAAATAAACAAAACCGAATTCTATTATCATTCGCATTGCGTTTAAATGTAAATTAATTAGTTTGCTATCGCGACGTGATCGATTTACAGCAGATTACATTCAATTGGACTTTAACAATGATACAACAGGAATTATAGTGACCGAGGACCGCCGAGGTTTCGTGTTGCAAGCTCATGACTGATCGATGTTAAAATTAGACGTGTGTGTGTGACTGTATTCGTCAATTATTTTTATCATTCTTAACGTTGTTGCCTACGTATGTTTCAGATAGGTTACTAATTAGTGCAATTAACCCCTTTTCATAAACAAATCACGAGGTGCAGTTGTTTCGCTGATTTTATTTAAACTAAGTGTTTTTTAGGGTTGCATACCTACCCAAATGGTAAAACGGTACCCTATTACTTAGACTTTGCTGTAAGTCTGTCCGTCCGTCTGTGACCAGGCTGAACATGTTGTAGGTGTTATGTTGACGCTACAGCATCAGCATTTATTTGTTGTTAAATGCAAAAAAAAAACATAATAAACGGGATTATTATGCCATTTTTGTATACAATATACCTACAAACATTCAAGTCCGGGTTCCACTTGGCCGATTTTTATTTGTTATCAGAACTACGTAGTGAATAAATCAACTCGAGCTTTCATTGTTATAAGTTCAATTTGAAGAGCAGCGCACTGCAGTGTTTATCAAGTTTCTATTGCTTTTTTATCGATAACGGGACAGGAACTCAGTTTATTTAAGTAATTATCTATACATATAATAAAACTGTAGAAAAGTTATTTTTGTACATTAAAAAAAAACTCAAAAAATTTAGCCAGGGTATTAAAGGACAACCAATAGAACCCATTTCTAGCATTTTTAGAATTTTTGTCTGTTTGTCTGTTTGTCTGTTTGTCTGTTTGTATGTTTATTTGTCCAGGTATCACGTAAAATGTACGAAATTTATGTAGATAACTTTTATACACAACGATTAAGCGTAACTTGGAGAGGAATTTAGTTTTTGTTTCATTGGAATCGGTTCAGTCTATCAAAAGTTATTCGAATATAAAGTGTTTCAGAAGTAAAATTACGGTCAGTTCACACCAAGACGCGTAGTTCATAGCGCGATCTAGCTTCGATTCTGCTACATATTCAAATAAAAATTCATCTAATGATTATGATAGGATGGGATAGGATAGGATAGGATGGGATAGAATAGGATAGGATGGGATAGGATGGGATAGGATGGGATAGGATGGGATAGGATGGGATAGAATGGGATAGGATGGGATAGGACGCGACAGGACGGGACAGGACGGACAGGACGGGATAGGACGGGATAGGATGGGACAGGACGGGACAGGACGGGACAGAACGGGACAGGACAGGATAGTACGGGACAGGACGGGACAGAATGGGAGAGGACGGGACAGGGCGGGACAGGACGGGACAGGACGGACAGGACGGGACAGCTCGGGACAGGACGGGACTGGACGGGACAGGACGGGACAGTACGGGACAGGACGAGACAGGACGGAACAGGACGGGATAAGATGGGATAAGATGGGATAAGATGGGATAAGATGGGATAAGATGGGATAAGATGGGATAAGATGGGATAAGATGGGATAAGATGGGATAAGATGGGATAAGATGGGATAAGATGGGATAAGATGGGATAAGATGGGATAAGATGGGATAAGATGGGATAAGATGGGATAAGATGGGATAAGATGGGATACGATGGGATACGGTGGGATTTTGGAGGGAGACCTTTTTACCCGACGCTTCGCACAAAAAAATACATTGGTAATTTCCGACATCCACGCGAACGAAGTCGCGGGCACAGCTAGTTATTAAGTAAGAGTCTTGACACAATAATATTATAGGTACTCTATAATAAGTCGCCAACCCTAAGCGACTTACTATTCGGTCGGGCCACGTGCGCACTCTATTTGTGTCTAAGCATATTTTAATAAACGACAAAGAATGTTTGGAACACAAAACCTCAGCCACCTCAGCGCCCGCCGCGCCCGTGGCAATTTATGGACATGGTTATTATGTAGCGCAAGCAAGCGTTACTATTTCTAAGTAGTCTGCTGTGTTTAACACTTCTCTACTATGTTTAAAGTTTTATGAAAGCAATTAATTTCTTCATATAATATAGGAAACCAAAAAAAAGGAACTTACTTCAAAAACAAACAAAAAAGTTTAAAATGCTTTACACTTTTGTGTGTGGTTTTTGAAGTTACAGTAATTTTTGTTTTTATAAGTTTTTTTTTTAGTTTCGATTTTCAACAAAAATCATTGTAGGTACCTATAATTCAAGTAAGCAATAACGGATCCATGCGGACAAACGTCACGGAATACGCATAAAGATTTTTTAAAAGTCGTTTAAAAAGACAGCTATCTTATCTTGACAGTATAAATGTAAAAAGAAACTGCATTAAGTAATTATTTATGTGTGTTAAAAAAATGTGACTGTGAAGGGCGGACTGATGGACACAGGTTACGTCATTCGGATGTACGGAATCCTAGTCATTATGTGTCCAAAATCTGGGGGCACGGTAGTGCCCCCACCAAATCCAGCACAAAAGCGGCACGGCCGTATCTACCATCCTTTTCTCGAAGCAATTCAGGCCATTTTCGACCCCCTGTAACTTCGTTGTGGATAAAACTAGAAGACTGAATTTTCAGTAACCATGCAGGCATTGTAAAGACACGGTATATTTCAAATTTCATTCAATTTGAACCAGTAGTTTAAGAATTATAACAGGTCAAAGTTTCTTAATTTTGTCACTCACTGACTCACCGATCATCAAAATTCTAAGGCACTTCTAGCAGACCTAGAAGCTTCAAATTTGGAATATAAGTAGTGTTTGGTGTATGAATCAAGGAAAAACTGAAATATTCAGGTGTCAAGGTCCAAAGGTCGAGACATTCTCTTTTGCGTGTGCGCGCTTTGTTTACCTCGATTGAATAAATATTCTAAGATATTAACATGGCAACGCATCGCACCCCGCCGTCTGGGAAAACACCTCCTGCCTCAAATCTCCACTCAGCACTCTCTGACCCTGCTTTGAGCGCTCATTCAAGAAATCAGGAACCGATGAAGGACCTATTTGTTAATAACTTAGGCCGCAGAACACGTCGTCGACTCGCTGATGATAAATATGAGGGAAGCGATGCGGATAATACTCAGCTCATATCCGAGATAACTAGGTTGTTTTCTGATTTTGAGTCCAAACAAAATATGAAATTGGAGTGTATTAAATGTACTATGGATGAAATAGCCGAACAGAACACGAAGATCCAGGCTTCTGTGGAGTTTGTCTCCGGAAAGTACGATGAATTACTCGAACGACTAGAGGCGACTGAACGAGAAAACTGCAACATCAAAAAGCAGATGCGCTTTTTAGAAACCAAAATTGATTATCTGGAACGCTGTTCCCGCTCGGCCATTCTGGAGATAAATAATCTGCCTATTTCTGTCTCTGAAAATAGAGAATCTCTAACAGACAACTTGTCTAAAATTGGAGCAGCTATAAATCAGGAAATAACACCCTCAGAAGTCAAGAATGTCTACAGACTAAAGCCAAAAAAAGATTCAAAAATGATTGGTACTGTTGTCGCTGAATTTCACTCATCAGCCTTTAAGGAAAGTGTGTTAAAAGCCACAAAAACTTTCAATAAGTTGAACGGGTCCAACAAATTATCTACGGCCAGTATTAACTTGCCGGGCCCTCGAATACCTATTTATGTGTCTGAATCCCTTACTACCTATGGCAAACATCTTTACTACTTGTGCCGTAAACTACAGAAAGATGGCAAATGCGATAGTTGTTGGCCGAGTCATGGGAGGATCTATATAAAGAAGACAGCAAGTTCAGTTCCGGTTTGTGTAAACTCCGAAAACGATCTACTTAATTTGATACCCAACAGTTTGTGACTGAGTTCTGCCTTAATTTTTACAAATTCTCTATTTTGTTTTTTTAATCATTGTTTTGCTTTTATCAATATTTTGCATGTATTACACTCCACTCAGCACTACACCAACCCACACACAATCTTACTCATTTTCACTACCCGATCATTCACAATATATCATTTAAACAGTCTATATGTAATTTCAACTATATATATTGACATGCCCATGCCCTATATGCATAGAGATATAATAAAAAAATGTTACTTTTTTAATTTGGTCTCTGGCGCCATTTTAAATTTTGGTCAAATTTGTTTAACGTTGAATAACTTCGCTTGCATAATTCGATAATCTACTTGACATTCAAACGGATCTAGACAATATTTCTGTGGCTGTCTCCTCCACCTGTATGATTGAAGATTGTAATCAGATTGTTGGCCTTCATAGTAATGCTCTTTCGCTCTTCTGTCAAAACATAAGAAGCATAAATAAGAACTTTGATGGCCTGACTGCACTACTTGAAAGAAGTGGATCATGCTGGGATTTAATTATTCTCACGAAATGTTGGCTTTTCAATTCTCCCCCACTTCCTTCAATGCGTGATTATACCTTAGCTGCTACCAGTCAACATACATCGCAAAATGAGGGCGTAGTGGTGTTTTTTTCGTTCCGACCTTCAGGTGTATGTCTCCGAGCCATTGGTTCAGGACGCAAATTGCTTACTATTAAAACTTAATAATGATACCGTTATAATTTCAATTTACCGACCACCAGCTAAACGTAATGTCACTGAGTTTTTGGATTCCTTAAATGATCTTTTAAAATCTGTCTCCACCTATACAAATATTATTTTAACCGGTGACATAAATATTAACATCCTTGATGCTAGTGATGACTATCGTGCAACTGAGTACCTGACTATGCTAGCTTTTCACGGCATGCTCCCAGCACATACACTCCCCACGCGCCACAATAACTCCTGTCTGGATCACTTAATTTTAAAGACGCGGAAACCTGCCTTTTGTTTCGTTGCCAATACGTCGATAACTGATCATGACACAATTTTATTCTTCCTTGATAACTTGAACAAATCCTATTTTTCCCAGAATAAAAAAAGGAAAACACGGGTACTGGATTATGACAAGATTAAATTGGACCTACTTAAGGCAGATTTTAGCCCTGTTTATGCCTCTCCAGATGTTAATGAAGCCACAGATTTATTTATTAAAACTCTCAATCAAATCGTACTTCGAAACTCAACTATGAAAGAAGTGCCCAATCGCAAAAGACTGAGCAAATCCTGGATGACTCCAGGGCTCCTTAAATGCCTACAGAATCGTGACAACTTGCATAAGAAACTTAAACAAAATCCCCAAAATGAAATTATACAAACAACATTTAAAAGATACAGAAACTACTGTTCCAGGCTAATCAAAACTGCAAAAAATAATCACAACAAAGAACAAATTAGTAACGCACAAAATAACAATAAAAAGCTCTGGGAGACTATAAAAACTATTACCCATACTGCAAAAGTCAAAACCCATGCCAATGGTCTCCTCTCATCTACAGACCCAGAGCGGAGCGTTAATGATGCTCCTACTTTGCAAATATTGGACGCACTTTAGCTGAAAACATACCCATCTCTGCAACCACCAACCATCCATCTGATGATCTGCAAGCGTATCAAAATTCATTTGTCCTGTTAGCAACAGATGAATCTGAACTGGAACTTTTAATTATAAATCTCAGAAGTGACTGTGCGGTGGGTTCCGATGACATATCAGGCACATTTCTTAAAAAATTTAAAAGTATTCTCCTTCCTCATTTAACTTATATATTTAACCTAGCTTTTATTTCTGGTACCTTTCCAAATGCCTTTAAGCTGGCAGTAGTGCACCCAGTGCATAAGGGTGGGGACAGAGATCGTGTGAACAACTATAGACCTATTTCTATCTTACCCACTCTTTCAAAATTACTCGAGAGGCTGATGAATGATAGACTTGTCAAATACTTAAATAAGAATCATCTACTCTCCCCGTCTCAATATGGTTTTCGTTCAGGAATTTCCACTAGTAATGCTGTGTTAGACCTAACAAACTGTATTGTCTCTAAACTAGATGGAAAACAGAAGGTCATTGGCGTATTTCTGGATCTGGCGAAAGCCTTCGACACGATTTCTGTCCCTACACTCATTGTCAAGCTTGAAAAACTCGGCATAAGAGGCACTCAACTTTCTCTCTTTAAGAGTTATCTCACTGGCAGACGACAATGCCTCAGGATAGGTGATTGGATGAGCGACGAACTGCCAATAGTCTACGGGGTTCCCCAGGGCAGTATTATCGGACCAACCCTTTTTCTCATCTATATAAATGGCCTTTGCCAGTTAAATCTTCCAAATACCTCCATCTACACCTATGCTGATGATACTGCCCTCATATTTTCCGGGATCACTTGGGATCAGGTGTTTCAGTATGCACAATCCGGACTCGATTTGGTCACCAAGTGGTTGGCGCAGAACCTGCTCACTTTGAATGTTGAGAAAACGAGTTACCTTACCTTTTCTCTTACAAATGCTGGAAAACCCTCTCCCTCTTCCTATTCTTTGGTAGTCCACTCTTGTGCTCGCATTTTATCTCACAACCTCACCTGTAATTGCCCTCATCTAAACCGAGTAAGTAGCATTAAGTATCTGGGTGTACAGGTGGATGATTGTTTGACATTTTGTTCTCACATTGACATACTTACCAAACGGTTGCGTAGACTAATTTATGTCTTCAAGAATCTCCGTCACGTTGCTGACACTGAGGTGCTTAAACTTGTTTATCTGGCCCTCTGCCAATCGCTCATTCAATATTGTATTGTGAGTTGGGGTGGCTCGGGAAAGACTCACATGCTTAAACTAGAACGTGCTCAAAGAGCTCTCCTGAAGGTTGGTTGGCAGTTACCCTACCGCTTTCCTACCACAGACCTTTACAAAACTTGTAAGGTTCTTTCTGTTCGCAAATTATTCGTATTTAATCTTCTCATGACCACACATGGCCTCACTCCCTACGACCCATCTAAGTTAAGCTCCCAGCGACGTAAGTATTCTGTTTGTCCAACAATCCGTACAAATAGTTGTTTGGCTCAGCGATTCTTCCGCTTCCTAGGCAGCTACGTATATAACAATACAAACAAAATTTTAAATATATACCCTATGTGTAAATCAAAATGCAAAACAACACTCACAAAGTGGCTCCTTGACTTAAATTATGTTGAAACTGAAAATATTTTAACTATAACAAAATAACGTCTACATTACACACACACCTTACATTCTATTACACACACACACACACATACATACTAATACATCACACACAGGTACACTTAACATTACACACTCTTCACAGACTATTTTTGGTTTTAACTTTTCCTCTCAGCTTCTTTTCCGATGTATACTAATAAATACATAAACCTAATTTTTACATTGTTCCAAGAGGGTGAGAGCCTGGAGATCTGTCATACAGGTCCCGTACCCACTATAGACTCCAGCTCTCACAAAGGTAATAAGGGAAACCTGATTTAACCTAAACCATGAACCAATTTTTGTACCTTTTTCTGAGAGAAATAAATAAAATTGTAATTGTATTTGGGGGCACGGCAGTGCCCTCGCCAAGTCGAGCAAAATTTTTCAATTTTGGTCCAATTTTCTAGATAGGTACATAACTGCTTAAATAACTTCATAATCACATATAAATACCGAAAAGAAAAGAGTAGAACTGTCTACAAAATACAAAAAGAAATGAGATCCCATCAAAAACAATACTTGTCAAAAAAACCAAGTCTCGCAACTCAGTTGTTCTAATGATGAAAATCATTAATGTTTTATATAAATATATTGACTCGGCCATCGCATGAAAACACGTGTTAATTAAATTAATTTAGTGCGATGACCAAGTCAATATATTTATATAAAACATTAAAGATTTTTAGATGCATGGATAAGACTTGGTATTACATGGATCTCACAACTTTTTACCGTAGAACAACTGTGTTGCGAGACTTGGTTTTTTTGACAAGTATTGTTTTTGTTGGGTTAATATTACAACGAACATTTTTGAAATGTTCCAAGCCTGTTGTACAAATCTATCATATACGTAGGTACCTAAAATTTTTTGTAGAGACCGGTAACCCATCTGTTTCGAATAGGTACAGTAGAATTGCGTTGAAATATAGATCAGCTTATTTTTTCTTTATTTTCCCTAAGTTTGCTGTGTAGGTATCATTAACTCCACAGAATTTGATCCTTATATTAGCGACACTACTGAATGTTTTAATAATACAGTGTGACTTTTTTCTAAAATTCAATTATGCAGTTTTAGTTTTTGTCAACTTCAGCCATAGGACTCCTTTCAGTTTTTTTCGATATTTAGGTTAGGCCTACCGTTGTGCGTAGCACACTATTCATACTATACACCAAAACGGTCATGATGTTATTCACATAAACTGTAGGGATCCCAGCTGTGGGGGGCATCCTCTCACATTTAAGTATTTTAAGTTCTTAAAAAAAGATTTTAAAAGACGCTATGAAGATCAAACTGAGCATCAGACCGCCATACATAACTTACCTACTTATAAGTAAACTATCAGTTTTTATTGTGTCGTGTTAAAAATCATCAAATGAGTCCCCCCGCCTATGTGGGAACGGAAGGGTCTGTCAGATTCGGTCTACTGCCTAAAATCTACGTATTCCTTCAATAGCCCTTTACGTTCCGAGGTCACAGTAACCTGATAAGATAGTCCCTAGTCCCGCGAACAGTAAACTATGGCTCATGATATTTTCCAGGTGCGCGTTCATCTTCCGTCAGCCGTCCAGGTCGGCGGTGTCGAACGTGTTCCTGGCGCCGTTCAGCGCGGGCGTGTGGGCGGCGTGCGGGGGGGTGGCGGCGGCGGCGGCGCTGCTGCTGGTGGCGCTGCGCAGGGTGCGCGGGAGCACGCGCCCGGGAACAGAACTGCAGCAGTTCACGCTGCCCGAGACCTTCACCTTCGCGCTGGGCACGTTGTGTCAGCAAGGTGCGACTTGTTTCTTAATCTTGTTGTTGGCTTGGCTACCTTATTGACGTGTGGTGATCACTGGGGATTGTCTTCATTTTTGAAAGAGTGGAGTGTGTCACGTTTGGCCAACATTCGTTTGATCCATGAACTGTTGGTCAACAATTTTTTTGACCCATGAACTTTTCATCCAAAGAACGTTCGCCCACAGAACTTTACGTCAGTGAATGCTTAACCAACAGAATGTTTTGACCAATAACTTTTCACCCAAAGAACGATTGGCAGTTTCGGTGTCTGTTGGCCAATTGTTCTTTGGGTAAAAAGTTATGTAGTTCGTGGATCAAAATTTCTTTGGATGAAAAGTTCATGGATCAAAAATATTGTTAACCAACAGTTCATGGACCAAACGAATGTTGGTCAAACGTGACAGACTCGTGACGTCATCATTGATACAAACGGTTGTGCCGTTGCCTCACCAGTGCATAATAAAAAAAAAATCTGGCAACTCAACCTCATTTTCTATGTAACATCGCATCTTTTCTACAAAAATATAAACTTCGAATCTGAGGCTTCTGAAATACTTACCTACATAAAGCTACGAAAGCTGACGTCATTTGAAGGGCAAGAAAGGTCAATCAAATTTGATCTAAAATATCAATCAAATGTGAATATTATATCCTTATTGATCAGTAACGCTATTCCTCTAAATGGTTTTTCAATTACAACATATTAAAAAAAATGAACAATGCCCATTGTTTGCTGTCTTTGGTATGCCACTTTAGCACATCATACTTACATAAGCATTTCTAATGTAACCTCCTGTAAAACTCACACCATGTGTGTGTTAGGTTGAAGGAGGAAACGTCTGGGTGTCACCACTACGAAGATCGCCCGGAGGTCACAGTCGAGCATACGGTGCAGGATTGCCGTGCATTGACGTGTCTTCACGGCGGCGGTAGGCGGAGACCTCTCGCGACAGGCATTGGTTGCGGCCTTGCTGTGACGGGGCCCCCCTCTCAGAGGGCCAAAGCCTACCGGGGTCGCGGGACTTTAACATCACCGTGACCCCGAAACACAAAGGGCTATTGAAGGACACCGTGGATTTTAGTCAGTACAAGTCTGACAGTCCCTCTCGCCCTGTCTGGGGTGGGAGGACTCATTTGATGACATAATTACCACGTAAAAAAAAATGTGTATGTTGGCTAGGTTAGTAACTGAGACTTAATTATAAACGATTGTAGGTTATATGTAGATACTCGGATGATTAGGTACACCTCAGCCTAATACTTGGATCGTGTCAAGGTTTCTACAGCACACCAGCAGTGACGTCAGTGCGGCTGGTGATGTTCAGCACGCTGCTGGCGGCGCTGTTCGTGTTCACAGCGTACTCCGCCAAGATCGTGGCCATCCTGCAGACGCCCAGCGACGCGCTGCGCACCATCGACGACCTCACGCGCTCGCCCATGCTCATTGGCGTGCAGGACACCACCTACAAGAAGGTCTACTTCCTCGTGAGTATGTTTCTCATTATAAATACACCCTGGTGGACTGGGGTGTCTTGTCTGCGCATTCTATCAACAGCTGACATTTTTTTGGAAGTAGTTCAATTTAGTAGTTACTTAGTCATTATGACAACACCAGAAAAGCTGCTTCACTAATATAATATACCCCACCCATAATGACGGGGCCCCCTCTAATGACGTGGCCCCCTCTAATGACGGGGCCAAACTCTGCCGGGGTCGCGGGACTTATGCCATCACCGTGACCCCCAAAACATAAAGGGCTATTGAAGGAAACCGTGGATTTTAGTAAGTACAAGTCTGAGAGTAAGGGGTGGAAGGAGTCATTTGATGATGTTACCACGTAAAAAAAACAGTTTCGAATCATTGTAACCACACGGGCTTTCGCAGGAGAGTCCGGACGAGTCGACACAGCAGCTGTACCGCCGCAAGATCCTGCCGCAGGGCGAGCGTGCCTACCTTAGCGAGGTCGAAGGCATCGCGCGCGTTCGCACCGGCTTCTTCGCATTCCAGGTGGGACCAGCTTTGCCATACTCTGAGCTCTTTGAGATCGTCGGATCGTGTAGCGCGAGCTTTGAGCTCTAGTGTCTCTGTCAGTAAGTTAGTAAATACTAAACTTTAATCCCAAGGAACATTATGAGAATGAGAACACAATGCAAAGTTCCTTGATATTAGTTTTACATTAATTTTTGTTTGATAGTTGTTGAAGTGAAAGTAATATTATCGCCTTTTGGTTTTTATAGAGCAAAAATTTACAAATTGGCGTAAGTACCGAAATAGAAGTACAGATAGCGCGCGAGTTGAATGCAGTCGGGGTCTGAGGTGAAGAGCCCCCCGCTACCCGCACGCCCCACCTCACGCGCCTGCAGTGTAGTACTTTGCCATCCTTGTCAACAGCACTACCGCATTCCTAAGCTCTGCATTCAACTCGCGCGCTTAGTGTAAATAGGTCGAATTGACTGCCAAATCAAGTGGATCCTAAACTCTTCGAGATCATCAATGTAGTTTGGGAAAATTACTGATGATGAATGATCAATGAATTGGATGAATGTTACTTATGCAGGTGGAAAGGAGTTCAGGGTACGACATAATAAAGCAGACGTTCACGGAGCGGGAGAAGTGCAGCCTCAAGGAGATCGAGGCGTTCAAGCTGCCGATGGTGGCCGTGCCCATGAGGAAACACTCCGGCTACCGGGAGCTGTTCGCCTCTAGGTAACATGCGCCACTGCTCCTCTAGGAGACTAGTCGTTCGAACTGCCAAGGGTGGTGTGATTTCCACCGGCCCTGTCCCGTCAACGGAATAGATGGGAAAAACTCGATCTCGAACTCGTCTTCGAGCCCTCTAATGTCGCCATTGAATAGGTGGATGGCACAGTGTCCCGTCAATGAGGTAAATTGAAATAAAAGTTTTAACAATACCTTTGGAGTCTTGTTTAAATTGGTACAAGAGCGAGCGACACGAGCTCGGGATGTAGGCACCTCTACTCGGGCAGGATAGGTTAGAAAAGGATGGTGGAGTCTGTAGGTATCCGCTATCTCCTTCGTGGTTATTACTTTGTTAATGTTTGTTCATATTGCTTGCAGACTGCGCTGGCAGCGGGAGGTGGGACTGATGGACCGCGCGCGGCGCATGTGGCTGGAGCCGCGGCCGCGCTGCGAGTCCTCCGGCGGCGGCTTCGTCAGCATCGGTATCATCGACGTGTTGCCCGCATTGCAGGTGATGACTACCTTCGCTAATATCTTTTAAGAACACCTCTATGAATCACCTATGAGTCGCGATCCTGGAGAACAACAAAACAGGTAAGTAACAAAAAGACAAAACATAAATATAAAGTAACACTTGTGTTAATGAGTGGCTGTGGAAGGTTTCCGTAGAAATATGAAAGGTTTTGTAACACATATACAGATCTGTACCCTTTGAGTTGTGTTATGATTCTAGAGCTACAGTAACTATGTAAGCAAAACATTATACACGAATTTTCTTCATATGAACAGTAAACATTTTGCAGGTGTTAGCCATGGGAGCTTTAATATCAGTGCTGCTACTGGCGACCGAGCTGGGCGTCCACGTGATGAACAGGAAGACGAGGGAGTACCATCACACACACCAGCTGCCACGAGGAAAGACTGTGAGACCTGTGACGAGGCTTCAGAAGTAACGCCACCCCTTCATAGTAAGTATAGAAGGAAATAAGACTAGATAATTGAAACACAGTCTACTATCGTTAAGTTTATTTATAACTTGAACTGAATATTTACAGGAAGGATGCACTAAGTAAACCTAGCATAGAAATAAAGAGTACTAGTTGCACGCTGCGAGGTGATGACAACTCGACACGCTACACTTGTGGTAAAAAATCCAGAGATACTGATTACCTAGCAGTTCTGTAATAACACAAGACTTGAGTCACGAGCGTTGCCGGCAGTACAACAAAGAGGGGAATCGATCTGCAGCAAGCGTGACACACATCGTGTGTTGCAGAGGAGGAGCAAGTGATGTTACCGACTATGTTTATTTGGAGTTGTAGCACACGAAGAAGACACAGTGAGAAAACATGTGTGTCTGGTGGACTAGAGTGCCTTCTAACTACGTCTGATGTCTCCAGTTACGTGTATCTGTATATTTAACCATTAGTGTAGATAGAGGTCGTGCGCGGCGAGTACTGTCGCTAGAACAGCTGCACGGCGAGCAGCACGAGCAGCGTGAGCACGAGGCAGGCGGACAGCACGCGGTCTAGCAGCACTGCTGCCGCCGCCCACGCGCCGCTCTCCGACGAGATGCACGACTCCTGCAACACCACCAGTTACTCTGCTTGTATTTACAACAAATAAACGCACTCACTTTAGAGTTTGGAAAAAAGAAAAGATAAATTATGTTTTACTAGATACCGTCAGCTTACAGTAGTGTCCGACCAAAGGTTTGGTTTCGGCCGAAACTAGGAACAAGACCGAAGATTCATTTAAAGGTCAAGGTCAAGGTCAGTATCCGTGTGTGGTCTCGTAAAGCCTTATTAAAATTAATATAAGGGCAGTTCAGTAAATTCATAATATTGCACATTGGTTATCAAGATAACCGCTCTAGCAGCACGTTATTTATTTGAAATCTTCAATCTTCCGTATTCTGACCAAAGGCAACAAACAAGCTTATGTCGCAACTTTGTTCTTGGGTAGTGCTGTGAAGTTAGAGTCTTTTAGAATGTGAGGATTACGAGGTTTGTTAAGTTACCGCGGAGGGTGTGAGCTTGCATACGGTGGAGAGGCTCGAGAGGAGCGAGCGCAGCGCGTGCGGCGGCGCCGCTGTGCAGCGCGCCAGGCGCAGCACCAGCACTGCGCAGGCGCCACTCAGCGCGCCGCACACGCACAGCGCGCACATCACGGCCAGCGTGCGCGGCGAACTAGCGCTGCCCGGCAGCCGCACCAGCGTCGAGATCAACCTACCAACAAACGCAACTCGTATAATGTTAATTGCTGATACACAACCAAAACAGTATTCAACTTACGAAAATGTTTAGCACAAACTGAGAATTGATACCTTAGATACTTATATTTTTACCAGGCAATTTCAAGAGAAATGTGTGCTTGCATTGTGATTATTGAATTCCTACGGTGGTACCGAAGTACGTGAGTAAACTAGCCCACAAGTAGAGAAAAAATAACCTACAAAATAACTTTTCTTTCGGAAGTCGGTGGCAAAAAGACAATGAAAAAAAATAAAACCACCGACTTCCGAAAGAAAAGTTATTTTGTAGGTTATTTTACCCTTTTTTAGTGGTTGGTTTTGAAGGCGGTTACATTTTTTTTTTAAAAAGCTTTTATTTGACTCTTTTTAGTTGAAATATTCAACCCAAATTCTTGTCAAATAGGTACATCATTTTCTTACATGTGCACTAGAATTTTGTAATCCGTAACACCGGTAATAACATCGCTCATGTACAAATCTCATGTACAAAAAGTGCTAATAAAATTCCCTATCTCAAAAACTACTGAACCGATTTTGATGAAACTTACAGTGTTCCCTCAGTTGAACAATACCTACTATAACAAAAAAAGAATGACTTAAATCGGACTTGTAGTTCCAGAGATAAGCGAACACAAACTAAATCAGTCGATGCCTACTTATACTGTTAAGGAGTTGTACCTTCCATCATCAGCTCAGCTACATGAGATTATGATTACCATACGCAAATACTTAAATTACTTCATATTATTTGCGAAAAACTATACGTGGGCCTATAAAATTTGAGGGTTGCCCTCGATTTCTCCATGATCCATTCATCAGATCTTGACTTGGTAAATATGGGACCACTCCGAAAGCATCTCTAAATAACTCTAAATAAGAATTTTGAAAATCGGTCCACAATCGCAGGAGAAATCGCGTAACAAACACACAAAAAAAAAAAAAAAAACATACCGTCGAATTGATAACCTCCTTCTTTTTGAAGTCGGTTAAAAACTATTGAATGTGTGTAACCAAGTCCATTATAATATAATATAATATATAATTGAGAGTTTTTAGAGTTTTATACCTACTTCATCATCTTATGTAAATGAGTACTGTTAACAACTAGGAAAAATAGACACATAGTGAGTCCTGACCATAGCGTGGCAGTGAAGGAGGCACAGGCGGCGAGCGCGGGCCGCTGCTGGGGCGGCAGTGCGGCCGCCGTGATCAGCAGCAGCGCCGCCGCCAGCAGCACGGTGCCGGCCGCCAGCACGTGCGCCGGCGCACGCCGTGCCACCGACACCGTCCACGTGGCCGTGCCCACCTCCTCGTCGCCGCGCATCCACGTCTCGGTGGAACCCGTCACCTTCTGTATCTCCCACGAGCCCGTCTCGAATACTACCGCGTGCTGGAACCATAGGACAGTGTTATGTTAGTTACATTTTTACAATGTATTTGTTGATGTAAATCTACTCATTTGCTATATGAGCAAAAATTGATAAATATCACAATTCGATATAGGTAGATATTTTCCTTGCGCCTAGTGTGATACCTCAGCAACTAATACTTGCGTATAATGCTGTAACTCTGAAACAGGCGCTAGTTGTTTGTTGAGTGGCAAGTTTCTGTGCTGTTACCAACACCGTAGTTCCAAATAAATATTCTGTGCCAACGCAGCAATATACAAGGAAACAAGACTGTTGATATAAGATGCAGTCGGGAGACACTCACTTTAAATTCACTAATGGATATGGAGAGCTCGTCATCGTTGTAGGTTCTGGAGCCGAACTTGAAGGTGCAGAACTGCGTATCGCGCGGCCAGGCGGTGAGGTCCAGGCTGAGCGGCACGGTGACGTCGAGCCGCGTCACCCAGGCCACGGCGCCGGCGGCGTCCAGGCGCGCGCGCAGGCTCCCGTCGCCCGCGCTGCTGGCGGCCGCGTTCAGCAGCACCACGTCGGGCAGCCACAGCCGCTCGGCCGCCGTCAGCGCGCTGTCGCAGCCCCACTCCGACACGTTCCACTGCACGCGCGGCTCCTCCCACGTCTGCAACACAAACGATTCAAAACATATGAGTTGCCCATTAACCACACTTTTTTGTTTAGACAAAAACAACAGATCCACGATCCTTATATTTAGCTATGTGCCGAGTATTCGGTCTTATTTGCGATGGGCAAGTCACCTAATGGCTGGAGTTATTATTGAAATTATTTTTCATGAGCTGTATATGAATCATCACTGACATTTTCGATAGCTCCTGAACTCTACCAAAAATAATATAATCACCATGAATCACTAGTCGGTCTTTTTGCAGCAGATAAGTCGGCCAGTCGGCACGTCTACTTCTTGTTAAATACATTACAGATGTTTCATAAGGCGACAAGTTTAGCTGCCTATAACATAAGTCATTTATAATTTAGTCCTCATAATGTTTTATATGAAAATAAAACCGGCTCATCCGCTCTAAGCGGACTGATAAAAAACACGTAGGCGTACAAATATAATCTCGTGTGTTAGTTTATTGTTGTACTTTACAAAATAACTAAATAGATTCAAAAAAATACACAGTAAATAGATACAAACTAGAGTTGTTCCACGGAAAATTTTTGATAAAAAACTACTTGTTTTTTACCTTGAAAAATAAACTGTTCATTGGTGTTGAATGGCTTACTAGGGAAGTGTTGACTGTACTCTAAGAAGCCAAGAAGTCAAACGTTGCCTTATGCATAAAACTGTGTTGTAACGTTCTTATGATGAGCTATGGGTGTACTGCTCACGACGGTTCCCCCTTTAGAGGGTCAAAGCCTGCCAGTGACCACGGAACGTAATGGGCTATTGAAGGACACCGTCGATTTTAGTCAGTAGGAGGCTGATAGTCCCTCTCGCTCTGCCATGGGTGAGAGGACTCATTTGATGATTTTACAACGCTAAAAAAAATGGATCTCCGGCTCACCATCTTGAGGTCTGCGAGCAGGCTCATGACCGCACGCGTCTCGTCCACCCGGGCGTGGCGCACGTCCAACATGAGCGTGACCACGACGCGGCCGGAAGGCGGCGCCTCGCGGTCGTACTCCGCCAGCAGCGTGTCCACCGCCACTGACAGCTGCGTCGCGTTGTTGCACGCGCCGCTAGCCAGGGAGACTCCTGCACAAGAGTAATAGCAGATGATGAGATGTGACCACAGTGATGTGACCGTATCTGCCGACATTGATTGATTATAGGTTCCAGATGACAAAAAACTGTCACGTTCACTCAAAGAAAGGAGGTGTCGGTATTCCCTCTACAGAAATTAAAAGTGAGAAGATACATCAGAAACAAGGAAGCTTTAAACTGTTGTGAAAGGAATAAGTTCGGTAAATAATACCTAAATGTAATAAGGAATAGGTTCGGTTGTATAATTCCAGAAAAGGTTCCTCGTGCTCCTGAGAGTTTTGCAGTAGGATCCTACCTTCGCATTGTACACATAACAAAGAACTTGCCACTAGAGTCTATGATACCCTACGAGCTGTATAGAGAAACTTCGCATTTAAACTCGATGAAGAAGACAAGTTAGAATAATGAACGGTTACCGTATAAACAGAGCAGCAGCGTGGAGAGCAGGGCAGCCGGCCGCGACGCCATCTTGTTACGAGTCGTCTCCACGTCGCGCGCCGCTTGCACCGTGCAGCCACTGCCGCGCAGGGACACACAACATTCGGTGACTAGCCGCGGGATAAGTGGTACTTATTCAGCATACGTATCGTTCTATAGCCACTGAGAATGCATCCTCTCTGCGAGATGCTGTAGACCGCAACCCAAGGCATAAACAGAGTAGTCGAAATAACTTGTCTTCAAATTCGAGCCGGGTTCTCCACTTTGAGTTTGGCCAGTTTGGCATCGTTTTGAGAAGTGCACTAATTGTTAAGCAAGACCTAAGACTCGAAAGTTCAATGGACCTGCTCTTTATGTCCATAATGTGTTCAGGACTTTTAAGATCTCTATGTGCCCTTTACGTCCCCCGATGTGGTTAATAAATAGGCATATTAACCAAGTGTGTTTAATGTCGTCTACATCTTGGCACTTCAAGGCGTCGTTTATTATATTTGCAATGTTGACTTGTATCAACATGTATTTTTAATTAATTAGTAAACAATAGTGTCCAAGAGTGTGTCTCCCCTGCGGGTGGCGCTCGCGTGGGCACGCTATCGCGGACGGTATCCGCCCTCGCAAGGACAGCCGCATACATTGTATTTTTGTACAGCCAATGTTATTAATATTACACGTTCCTTTATATTTATATTTTTGTCCAACAGTTTTGTTCTGAACAATTTTATTGGGTGTTAGATACCTAGGTTTTACCTCTTACATCAGCTTCCATCGCTTAGCCAAATAGCAGATATTTTATCTTATGTACTTATAAAACTGAAGAATTTGTTTATTTGTTTGATTGGTTGAATGCGCTAATTTCAAGAACTACTGGCCCGAATTGATAAAAGCTTTTAGTGTTGGATAGTCAATTTATTGAAGGAGGCTATAGGCAATGAGATAAGCAACGGATGTAAAACCTCGGGTCAGAAAAGGTAGTTTTCAATAAAAATCTAGATTTCCTACAACACACAAAGTTAGGATCAATGTATGACGAACAAACAGATCTGTAGAGCTCGTGTATGTGTAGTGCACACAACAGATAACACGCTTCCCTTCACACGATGATCTGACCAGGAACCAGGCGCTAGGAGCAAAATAAAACTAACACAATTCATTATTTAGACCATTTATTATCTATACATATAATAAAATAGTAGGAAAGTCAAAACTGTACATTGAATATTTTTTTAAAAGAATACTTGGGGTGTGATCTACAATCGATACCGAAGCCAAAAATATAGTTTTTAGAATTTTTGTCTGTTTGTCTGTTTATCTGTTTGTCTGTTTGTCTGTTTGTCTGTATGTATGTCCGGGATAAACTCAAAAAGTACTGGACGGATTTGAATGATTCTTTTTTTGTTGTATAGGTATTAAGTCTGGTCAAAACATAGGCTATAATTTATTTTGAAAACTTGAACAACTGGCGCAGAACCGCAACGGACCAGCTAAACTATAAGAGATACAAAAATGGTGCGATAGCAAAAATTGTTCCACGTGATGAGCATTTTCTGCTGGGAGAATTAGTTTGAAGATCTGGAACACCTGATGTGGAACTCCAAGAGCCCAGCTACACTATAACATATACAGGAATAACGTCTTAGCAAAGTTGTTCGGCCTGATGAGCACTCTCTGTGGACATATAAAAATTGAAGATCTGGAACACCTGATGTGGAACTCCAAGAGCCCAGCTACACTATAACATATACAGGAATGACGTCTTAGCAAGAGTTGTTCAGCGTGATGAGCACTCTCTGTTGACGTATAAAAATTGAAGATCTAGAACACCTAATGTGGAACTCTTAGAACCCAGCTACCCCGCGGTGGTGGACGCCCACGGCGTCGGACGTCACATGCCGATCTCCGGCCACCGTAGGCGCGGGCATGCGGGCGGCGAGTAAAGGGCAACTCGCCGTCCGACCATGGACGGCGCGTAGTGTACGACACGCGCCTTAAAGAGCGTCAGCATAATAACGGGGGCCCCTCTCAGAGGGCTAAAGCCTACCGGGGTCGCGGGACTTATACCATCACCGTTACCCCGGAACATAAAGGGCTATTGAAGGACACCGTGGATTTTAGTCACTACAAATCTGACAGTCCCTCCCGCCCTGCCCGTGGTGGGAGGACTCATTTAATGATTTACCACGAAAAAAAAGAGCCCATCTACACTATAACATGATTTTTTTCAACTGGGTGATCGAAAAATGTTGAAGACTCCTTTCAACAATTCTGGGAAGTAATCATATACGGCAAACGTAAGAAAAACGTATAATTGAAAAAAAACTGATCAATCTTCAAGGCGACGACTGTATTCGAAACTTAAGTTAACCTTTTCTTCTTTGAAATCATGCTTATTTTTGTTCAACTCAACGCCCAGTTGAAAAATTCAACCTGTATAGGAATGACGTCTAAGAAAGAGCTGTTCAGCCTAATGAGCATTATCTATTAATGTATTAAAATATAAGATTTGGAACACCTGATGTGGAAATCAAAGCTATCACTAATTTCACGCACTGATTTTCAATGACGATTAATTTATTAATACAATTTTTATTCCACTGGCCAAACTCCCATGAATTTTTTACCCGGGCTCTTGGAGTTGGGTATCAGACTTTTCAGATCTTCGATTTTGCCGACCCCATTGTCGCTGGCATAAGCAACAAGATCCGCGTACGAAGTCGCGGGCAGAAGCTAGTAATTATTATTTTGTAAAGTATTCACAATTGACAAGAAACTGAGTAGTGTGTGATAAGTCGTTTTACGATAAATACATTACATGTAAGGTCGTGTTTTGATTAACATTAGATACTTACTTAGGGCTGATTTTTCAATGGTCACATCACTATCTGAGGAATAAAATCTAAGAGGTTTGCCAGCTTATCTATAGAAATTATGTCAAACCGCTATCCCTCAGATAAAAGTTATCTGACTTGAAAAATCAGCCCAAAATTAAATTTATGGAAGTTTGAATTTTTAAATTTTGATTTATTCCAATGCAAGCTTATTGTATTCAAATGTGACGTCATACTTGCATGCAAGACTTGCTTAATAGGATCGCGCCTTAAAAGTTTTGCTGAAAGTAGTGCATCGCTGACCATTTTGTCACGTGTTGGTTACCAACGACTGAAATTCGGACTTACAAAACTAAAACCATCTTATGCCGCGAACGTTTCATGCCCCTGTCTGTCTCTGTCGTGGGTGCGTTTACAAACATTTAAACTTGCATATACGAAAATACCAAGACCCGAAACAACTTTTGTAGATCATTCAAATTTTATGCCGTGCGGGAATTGAACCCGCGACACACAGCGCATCAATCGATCGCTCAGCCACTGCGCACCATAGTGTAAAACAATAGGAATCATATATAACAGTAACACTTCGAAACATTTGGCGTATAGAAGAATCTAGTTCATATAAAAGAAAATTAAAAAAATATTACGCATTCCTTTAGAACAAACATTACAACATTCATAAACTCAAGCCTTTACCTCCTGAGGGTAGGCAGAAACTACAGAACATAATTAACGTAAGATGCAACAAATATAATAAGCTAAGTTATATTGTAGTTTACATTGTTATTATCAAATAAATAACGTAAATAACAACAAAATACAACACATGATTGACATGACAACAACATACCTAATTGTATACTCGTAACGTGGTTTTGCGTCGCTTTCTACAGAAAAAAACTATTAATGTACGTTTTACGCAGTTACGGAATATTAAAACAATATAAATACCATATCTGTACATTTAAGGTACTTTTATTGTAACTCCGGGGGAGTAACCTATTGTGGGCTCTGACTCTGGCCCTGTAGGGTGCGAATAAACTATAGCACGAGTTTTCACTATTTTACTTTACAGAGTCTTTCCAGTATTAACAGCGTTTCTTGTATGAAGAAATGGAACAGCGCCTCTGGTGTGCGAAGAAGAAACTAATTGTTTCCTTGAAAATTGTCAATTTGAAAGTGTCAAAGTTCCAGCTTACTTTACGTCTCATTTATTAAAATCTCGTGCTAAGGGTACTGAATGAAAATCTATTTTTATCATTAATACAGCTAAATTGAATTTCAGAAAAACATGCATATATTATTTGGTCAAAAAACCACAGCGGTTTGAATCATTTTTGGCCTTAAGGCCTCCAAGGATTACGGCATCCTGACTGGACATAATACGCGAGTGTAAAATAGAAAAAAAGATGGCTTACATTCACACTTCCGAATACAGATAATTCTCAATTATTCCTATTCATCAGAAAAAGTCAGTCATAATCATCGAGCTATTATTACTACGTATAGAAACGACACCACGTATCACCACTATGTCCCATCCAGGATGAGTGCGCGCGCACAATTTCATTCAATTGTTTGACAGCTCTGTGGCGTGCTCTAGGCGCGCGCACTCATCCTGGATGGGACACAGTGGTGATGCGTGGTGTCGTCTCTATACGTAGTAGTAATAGCTCAACGGTCATAATGCATTACCCGACCACCAAGATTAATTCGTGAAGCTAATGCAGATTGATACGTCAAAAGTGCACAACGATTTCACAAAAGTACCTACATAATGATTTCACTAAAAGTGTTAAAAAAAAAATCAAGTATTCTTAAACTATATTAATACTAAAGAAAAAATGACATCTAAACGCTTATATTATGTGGCTTCAGTACTTGACATATAGAAAAGCTTTATATTATACTTACATATATCTATTTCAGTACTTAAAGTTAAAATTAAATTATAACAAACAAAGCATAATTCCTAACTTAAAAGAATACCTAATCTTTAAATCGCAGCTTGATGATGACGTTGACATGGCAACCTTTTACAAATGATTAACTATTATTATTATGTTTGAGTGCAGTTGTAAGTATAATCGTTAGTTACAGTAGTTTAGTAGTAATTCCTAAGGAAAGCGGGACAAGATAACTGAATTCACTGTGGTGAGATTCAGAATGTAAATCAATAAATAGATCAGAGTCATTTAACAAGGAGGAACATTAAGTAATAGCATAGGTGTACTTAACAGTAACTTAATGAATATTTAAAATAAAACATATAAAAATCAAAAGAACTTTGATGAGGTACTGAAAAACCAGTTACTTTGTTTAACAAAAGAAATTATACATTAAATAAAGTTCTAGTAGTCGATGAGTCATAATCATTACAAAAGATAGGAAAGTGTTCTTTCGTAAGAAAGAAAGAAAGTTAAACAAAAGGTAACATCAACACCGTTATGGCTTCACAGAGACTCACAACCTAAAGTATACGAGAGAATATAAGAAAGATATGTACACGATTATAAAAGAAGATTTATATATAAAAAAGAAAAAGAAATGTCGGTAATTATTTACAAGTATAGCGAATAAACTAAAACGCCTTATGCCAGGAGGATACAATGCGTAGGTAACCACTGGACCACCACTACTTTAAAATTATGCTGGAAAGGAAAAAAATCGACGCAGTGGTATATGATCCTCGATAGCTCGATTGGAAAGGGCATCAGATGTACTGAATTCGATGATCGCAGGTCAAATCCTGCTCGCGGTTCGAACATTTTTTTCCAAAGAAAAGCTTTGATATTCGCGACGAATGCGTTAATGCGTATATATTTATAAAATATTATGCTAAGGACTTAATTTACTCAACAATAAAATGCTATAATTTATACTAAGTGCCTACATACTATGCCAACGGCATGCCCTATACCACAATACGACCTGTGTCCATGTCGATCATATAACTTAGCTATACAATGTTAACTCTAATAAATCATTTGACTAACCTACTCATTACAAAACGGTTACAACTAACATCCAACGTCAGAGTGTTCAAGTAATATTTGTGTAAAATATCACCGACACCGAATCAAAGGATATGTCGAGTATATTAAATTAATATTATTTATACTAACTGGGAACTGATCGATTACAATAGTTTACTTACGAGTTAGTTGTGATTCCCACACATTACGGCAAACAGGAGAAATTTCTGGTGCAGGCTTTGTTTTTGCAAAAGACAGCTACATGAGAAAAATAGCAATGTGCCTTATTCTTATAAAATGCACGCCTTAGATCTTTTAACAACGAAGTAAACAAAGGTTTATAGACTAAGCTACTAATACTGCGTCGTGTACTGCTGAGGTCTCACTTATGGGTCACACACAAAATAATAATATTGTACTGCACTTGTACTATTAAATTCAACGACGCAACATGCAGCCACACTAGGAAATGACGTAGCACAAAGGCGCTACGCCGTAGCACTTTTCTCTACGCCGTGCCGTAGCACTTTCTTCTACGCCGTAGCTGGTGTGCTACGCGGTTACGTGGCACTACTGCGTGGTGGTGGTAGGCGCGGGGTCTGTGTGGCCGTGCGTGGGTGCGGGGTGTGCGGGGGGTGCGTGGGGCGGCGCATGCGCGGCGGGCAGGTAGTGCCAGTAGGGCGGCGCGTCGCCCACCTGCGCCTGGCACGCGGCCGCCAGCCCCGCCCAGCTGAACCGGTATGCGTAGCGCTTGCCGTGCACCTGGTGGAAATACAATGCAATCACTAGGAGAATAGAAAATGAAAATGTTTATTGCTTACAGGCACGTAAACTTAAAGTTATTAGTAAACTTTAGTTTCTAGATTAATTTTTAGTTCGTTCATCATGATCATTGGTAAGCACAAGACAAAATTAATTCAAATTGCATGTCTGTGAGGTGGGACCGTATTAAAAAACAACGTGATCCTGCAACGCAAAGGGAAATCAAACAGGAAGTCAAACAGTCCTAATTTTGTAAAACCTGCCACCTGACCATATTTACATAATAAATGTATTTAGAGCCTTTTCTGCTTCGCCAAGGGCAGTAGGACTATTTTGATCATTTTATCAGTAAAAAAAAGTCTTATATTATGATAATTGAAAACTCCATTCGTCCTACCCTAACAATCTGTTATCAACTGCGTTTTAACTCGTTTGGTTACTGCGACAGTCTTCGAGGAACTCGACCACAACAGGAAAACTGACAGCAATATTGTACGATCACTTCTACCTCAAAGATAATTTAAAAAATATTGTGTGTACAGTAAACAAATAATAAAACTTGAATAGATAGTTAACTTTCAGCGTGTGAAAATGACGCTAACTATGAGCTTCATAACATAACACGCTTCTGTTATCAGTTTTTTTTTCTAGTTTCATTGAACTACTGTATATCATAGCAGCTGGCTGGTTGAAGGTCATAATACAAATATAATGCAAAAATATAAGGATAAAAGTGTTGTTACTAAGCCTCGATATGTAAGCAAAACTTTTATAAACATTACTAAAAGCCCGATCCACTATGGCGTGGCGTAGCTAGGCCAGAAGGGGTCCCGTATCAAAACTTGTTTGGGGCACTTCTAATCTAAGTATGTGCATAGTTTTGCAGAATAAAGACAATAGCATCCTGGCTCGTGTACCTAGTATGCTATTACTGATGTCATTAAGAGAATTTTAAAGGGAGTTAAGGATGAGATTTATGAGGAGATTATTAGGGATGCTGATTGACTGATCGTAGCTCATTCATGACAACTACATTTATAGTTTTCTTGTAAATAGGGAGTTTTATGGCCGCGATAAGTTTTCGTTTAAAAGAAAGTTTCGGATGGCTTAACATGTAGACTATTTTGTCAATTGATACTGTGCCGGACGTGTGAGGACGGACGCAACTAACAAACAATTACTATAAAATCATTTCGTATTTTTGAAGTAACTAACAAATGAACGAAGAAAACTTTAGCTTTATTGGTATTTTCTCATTTTAATCTTCTTATTGATTAAATAATATCCTCAGTTTACGAAACAGCCGCGGACAGTCACACCAGTAAAAAGTAAATATTAGTAGTCTATCTATATATATAAAAATGAAACCCCTTTTCCGTTGTCACGACATAACATGAAAACGGCTGGACCAATTCGGATAATTCTTTTTTTGTTCTGTTTGTAACCATCGGGACCGGGTTTTAGACCGGGTCCTCCACCCGTGCGAAGCCGGGACGGGCCGCTAGTTACTTATAAAATGGGCGATATTTTAGATCTTTTAGGAAAGCTTAAATATTTTAACTATAATTCTAATTCACAGTAATTACCTTGCTCATGATGTTCTTGTCGTAGTAGTATCGCAGCGCACGCGACAGCTTGTCATAGTTCATGTTGGGCTTTTGCTTGCGCCGGCCCCAGCGCCGCGCCACCTCGTCAGGGTCCGACAGACGGAACTCACCCTCGTTGGGGGGACCCTGCACAACAAGGATGAAGGAGAACTCAAAACACGCTCGTTCTGAAATAATTGCTAAACTTTATGAGAGACCTGGGCTCCTAGTGAATTACATGTATATGCCGACGGCTCTCTTTTAAATACGCCTACTTTTGTGAAACATTGATATCACTTAATGTAATATTAGCTACTTTCCTGTCGTGTTACATAAGAAAATACTGAACGGTTGGCGCAGTGGCTAGGCGATCGACTGCTAGCAATGTGTCGCGGGGACAAATATTTCTATGTTCTGCAAGCAAATGTTCCGGATCTAAGTGTTTGTGAGTTTTTATGTTTGTAAACGCAAGATACAGGAGAATTTCTGTGGGTTAAAATAAAATTTCACTGGTTCCATACTGACATACTGCAGTTTCTTACAAATCTTTCTGACAAAAATTTCCCTTTCACCATTTAATTCTGTATTTCAGCACAGTACATACCTCCCAGCAGATGCCGGGAGCTCCAGCCGCCAGCTCCTCCAGCAGGAACTGCCACAGCTGCACCTGTCCGCCGGACGCACGCGCGCACCCCGTCAGCGCGCCATAAGGATCTGTTACAACATACTAGCTTTAATCACAAGATAATAACACTGTAAAGGAACAACTAGAATGAAAAAGAGGCCCTGAATGGGACACAGATGGTTTATAGTAAGTAATGGAATTCCCTGGCATCTGTATTTTCCGATAGCTATAACCTCATGTCAAGAGTGAACAGGTTCCTTCTTTGTAAATTTATTCTCCGGAACACGTCGAGCTTCATTTGTTGATTGTTCAGGTGGTTACCACTGTTGATTCTGGCTCTCAGGAGTTGCAGTGGTTTGGGAATAGTGTGGTGGGTTTGTCCAGGTTACTTCTAGGCAAGCGTGCTTCACCGTCGACCACATCTTTGCTTACCACCAGGCGAGATAGTGGTCAAACGTGAATCTATCTTAAATAAAAAAAATAGCAAAACTTCAACAAATGTTAAAAAGTTTACACGACATTCGACATCGGCACCTCTGTTGATGACAATAGGCCCGCGCTGGGATAGATTTTACTATACTAGACAAGTGTGAGCTGTAGGTACACCACTGTCTACCTACAGAGTACACACGAGTGTGGTGTTATGTATTGTCTTATGTATGAACAAGCTGTGAAATACGTAGTAGAACAAACTGGGGACTTGACGTCAATCACCTAAATTATAATTCAGTAGATATAACTGGTAATTCCCAGTTTCATATCCTGTTATTGTTCCATACGTAGGTACACACGTACCTAGATTCTAGATAAACAACGTCCTTGATAAGAGATAACGCTTATGTGTCATTTATCTAGATGTAGGTTTTGTTCGTACCCACCACCGCTCAAGTCCTTTTGTCATTACATCGTACCTAATCTATTGTATAAAAATCAATTGCTGTTCGTTAGTCTCGGTAAAACTCGAGAACGGCTGGACCGATTTGGCTCATTTTAGTTTTGAACGGTTTCTGGAAGTCCAGGGAAGGTTTAAAAAGTGAGAAAAAGAGGCGGTACGAAGTTTGCCGGGGCAGCTAGTCTATCTATATATATAAAAATCAATTGCTGTTCGTTAGTCTCGCTAAAACTCGAAAACGGCTGGACCGATTTGGCTGATATTGGTTTTAATTTACTTTGGGAAGTCCGGGGAAGGTTTAAAATTCTGATGCGGTACGAACGTTTGCCGGGTCAGCTAGTTGTATTATAAAAATGTCGGACCTCGAATTTTCCGGGTCATGACTGGTGATGCGGATTCTACAAATTAGATCCGAATTCCAAAAAAATGAAGAAATATGACATCTACCATCCCGTGAGCTCGCGTGGTGGACTATAGCCCACTGCCTCGTATAGAGAGGAGGTCTGTGTCCCAGCAGTGGGTACATTAAAAGCTATAATGGTGATGGTAAATACTCTAGATGCGGCGATGACATACTTGAGTACAATCTCGATACTTATGTAAACGAATGATTGTATTGTAGGTACTGTGAGACATTGTTGTCGTGATATCATGCATTACCTCACACTCACGACGATTAATCGCAGACACTTGCTAGACACGGTCATTACGTACAATTGCATAACGTATTTATGCATGCATTTGTTTGCATTATGCACTTACTCAAACGACTCTGTTATCTGTAATAGTTTAAGGCATTTACACGGTGCAAGATATTGCCAGCGGACTGCATGCAAGTTTGACTAGATTGCAGAATTTAATAGATATCTAATGAATTCAGTTAATCAAACAAAATTATCGCAATGTAGATGTGTCAATCTTTTAAAATAAGTTTTAAATCGCAACAGATTAATACTTTTTATCTTGTTTTTTAATTAAAAGCGTTCCATTCACTAAACTTGTAACGACTTACTGTGTTGTTTCGTGGCTACGTAGTAACTATATCTTGCTGTTTTGATCTATATTTTAACTATATATAGTGCCATAATAGAAGGTAAAAGACATAAAACAGAAAAAATATAATAATTATCTAATTTCTATAGGAGTAATATCTACTTGAAATGGTCCGGCTATGATAAAAAAACCTTTCAGCGTCGAAACATACTATCTAATGATGTATTGAGTTCAAAAATTAAGTGTTTATAAAATCTCCGAAAACGGTGAAAAGTTCCAGTAACACACGGTGTACATTTCATCATGTGATAACTGTGTTGACAGAGGGGTCTCCTGCAGTTGACGAAATTATTTCTAAGTTGGCTCATATCAGCTGGTGCTGATAACAACACTGTCTGTTTTATTTACTTTGATAGACTATATTACACTCACAGTGTAGGTAACCCACTGTAACGAACTAATGACGCAACCATATGTATTTGTGTAGTAGGATCCCGTTACTGCTGTAACATGTCATGCCATTCTGTGCAAAACTATCAAATATTTTTTTCCGATGAATAAAGTGGAACCTGTGAATACATTTATTTCGTGGTTTGTCTGTTGAACCCGTCGGTTTTTTTTCATCCCCTAAATATCAGTTAATGGAACAACAATAACCTTTCCTGAGTGCTCAATTGTGAAATTAAAGAAATGACTACTGAACAAAATGTCATTCTTCTAGGTCACACTTCTCACAGGGTCGGTTATTTAGAAGATCAATACTTTTTTTTTTAAAGATTAAAAAGGTTCGCATTTGACCACTATCACGCCTGGTGGTAAACGAAAATGTGGTCGACGGTGAAGCACTATACTATAAAAAGCTGAAGTGTTTGTTTGTTTGAGCTTGTCAATTTCAGGAACGGCTGGTTCCAATTCAAAAATTTCTTTTGTGTTGGATAGTCCATTTATCGAGGGAGGCTATAGGCTTTAATAAAACATCACACTACGACAAATAGGTGCCGAGCCACGCGGGTAAATTTAAATATAAGCGGCTAATACTTATTATAAAATGTGGTACATATATGAAGCCTTTTTTTATTTTATCGTGGTAAAATCATCAAATTAGTCCTCAGTAGTCAAAATTGTAGTGACTAACATCCTTGGTGATCCTTCCCTGCCCTTTACCAAAGCCACGGTTACCTGGTGGGAAAGTCCCGAGACCCTCTTGTTTAATTATTTCGCAATCGATTTGATTCGTTATTTTTTAAGAGTCGTAAGTAGATAAGGGCAATATTCACCGTGGTACAGATGCTGGAAGCGGCGGTGCTCGCTCGTGCTGAGCCACAACATCACTCACGTCTTAATAAACACAACATATCTAGCGGTCAGTACGCTCGCACTGCTCTGGCTCATTTAACATATTAATTTACACAACAAACAACGTTTAAACTTCACAAAAACATTATTTAAAAGTACTTTCAATAATCTCTAAAAGTTCAAATTACAATTTCCTTTCTAAAATTTCCAAGACGAGGTCGCACAAGCCGGATATGCGGCCGGATGCGGCACCGGAAGCGCGCAAGTGTGGCGGAAGATACCCGGAGGCGCCGCCGCCGCCCGCCCTGCGGCGAGGGCGGGCGGGGTGCAGTGTGTCGCGGGCCGGCCACTGATCTGATACTGGGCGACGTATATATTAACTAAATAAAATGGTTTTTATTTGTAACACCAGTTAAATATGACCTACAAAGTTCTGTTCAAGTTCGAAGTGAAAGTGATTTTAAATTAATTTAGTTATTACAATATTAAAGATGGATATAATGTATTAAATTGACGGTACGGTTGCCGATCGTTTGTGAGTGTGTTGCAGGTTCGATTTCCGCACGGAACAAATATTTGTATGGTCTGCATGAACAAAGTTGTTCTAGGTCTGTAGGTTTCTATGTTTGTTATCGCACCCACGATACAGAAATCAATTCCTAATGTGGGGCAACGTTAAAAAAAATACTGTCGATCTATTGTATTACGTTTTTCACCGTCCCCGTTCGCTCTGAGCTGCCTATATTAAACTTCAAATATAGCTAGTGAAGTGTTTTACATTTAAAAAACGCTATACAACGAGTAACGTCAAAAGCGCAAAACCTCTCGTGGGGTAACTCAGCCCATGTTACTGAACAATGTTTGTTCTAAGACTTTTGAAATTCGCGAAACGCGCGTTGTTTATGTAGTGTCTCAAAATCAAATCTTTCGCAGAGGCTCATGAGAGCACTTATAAGACGTCAACAAACAGGTTCTCTGTTCGGGTTGATTGTTTTTATGAAGAAAACCGACAAGAAACTCCATGGTTACTATTTTAAGTTGTTTTCATTATCGGAATGTGACTTTTTTTTTTACTTAGACATGTGAGGAAAGCGTAGGCCTCGTTACAGGGGGAAGTTCTTAAGAAAATACCACAAGAAAAGAATAAATATACACACTCTACTCAGACACACGTCATAACTTTAATCAACGTTATAATAGTCCATAATAACATGATAATCGGGTCCTCGCAGTTAATCTTTCGTACCTCATGTCAGTGGAGGGTGGCTTAGCATCGCGCGGGAGACGGAGTAATGAAGACATCACGCTGGGACGGTGAGCTGTTGAGCAGTTGAGCCAATGAGCCACCGCCTCAACAGAACATTGTTTATTACAAGCGCGGCTCGAAACTGAGCTTGTGATTGTGGGAGAGAGATGTTACTAAAATTATTAATAAAACCTTAATTTTTCAATACTAAAGAAGAAGTTAAGTAATTTTTTCATCAGTAGAATCACTGACTGACATCCGTTTTGGACCATTTTTACAACTGTATATATATCTTATAGTTTTGCAAGTAGTGTAAAACTAACCAAGTTTTTAACTGACGTCACCAATTTTTTTAGATAGTAAAATTATACGAAATTAGTCCTCCCGCCCTGGGTGAAGCGGAAGGGACTGTCCGACTCGACCTGACCCACGATGATCCTTCATTGCTCTTTCGTTCCACAACACAACAAGTACAAAGTGCCGACGGTCCCGCGACGACTGTCGGCACCTTGTACTTGTTTCAGACTGGCCTATTGGTCTAGTGGTTAATAACCCTGACTGCTATGCCGGAGGTCGTGGGTCCGATTCGCACCCCGAATAAATTTTTGTGTGAAGAGCACCATCATTTGTTCTGTGTCTGGGTGTATTTTATCTATATTTATTTAGAAAATAATGTATTTATGTTTATCAGTCGTCTAGTACCCATAACACAAGCTCTGCTTAGCTTGGGACTAGATAGCGTTGTGTGATAGTTGTGGAATATTATTGTTTGCCATGTTTTTGTAAAATATAATTATTACTTTTTGTTTCTGACGCACTCGCCGCTCATTCATTTCTTAATCTGTATTTGTAAACCTACACAGTATCCATTAAACTCTTCTAACGTAAATGCTCCCACGTGGTGTCAAAACATGTCAGTCCACACGCACATCGACAGCCACAAACAGATCTGATGAACACAACACAACATCGTCCAACAATGCAGCGAGGTGGTAAACATCCGCGTAGTAAACAACATAGGTATTTTAATTCAGGATCTAGCTAATTATAGTTTTGTCTGAGTCAAATTCTATTCATACGTGTTAGAAGAAAAGTTTAAATTTTCTCAATGAATTGAACGCAATCAGCATTTATAAATCCACGTTGAAAAGCTGTGCTGTGTCGTCACTGCTGTAAAACATGGACTTCAACTGTTCTTGAATGTGTAGATAGAGTAAATCTCAAAGAAAATTGCCTCTATAGGACCACACAAGGTGGACGTGAGAGGATATTGATAATATCACTATTGAACATGCTTTGTCGGCGCGACGGCGGTGATTCAGTGATCTTGTATCATAAGTATGTCGGGCCAGAACATACAGAGCTACAATTATCATACCGTTTTTATTTAATTTGGCAACTTCCTGTGAATTCGGAGATAGTTAGCTGTGTAATTTGTGAACACCACGCAACACAGATTATGTCAAGTCATGCGTCATTCTTTCACGAATTAAATAGCAGACAGTCGTCGTTTGTGTAAGCAACCACCAATCAACTTTCGAAATTCATTCAAGATTTCAAAATTCTCCTAACGGGATCACCAAATAAGATACCACTGTGCCGACCCACAGTATCGAACCTTGTATCTAGCAGTCGGCAGTCGCTACTGTATTCAACTGACAGTAAACCCGATCATGGAACAATTGAATTCCAAACACATTACTTAAAAAAACAATCTGGTGACAATTTAATAAAAGCCAGAGATAAGTATAGAGGGGTCGTTCCATAATGCATGCACCACCGCGCTGCCATGCATAATGCATGGACTCCCGTGGCGCTCGCCCAATATAGCGCGCCCCCAATGCCCCCTGTACCCCGCGCCCCCGGTGCCCTGACCTGGCCTGATCCTCAGGAGACAGGTCAAGTAATGACGGTGTCAGAAGAGATAGCGCTGATAGAGAGGTCGCACGAACTGATTTATTGGCTATTGAACAATTGAGGCTGATAGTATCACTTTGAGACGAAGATGTGTGTTTTGATGACTATATGGCCTTTTTTTTTACTTGGTAAAATCATCAAATGAGTCCGCCCACCCAGGGCAAGGCGGGAGGGATTGTTAGACTCGTACTGACTAAAATTCACGGTGTCCTTCAATAGCCTATTACGTACCGGGGTCATGGTAATAAGATAGGTCCCGCGATCGGCTACATGGTTTTAGGAAAGATTTGTTTTAGATCTTATTTTAATTATTATTTAAAATTCAGAATTAAAATTTCGAGGACAAAATTTCAAATCCCTGCTAAATTCTGACGTTTATTTAAAAAAAAAATACAGACAACACTTCACAGAATTATCATTATGTATTATTTATTGCGTGATCTTCACAACCAATAATTTCAGTAATCCCAACAGATCGTTTCCAAAGCAAACTCAAAGGCTATAAAATCCCTACAACGTGCCGCATCCGGACCCAATCAATGATCGGTTACAGTCGGCGGTCGGTTGCGAGAATCAGACCCTAATGTTATAGGTCGTTAATAAAACTACGTGTCACTTATTAATTTAAGGCCTATAAAGTAATAATACGGACTTAAGGAGGAAAGAGGACATTACCTCGTAAAGCTGTGGTCAAGCTGGGAGGTGCTCACTATTAGGTGACTCAATATGAGGCTGTGGGCGGTATACTGATTATTTGATAACTTTATCGGTGCGCTAAGTATTTTGGGGCGTTCTTAGATAATAAAGTACTTATCAAGAAATCAAGAGACAGTTGTCGCAGTGGTTTAGTGATAGACTTCTGCTCAGCGTTTCGCAGGTTCATTCCTCGCAAATATTTATTTGTTTGACCTACAAATATAATATAATAATATAATATTCCACAACTATCACACAACGCCATCTAGTCCCAAGCTAAGCAGAGCTTGTGTTATGGGTACTAGACAACTGATAAACATACTTATATATTTCTATATACATACATATTATAGATAAATTACACCCAGACACAGAACAAATGATCATGCTCATCACACCAGCATTTGTCCTGGGTGGGAATCGAACCCACGACCCCCGGCATAGCAATCAGGGTCACTAACCACTAGACCAACAGGCCAGTCAATAGTTGTTCCAGGTGTGGGTGTTTGTGTACGTAAGTTTCTTTCTATATATGTTTGTAAACGCACCCACTACCCACAACACAGGGGAAATTCCTAGTGTGTAACTTCAGTGTAACTAAGTGCGCCAAACAAGAAAAACTCCCCATGTAATTGCGTTTTATTTTAAAAAAATAAAAATGCTGAATCATTTGTGGCTCATTCAAGAAAACGGTCACAGTTAATGTTCAATGGTTGCTTATAAATACGTCCAAACAGTTCTTATTACTGTGACATAATGTCTAGATTGTGTACAGTTCTATAAATGGTGGTGGTGGGCGCAGTGTGGCGACTGTCGCCGGTCGACAGTCTGCGGTCGCCGCGCTCCGGGATCAATGATGGCCGACAATAAGATTCCTTCTTAGAAATACGGTCTGCGATACAAGATATAAGCGAAAGCGATTTAGTTTTAACTAAAACTTTCGTAAAACAATCACAATATTACGTTAGGTTTGCTACGAAAGCGTAGCGCTACGCCGTAGCAGCAAATGTAGCAGCGCCGTTTGGAGTGTTGTACGATATGGTTAAACTAAACGCCTTTTTTTTTTTAATAGAGCATAGTCGTTTCATCATGTTTAGGTGTGCATAATGGTGTATAACAAGTAGTTTCATAATCTCGAATGATTTGTGATGCAAAATGCATCTGCTGTGATGAATTTATATCTTAGGTAAAAAGTATGAGTACGTTTCCATTTAACATAATTCAAAACTAACTAAGACGTGTATTGGAACTAAACGTTAGTCATTTATTAACTGTTTGCAGACGGAGGTGCTAAATCGGCTCCCACTCTCTACCTCTCATAACTCAGGCAGTCTGATGGCTTGTCTCAAGTGCGGAGCGCGAGTGCGGGGGCGGAGCCTTGCCGGGCAGGTGTGGCCTGTGGCGCTCCGCCCCACGACCACGTCCTCCCCCCCCCGCGCCCCCTTAGCTCCTCCAGACTCTTGTAACACGGATACAGGAAGATAGTCACCTTTGTAATTATAGATAATGCTTCAGAGAAGGAAGACTGCTCAGAAAGAGCTCTAATTTCAGAAACACATTGTCATAAAAAGTACTTGTACCGCGTTAACTTTCTAATGAAACTCGCTTCTTATAATTATTATTATATTATTATATATCAACAAATTTTATAAAATTAGAGCATGGTAATTATGCTGCGACATTGTTTGAAGTTTAGCGTTAGTTCGTACTTTAGCACAAGGGACTTGTTTTGTATTTTGTAACTTTGAATTGTGTTACCCACTAGCCGACTCCACCAATAGGATTTCTAGATCTTCGATTTCTAGATCACAGAACGAATATTTTTATGTCCTACAAGTAGTTATTCCAGGTCTGGGTGTTGTTTGTGTAGTGAGTTTCTATGTTTGTAAACGCAACCACGACACAGAAATTCCAGAGAATGGGACAAGTTTAAAAAAAAACTGTTTCTCTCTACTCTGCTAAACCATCGTATCTAGGTAGTCTATACAACATCTGTGGTAGCTTTCTTTTAAATGAGTAAAAGGCCACAAAAAATAGTTCTTTCAGTTATTGTAAGTCCTAAAGATAAATTTGTTTTACGGAAAGCTTATCAGGCTCAGCGGCGCCAAGAGATAGCACGGCCTTAATTCACGTCTACTGACAAATACTAAGAAATATACGATGTATATCAGCCGTAGGTATCTAGTGTAGGTGTTAGGTCAGACGTCCTACACTGGTGGGTTTTTCCAAGGTCGTACCCAAATCACGTGTCGATCTAGGCTCATCAAGGTCGCCTTTAATGTCTTTATTCAGGTAATTTTTAGAACCAACGTTCTAAAAATTGGGTTATCGACAGTGACAATTATTTACCTATTTGATTCTTATCGTTATGATCATATAAAAGTAACAAATTAATGAGTCTGGATGATCAAGTCAATATAGCTCCGTGACTTGTGCTCTCTATTTTATTTATTGTGATTTGTACTCTGTGCTTTCTTTTTGAACAGGAACTAGAACCTAAATATGACGCATCATGAGTTGGCTTAAAATACAAGTCAGTCAGACATTACTCAGTAGAATTGAGTTTAAAACTATTGTGACTGTGCTAATTAAGTCATCGTCATGTTCCTTCATTTGATGTTCAAGTAAGTCGCGACGGCTCAGAGGCTGTGACCTTGCTGACAGACCGTATAGACCAGGGGCCTAAGTCTACTAATTTATAAACGTTACAATGGTCTCTCAATGGTGTGTTTTTGACAGTTTTTGTATGGCAAATCTGTCAAAAACTTACCATTGAGAGACCATTGTGACGTATATAAATTAGTAGACTTAGGCCCCAGATTGACAGTTCAACCCCAGGCCAATGTCTATTTTTAATGCAAATGTACCTATGTCTTTTTAAGTTTATCTTGGACATTATGACATCTGGGAAGGAAAACATCGAGGAAACCTGAACTAATCTATACTTCTATACTAATATTATTAAGAGGAAAAGTTTGTTTGTAATGAATAGGCTCAAAAAGTACTGGATTTATTTCAAAAATTCTTTCACCACTTGAAAGCTGCTCTGGTCCTGAGTGACATAGGTTATAAGGGTGAGGGATGAGTGAAGCCGCTGGAAAAGCTAGCTAGCTAGGTAGCTAGTATAAGTCCAAACCATATCAGGCCTGCAGGTTCCTCTCTGGTGGCTTATTTAACTTGAACACTATATAAGAATGTCCTCCATTCCCAAACGAAAAAGAAAGATCTGATATAGATGTAACCGATCATCAGTTCCAACCTCATCATGAGAGTGAAGTACAAGAATGTTAACTATCTCATACCGTTAAATATGAATCACCATCATTAACGACCGTCCTCTCCAAAAATGCGGAATTACCGGTATCATCAATATGAATTATATAATCTGGAATGCTACATATTTATGTATGGCCTACAGATTAAAACGAGTCATAGGTTTTAGATACTTTTTGCGAGCTGGTTGAATAAATGACTTGCCGCACACACGACCGGCCAATCTAATTCAAAATTCAAATTAGGCCACATACAGGCACTTTTGAAATGTCAACAGACCAAAAAAATAAAAATAGTTATAGAGCTACAGTCCTAGTCATATCCATAAAACTCTGGAAGTGCTGTAGATGCCCATTACAAAGCGGGATATGGGTGGTGGAATCCATCACCCATATCTATGGAGAAGATCGGGCAAGACACTCCATGGACACTCTTTTTCAATCGCCAAAATAACAACAGAACCATGATGACTTGTAGCACATAGTTTGTCGCACCTCTCGACTATCTAATTTGTACTTAGGCATATGGTTATGTAGAAATAGCAAGAAAGTCATCGTCCCCGGTATCTATCGAGCCCGCAGCGCCCGCGGTCGGTTCACACGGGCCGCATTCCTCGCGATGATTCACGGCAGCCGCGCCACATCAGGTCGCAGCGGGAATGTGAAAGCAGAGGAATCCGGTCTGGAGCACACGACAGGTGAGCTCCACTATTATTACAGTAAGGTAGCTGTTACCATAAGGCATTAGTGACCATATTGAAGTGGGAAGTAATCAGTGCTGGTCGATAATGGATGAAAGTTACAGGATCATCACAATTTAACATTTGTCTGTTAGTTAAAACACTCATATTACTAAAATTAACTCTGTACTGATTCAACAAAAATTTATAAGAAATGAATTCAGACTCAAACTGAGTTCGAAATAATTATCTAAAATAGGCACATTTTCTAAACAGGACAAAAAAACCATTGCTTTTTTTATTAAACTCGAATTTAATGAACTATTAGACCCTGTCGTTTTACCTCAAATCAAATATATTTAACATATATACAAACCGCGAAATAGAGTGAAGCGGTCCCCGTCAAGGGTTGTTCATCATACAAATCCTGTAAAATCCCGTGTTATGACAGGGTACAGGCCGCGGGGCGCAACTGTCAACCCCTGACTTTATGGTAATTTGCGCCCCGTCGAGACGTCACGACCCCTGCACGGAACAGGGAAATATAGGAAAAATACAGAGCGCTTGTTTTAACTTGCATTTAGATTATGTTAAAATAAATAAAAATAGTATAAAAACATGTTTTATGTAGGTTTTATAGCTGAACGACTTGATTTGCTATGCTCCACCTAGCGTTTTTGTTTTGATTTCTTTTCTTGGATTATTTATTATCCATTAATATTGACCGCTATATCACCTATGTAAAATATACATAAGCTTTTCCGAACGAAAAAATAAACGATAGTCTAAATGGCGCCATCATCAGACAAAAATAAAAGATTATATTTTTTTATTTAGGTACCTACTTAATTAATGAATTTTGACATAAGTCTGAGCGGCGTAACTACTGTTAAAAGCAAGTTGATTGATAAATTGATTACGACCCCGACTTTTGTAAAGAACCAATAAGTTCAGTGTACGTACTCCTAGCGCATTCCTCGGCGAAAACAATTGTATGATTTGTTTTAAATAATCTCCATATTGAGACAAAAACAGTTTGAACCTTCACAATGATATAAGCAATACAAAACAGGCAATTTCTTGTATGTAATTCCTAGTTTGGGGCAAAAACATTACAGTGTGTAACTACGGTCTAGGTACTCTAGCTGCGCTACTAACTTCACGAACATTTCAAAGAGAATAAAAGATACTCGGTGTTGAATGTTTTAAATACAAAAGCGTAGGCCTACATCTTACTCATTATTATGTAAAAATAACCTTTTCAACACATTTGCTCGTAAAATGCATTTACAAAGCCTGTATACAGTGTTCGAAAGTTAAAAATTACGGACCATACAACGCAGCGTGCGGTAAAATAGGTACTCTCACCTAAGTACCTATTTTACCGCACGCCCCCTTGTAGAGCAGCGTGCGTTTTCTTTACGGTTTTTTTTTTAATTTCCAAAAAAAAAAAAAAAAAGAATTCCACCAAAGAGTTTCACATTATGAAAATAAACAACCTGACTGATCGAACCTCCTTGGAAGAGCTTTTGCTCAATACGTTGTCTCACTTTAATACTAAAGAGTAAATGAGATGAAAGATGTAGTTCTAATTTTCACCACGTGCATGTGGCGCCATTTTCAAAGTCGCGCCATTTTCATATTAGGAACTTCAAAAATTGTTGCGACTAATCTGAGTTCAAGGGAGGAATCTGATATTAATATGGATAAATGTGTTGAAAAACATTGTATGACACACGTGCAGAAATTGGTATTTACAAACTCGTGACTACGGTACGCCCTCGGGCGCCTTCGGCGCCTCGGGCGTACGTTGTCTACTCGTTTGTAAAAACCAACTTTCCGCACTAGTATCATAAATAACTATTAGCTGGTCAGACATTTAACCGCACGTTCGGTGTGAATATAGTGCTCAACGTGGACATCCCCAACCGCACAGTTTCGACCACACCATACTAATGTTGGTTTTACCTGAAGGCACGCAGGTTTCATTGTGGTCGGCCGCACTCTACGCACTTCCTATACGACATGCGTTATGTAAATGTAAATATTTAACTATAGGTTGATCTTTATGTGTTTATAACTCGTAAATCAACTGCAATATGGCGTGTGGAGAACAGGATATTATGTAGTACGTATCCTAACCAGAAGGTTAGGATATACGTACTACATAATATCCTGTTTGTATTTTTTCAACACATTTGCTCGTAAAATGCATTTACAAAGCCTGTATACAGTGTTCGAAAGTTAAAAATTACGGACCATACAACGCAGCGTGCGGTAAAATAGGTACTCTCACCTAAGTACCTATTTTACCGCACGCCCCCTTGTAGAGCAGCGTGCGTTTTCTTTACGGTTTTTTTTTTAATTTCCAAAAAAAAAAAAAAATGTTTCCACCAAAGAGTTTCACATTATGAAAATAAACAACCTGACTGATCGAACCTCCTTGGAAGAACTTTTGCTCAATTCGTTGTCTCACTTTAATACTAAAGAGTAAATGAGATGAAAGATGTAGTTCTAATTTTCACCACGTGCATGTGGCGCCATTTTCAAAGTCGCGCCATTTTCATATTAGGAACTTCAAAAATTGTTGCGACTAATCTGAGTTCAAGGAAGCAATCTGATATTAATATGGATAAATGTGTTGAAAAACATTGTATGACACACGTGCAGAAATTGGTATTTACAAACTCGTGACTACGGTACGCCCTCGGGCGCCTTCGGCGCCTCGGGCGTACGTTGTCTACTCGTTTGTAAAAACCAACTTTCCGCACTAGTATCATAAATAACTATTTCAGGACTGAGTATTGAAGCATAATGAGTAAAGTGAGCATTAAATATTTTAATATAAGATATTTAATATGTAGGTACTGTCAGTAAAATTAGTAAGTACTGAAAAAAACCTACAGCCATGAAATACAAACTTTCTTAACAGCTATTTCGTAACGTTTACGAGCTCACTTCACCTAAGTGAGCCAATAACCAATCATTTATTTCAAAATCAATCAACTCGGATTTTCAAAGAGCGTTCGGATTTCGGACTTGATGCTCAGAGAATTTCTTTCAGTAAGCTTTTAGTTCAATTATGCGCTTCCTGGATAAAATAATGTCGTGAAACTTAACAGAATAGATTGCTGAAACGGATGCGGCGCGCGCGGCGGGTTGGTCTACGTCTAGGTAATCCTCGTGCTCTCATTGGCTGCGCTCGCCACTAATAACTTCGTCTAGTCCCTCGTTAACCTATGGCCTACGGTTGGCAAACTTGGCGCGTTGGCGGCCCAAACGCTTGTTATGTTCAATTATGTAACGTTGTAGAGAGGCGCCGCACGGACGCGCCGCCGCCGAATCACCCACGGTTCCTAGAACACTTCGCCCAATGTGCGGTGATGCGGCCGCCGCCATTATCTGAACGACTTATATTTAGAATAACCGTCGGTTACTTCCATGACTCGCGTTTAACTTATCCGTTAACTCATGATAGATCTACTTCTAGTGTAGGTGGTTTAAGATTAAGGCGATACCAGATACAACCGGTCCCACCATCCACCAGCACCGAGTTCAAACTCAAAGCGTTTTCCTTCTTCAATAAAACTGTTTTTCTAGACCTCTTGATTTGTTTTTCTATTGTTTGAGATGGATTTACTCCTGACTCTAGTCTAGGTGAAAGGTGACTGAGACAAAGCCTACGATTTATTTATTTATTTATTATTTATAGGATCACCAACGACATATTTACAAAAGATTTCACATATCGCATTATACATAGTTATAAGTTGTTATTATATAATTTGCATAGAAAAGAAACAGTATTTTGTTCTGTGCAAACATGTCACTTAGAGGTGAACACGACATTGTTACAAAATTATGACTTTTTTAGTTTTTTATATTAAACATTATCATTCTATGAAAAAAATAAAATAAATTAGGTATACAGATAATAAACGATTAGTTTTGATAAAATTGAACATAATTATGAAAATGAATAGTTAATGATATTAATAAATTTGGGTTACAATTTGGAAACATATTAGAGAAGTTAATAAATTGTTAATTTTTACTGGAGTAATAAACTACGATGGAGCAAGATTATCCAAAAGAGCCAACTTAGGTTTTATGGAAGTCAATTTAGGGTTTATGGAAGAACACTTGTGGAATAAGTTGTCAAATTACTAGATTTTATGCTGAAAGCTTAAATATGGCATGCATAATTGATTATCTTTGAACAAAAAAAAAAATCATATGTCGATGAAATCATTCCATGAAAAACACTTGATTGTGTCTGTCCATCATTATATTTCGATAGCTTTTTGTTTGTGAACTTAATTAAATGACAAAAGTTTTATGTAAATGAGTAATGTTACCGATCTTATTTGCATAATTTAATACGTAGTGCGGTTTTACAGATGTACAAACATTAAATCATTTTGACACTCTTAATCGAGGCGCCTTTATGCGAAGGTCACCCTTGCAACCTTCCTCTTATATTAAAAGAATTAATAACATTAAATGGTTAATATTACAAGAAGACAAAAACTCTAATTTACTGTGATTATAAACGATGCCTCGTGTGTGGTGTGGGAGTGTTCTTAGTTTAAACCGACCAATGAGAGGCCGGCACAGAACAAACTAATGTTGTTCGTATTTATGTCGTTTCTGCCAATTTACGCGATAAACAAAATAAAAAGGTTGATTAAAACTTCAAGACATTTGGGATGCAGTTGACACTCTGTTTCATTTTTTTAAAATTTGCTAATGACGTTAATGTGTGCGGTGCGACAGGCGTTGTGTTAAACAAGCTTGTAAATTATGACTTGAGTCCCGAGAATCAAAAGCCCAAAGTGGATTACGTGAGCTGATAGAGATGTGATTTTAACAGTCACACACACTTCAAAAGTCGATATCTAAATTAAAAGAAAAGATGTTTGGTTATATCAAGCGAACTTTTTTCTCTTAATTAATGTATCCTACATAATGTTGGGGCTAGGGATTCAAGGGACATCTATTTAGTTACATAACACCTATTTAAGATAGTTTTTGGGTGAGTGGTATCTAAAAGTATTACAGAATTATTGTATAGGATCGTCAAATCATATACGGGGCACTTGGTGCCAAGGCAGCATTCCATTAGGCTATCTATATGAACCAAGTGGATACCTTACAGCGACTCTATCTGGCAGAAAAGCAACGTCTATTTATTATTAAACGAACTCTGTTCTGGCAGCTAGTGTTTTTCCATTTAATTTGATTTTTTTCAAAATTTCAAATTGATTTGATTGGTAATGAAGCTTTTGGAAAACCCCGATGAATCTTTCTGTTCTTAGAATTCAAGACCAGATCAATCTGAATCGAAAAGAATATCGATACAAAAATTTCGATTTAGTTATCTTATCGATACCACACGATGCAAACACTAGTGATGCAATATCAAATGCTATCTTCAGATATTGTGTAAAGTGATACATAACATAACACTTGTTTAACATGGAACTCTCCCACGACGCCGCGCGACGACGCATGAGCGCCAACACCGGCGCCTGCGCATTACTCACAACGACGCAACACGTGCGCCAAGCGCAAGCCAAAATAAACACTATCACGCACCTCATAGGAATTTAATTCATTCAACGTTTTGAGATCACAGTGATTCAATCCGGAACAGTGAATCACGATCATTTCCGAGTAAATATTGATTCACTTCCGCTATGTAGTACTCTAGTATTTGAACCATCTTGTGAGATAACAAGTTAGTCACCGACACTCCGCTCACCGGTGTGTGGACCTCATCTGTTGAGACATAGTAACTAGTACCTCCTAGTAATAAAGCATTGAGTAGGTAAACCTCACAAGTGTAGATCCGGCTCGCAAAGATTTATGTCCCAACTTGCCGGAGAAAGTTAAGTTTTAAGAATTATTGCTTCAGTATATTCAGTCATCGCATTTAACACCATTCATCTGGTGGATGTTGAAATCGTTTTTATTTAACCTTAGTATTCATTTATTTACCTACAGACATCTTTGCCTCTTATTTCACGCTGATTGTTAAGATGAATCATATTTAACATTCGTTCTTTTTTTTTAACATTTTATTCTGTACTAAGGCTAGCTGAACCAAGAGCATATTCAGATTCACGTTATGAATCACTATGTTGTTGATGTCCCTACGTGGTAAGGCACAACGGCTTATTTGTTGGCATTCAAGTTATTGTGAATCGGAACAGCTTTAATATATAATAATGGTCTAACTCTGGTACTTAATTAATCTATCAGCGATCTTAACGTGGCTGATACATCACATCGAGTTAATAAAGATGTATCATTATAATTATTTTATCAATCCAGCAGCCGCGGGCGCGTGGCGGTAATGACTTTAGTTTCAAAAACATAGTGAATCAGTAGCGCGTGTGAGTAACGGAACGTAAGTGCGCGCCAAAAATTCCCGCCATCTTGGAAGCGAGGGAATCTCCAGAGTGATTCCGAATGTAAAACAAAATGACTAGTAAATGACCTGACCGAATTTCGGGGAAGTGGATGTTTTTTAGTTTGGAGAAATAGTTCGATGAATTTGGTTTGCCAGAATGATAAATAATGCGTCAATCTCGTATGCATGTCGTACGTATCTCGTACCTATACCTATCTCCACTAACCACATCATGCACATAGTTATATTTCTCGTACAACAAATACTATGAAATTAGTATATTATGCGCTTCCCTCTTGATGTTTCCTTGTCAATTCCTTGTGTCCACCTTTGCCAGAAATAGACACCAAAAGCCAAAGGAAAGTCGTAATTTGACTGTTTACAAAAATAGAATAGTAACAACATTTTGCTATTACGGAAGTAAGTGACACGTGACACTAATGATTAGAATGACAAACATTCAGATGCCACATAACTATGGAATGGCTGACGATGTGATATTGGCAACATCTCAAACATTACAAATATTTAGCGCATGCTTTTAATGCTTTCGACGTGATCAACACATTAGCAAAATTCATAAAAAAAAGGAATATTTTAAATTCTCTTCACATGACTTTTCTGGAAAGCATAGTAACAGTTTGAATACGTTTAGAAACCCAATTACTGTTCTGCCTTTCCTGGTTAGTCCCTTGACGTAATGATAGCAGTGGTAATGACCGGTGGTCATCATTACGTAAGCGATCTATTAAGATACGCCTCGTTTTGGGGCAGATTGCGTCCTTCTGTAATCCCATGGGAGGAGGGTCATGAGGGCATGACTTCCCACACAGAGAGTTAGAAATTCAAACGTTCGGGAGGAATAGATAAACAATCAACTGAAATATACACTAACTAAGTAAAAGCATTCTCACACTTGCTCTTTTCTTCATTCAGCGCATTAATTGAAACGCCATTGTGTAGTTTTTGCGAGATTACCAAGATTTTATTCGGTCATTATATAAATTCGTTATTATTAATAAATCGCTCAGATTAAGTTTCATCCAAACATCCAAAGGTGGCTTACCGAGAAGTCATTTACATAAAACATTATAAGATACCTTCGGTCAAATTGAATTAAAATAAAAAGATCTCAGACGGGATTCAACAAAAAGTAGTAAATGTAAGTCTTGGTATAGGCAGAATGCATTCCTTGCAGTCGCATAGTTCAGCGGACGGTGACCCGAAAAAAAAGGTGACCCACATTACGAAATACCAATTTATACAAGTGAAAATGACTAAATTATTCCAATGGTCAATATACATAATTTGTAATTCAATGTAAAGTGATTAATTTTATAAAAAACAAAATAAATTGGCCAATAATTACAGTTCAAAGTGTAATTTCGGAGAAACAATGTGAGTCAGTAACCGCTCGCCGCGCGGGATGAATGGAACGCGCGCGGCTCACGGCTAGCGGTGTGACTCATTCACCGTGCATCCATTCATAAGTTTTTGGCGCGCTTTCTAGTTTAACTGGCTTGCGCACCGATAGATGGCGCTGATCTAAACTGTTTAGTTATTTGCTATTGTTCGTAAATAATAAATGAAAGGAAGGGCACTTTTATCTTTAACATCAGTATTTCAAAAATGACTATTTCCTCCAAAATGAGAGCATTGATGTCATTATTAATAACGAAGCGTGGCGTAGGCCTAATACCAAACCAAAAAAGGCTTAGGCCGAAATAAATAGTCGTACGTAAGCCAAAGTCAGTGCTTGGCTACGTCCCCAAGCACTGACTTAGGGTTGGCTTTGGCTTAGGTACCAACGATTATTTATTTCGGCCTTGAATTCAACCATCATTGGTTAGTACCATTGGCTTAGTACCAGCCTATCCTTGATATTACGTAGATACTAAAACTCAATAATTTTGATCTGGGCCTGGTAGACGCACACAGAGGACACATCATTACATGTTGATAACGCTATGTTGTTGTACTCACTGTATTCAGTCGCAGCCGCGCTGGTGGTGGCCTGGTGCTCAGGCAGGGGCTCCGGCGGCGGCTGCCCCGTAGCGCCCGCGTGCGCGTGTCGAAGGTATGCGTGGTAGATGCGCGCCGACTGCTCGCTGCCCGCGCACACCTGCACATGCAAATTAATAATATTAGACCAAATAAAGTTAGATACAACATTTATATTTTCGGGAAAAATATTATGACGAACAGAATATTTAACACTCCTCCTGAAAAGGGAAAAGAACTTCAGGGTTGTTCTTTTCTCAAATTACTTTGTGTGTCTGCTACTTTGTCATCATCAGCCTATAGATGTTCCCACATCTGGGACAACGGCCTTCTCTCTTTATCAAGGTGTCATAATCCAGCAGGACCAGCGCGGTTTGATAGTAGATATACATATATGTATACTGTGTTTGTATTTTTGTCACTTCAATTTAATTCAAGGCAATTCAAGCTTTGACACTGTTTTAAGCTTTCAATTTAAACTGTAACTTACAAGATATGTTCCGTTATTGTTTATTGTTTTGACCTCTCTTTAATTCGACGCAGGTCTCTCCTATATGCTCACCTGGAGCCAGTTGTCTTCTGTGAGCTGCAGCAGCGCTCGGCCGGTGTCGGGCAGCAGGTGGCGGCGCGGGGCCAGCACGCCGAAGGTGCGCGCCACCCAGCGCACGCAGCGCAGCACATCGCCTCGAGACCATTTCTCCGGATCTGCAACGTACACAGGACCATCACTGTGTTAATGGCCAACAGTAAATAATTATATCCTCCCGATCGAATTTATGTTACGGTGCCCAGGGTCGCAGGAGTGTCTAAACAGATATCACCGTGGATTTTAGTCAGTACGAATCTGACAGTCCTTACCGCTCCACTCAGCGAAAAAAAGGATTACCAATTACAGTTATGGCGATGGTTTGCTGAAACAGCACCTGTTTCTTACATATTTTTTTTCGGTTCATCTGATTCATACGTCTTGTCATACAGTGCACGTAGGTTGATGTAGATTGCGACTACTACAATCCTGATTTTTTCAAGAACCTTAAAAATTCTGATGTTATATTTTTATTATCCTTTTAGAAATCAACATGCCAACCTTAATTTTTTTTGGTCAGTTACTCTACTTCACTCATTCTATTTCACATTTCTACGTCTTCCGGGGTCCCCAATGATGTTGGAAGCCCTAGAGACCCACGTCGTATATAAAAGTACCTAAAGAAAATCATGGTTTCAGTGGTAAATCCTGAACGTTAAAGAACCATGAACAATTACGTGTGAGCTCTCTGTACACGCGTATGGTTCATATCGTGGAATTCGAATTTTAATCCTATGTTTTTTTAACCATTAATTTAATAAAATATGTGGGATTTTAAAAATAGTTCTTTTAAGTGTTGATCAAATTACGGGCCCTTATAAGTAACGTTATCATTCTTCTATCTCTATGATTTAATTTGGGTAAGAATTGTTTAATTGAATGCCACAATTATGCAATTTTACATTAGTTTAGTTACAACATGACAATAAAAACTGTTTCGTGGTTAGTAACAAATTAAAGTTTGTTTTGTTTAAAAATTTTCAGCGCGAATCACGTGCAAAGATCTGAAAAGAACTATTGGGTAAACAATTCGATCTGGTGAAGTTGAAAACCTATATTAAATAAGTAAAAGACACTCGGTGCCCCTTGGAAAGTTTTAACTTCAACTTAAAGCAGTTCCAGTATAGATTAAATTAGAATTTCTATCTGTTCGTAGAGTCGAGAAATATCATCAAACATTAATTAATAAATGAGCCGCGTAGCACCGTCGTAGCACCGTAGCCGTAGCACGACTTAACTCTTTTGATACATCACAGCCACAGCCTTAGGGAGAACTCATTCTGTGACTTACCTAATTCTAAAATGCTACCATATGCATCTGTAATAAAGTTCAAATGCCTCTGTAAAATTTGGGGAGGCTCGAGTGAGTGAGGATATAATGACAACTAACCGTTAGTTGTTCAGGTATTTCAAGTAACTCATTTCACTCGTACAAACCCACGATAGTGCTCAAATCAAATATCACCGAACTAGGCGAGAACAGAATTAGGTGAGTTTGCTTATTGCTCGTTATGCTTGTTTAATTATATTTTTAAGTGGACTAATGTTGCAAATTATAGTAGGTAAACCTTATCTTACTAACTTACACATAATTATGTAAAATTATTGAGTAAGTATTAATACCACAATATTTTTCATCGTTTGGAGATGGAGAGGAAGAGGAAGGCCAAAGAAAAGATGGATGGATTGTATAAGTAAGGATATGAAAGAAAAAGGAGTAAATGATACTATGACTTGTGATAGGGGAGAATGGAAGACAAAACGTGTTGCGCCGACCCCAAGTAAAATGGGATAAGGGCAGGAAGATGATGATGATTTTTCATCGTTTGATTTTTTTTTGCTTAATAATGATAATCTCCTATATGTATAGTTAAATAGCTACCTAGTTTATAATGAATTTAGGTCTATGTTCTTCCACATTTGTTTCTATACTAGGTAATATTGTAAAGCTGAAGAGTTTGTTTCTTTATTTTATTGAACGGGCCAATCTCAGGAACTACTGCTTTTAATTGATAAAACCTTTTTATTGGTTTGTCGGTACATCAAGTTACGACGAATACGAGCCAAGCAGCGGAGGTAAGATAATATAAGATAAGATAATTTATTCATAAAAACATTTTACAAAAATATGTACACAAACCGACACAGAAAGTTAATAAAACTATAATAGAAATAGTGCAGTAGTTAACAGTTGTGTATAGCTTTAATGAAATTAATCACATGTAAAAAATATTTATTTGGAAAATTAAATTAATGTAGCGACCTGCCTGAACTAAGTTTATAAAAACCTGTGTTTCAGGTCGTCACTTCATCGTAATTTAAATGGGACAGTAAAATTATGTGAAGTAGATAAATATAAAATACAACTTTATCGACAATAAAAATAATACTACTCTACTCATCATCATCATCATCAGCCTATTATGTTCCCACTGCTGGGACACAGGCCTCCTCTCTGAGAGAGGGAGTGGGCCATAATCCACCACGCGGGCCCAGTACGGATTGGTAGATGTCACATATCTTCGAATTTTTGGTTCTAGGACATGCCGGTTTCCTCACAATGTTTTCCTTCACCGTTTTGAGAGCAGTGGTGATGAAATAAATTACATAAATTAATACGCCTGGCGGGGTTCGAACCCACGACCTACAACTCGTAAGTCGGGACCGATACCACTGGGCCACCACTGCTCTCATACACACTACTCTACTCTACTACATTATAACTATTCTAAACAATTAGCAATTATCAAAGAATTATTTACATCGTTTAAAATAAACTGGGTCAAAATTAACGCTTACGACCGGAGGTGAAACCAGTTTGTGTAGTACACGATATTGTAATCGTTGAAATTAATTATTTATTTGGTAATAAAGACACGGCTACTGGTATATCAAGATGATTTTGTTAAAAAAATTTTTACTAAACATTCAAACTCACTTATACAAACAATTAGACCTGTAACAACTTTTTGTAGGCCATTCAAATATTCGTTGGCATGATCTACAATTTACAAAGGCTAAGTATGGAGTTTCTTGCCCATTCTTCTTCATACAACCTACCTTTGCGAATGGGTGTAGAATCAATCCCACCCCATCCCATTTCCTTATGTTAATAATCGACGTTTAAAAGTGCCTCTTTGATGGATCAAATGATGATGACTTTAACTTTGAAATAGTTGTTCCGAGCATTGCGAGAACAAAACCCGCGACACGAAGCACAGCTATCAATCACTCAACCACTGAGTCACCCGAACAACAAAACATTACTACTATGCTGATCAAGTATTATGCTAGCATGATGTACAGACGATATAGGTCAACCTACCCAAATCTAAATATATAATCTATCTAATATATATTAACCTTCCAACCTTCCCTATTCCTATAAGACTGTGATGGTTAATGTCCTGGCGTCTGTACTTATAACTCATTTAATTAATTTCTTAGGTAAAGATAGAACATTTCTAAAGAAATAAGATGTGCTAGGAAATGATGAAATAAAGCCACTATGTGGTATAACTACTGGCGAACTTAGTCTGTTGTCATATAAAATTATCTGACGACATAATATTTGATGCACTGTAACATAATGTGTTTTAGTTTAAATGTCACTGATGTTGTTTTTGTAGTAATTCCTAGAAATTGATGTGTCAGCCTATGATCTGACTGGGTGTCGATAATGTGTCGAAGGTTAGCCAACCTTGCTATCTAGATTTTGTGCTCTCTAATTTTTAACCGACTTCAAAAAAAAAAGTAGGTTCTCAGTTCGACCTGTATGTATGTATGTTTATCCGCGATTATCTCGCGTTTGGCTGGACGGATTTGGATGCGGTTTTCAGGAAAGTGTTCATTATATTCCGGAGAAGGTTTTAGTATATAACACAAATAGATATCCCGCGACGTTGCCCATGTGGATCCGTTTTTGCTTACTTGAATTGTACATTTTCAGAGACGATTGCATATTTGTCCGCGATTATCTCGCGTTTTTCTGGACGGATTTTGATGCGGTTTTCAGGAATGTTTTCATTATATTCTGGAGAAGGTTTTAATATATAACACTAATAGATATCCCGTGACGTTGCCCACGTGGATTCGTTTTTTGGTTACTTGGATTGTACATTTTCAGAGACGATTACATGTTTGCCCGCGATTATCTCGCGTTTGGCAGAACCGATTTTGATGCAGTTTTTATAAAAGTGTTCTTTACATTCTGGAGAAGGTTTGAATATATAACAATAATAGATACCTCGTGAAGTTGCCCACATAGATTCGTTTTTGCTGCTTACTAGGATTGTAAAGGCACCGATTATATTATGAATATTTTTGTTGAATATTTAAACTAAGAAGGGAAAAATAAAAAACTTTAAAAAAAAAAAGGGAACCGACTTCAAAACCAAACACAAAAAACTGTAAAATAACTTTTCTTTCGGAAGTCGGTGGCCATAGTCAATGAAATAAAAAACAAAAGCCACCGACTTCCGAAAGAAAAGTTATTTTACAGTTTTTTGTGTTTGGTTTTGAAGTCGGTTCCCTATTTTTTAAAAAAGTTTTTTAAAGACCTTGTTTAATTGAATCATCAGAAATATTGATGACTTTTATGGATGCACGTTACCAGGGTAGTACTGAGTCGCTAGGCTGCATGAGCCGCAGACTAACTCTTTAACAAAATTAGTTTCAGACATATTTTTGTGTTCAACAATTTTTCCATTTATTTCTATTTCATTTATTTCTCTCGCTAATTAATGTCAGTGTTTGAGCGATCGACGCTATTGTCCTGCGTGTCGCGGGTTCCAACGCAACACGGGACAAATATTTGTATGACGAAAAAATGGCTTAAAACCATCAATAAGTTTTTATCTTTTGTAATCCACGATACAGAAGATAATAATTGGTGTGGGGCTAATATCTTAAAAAATAAAATTGTATGTACTTATTACTTTCTGATTTAGTTAAAATTTGGGTTGCAAAACATGAAAATTAGACTACTTTGTGCCGCCTTTACTACATGGCCAGTCGGCAGTCCGGTACTGCTTGTATCTTTTAAAATGAAGCAGCAGATGCAAGCCGCTTCCACCTTTGGTCCGTTTGGTCTTTTGGAAATCTATGGGGAGACCTATGTTCAGCAGTGGACATCGTACGGCTGATATAATGATGAAGATGATGATGACGTTTAGCAGAACTGTGAAATATTTCTGCTATGCTAAATACTTAATAGGTATCATAACTGACGTGACTGTATAATGCAATTGTATATTTTAAGACTTGAAAAATTGTGATAATGTTTTAAATTACCGATTTCTGCGTTGAAACTAGTGGGTGTACCAACGTAATTTCATGGGAATATCAAGAAACTTATAACAAGCTAACTATCATAACCCCAGCTGCCCTGGGCCAGCCTATTATCATCACAGATAGTATCTGCCTAAGGTCTAAATATGAAATGCAGAAAGAGTAATTTGTTACGTATACTTAACGTTTTTCTTTTATTCACATTTTTTGAAAATCATGTCTTGGGTAAGTTGATAATGCTTATGCAGAAGCTCTTTACTGTTTTCGGTACTTTTTGTTTTCATTACTTAGTCCTTGTTCAATGTGCTTTACGTTTTCCCTACTTTTTGGGTTGGCAGTATGTTGGATGATGTTGAATAGGCGTTATCCGCAATGACAGTGAATATTGAATGCTCGGTAAATAGATATAATAACTATTTCAGGTCATAAACGTGAAGAATCCAAAGTGGATAAATGGATACAAAGTTGCGAAAAAAGCACACTGAGAGAAACTCTTCAGTCGACGACAGTATTATTTTCGAAAGAACTAATATCAAAATTATTAATGCTGCATTTGGTTGTTACTATAAGCTGACCCCACTATTATGTTGTTGTTATGTTGGTTAAAATGCTATATTTTAACTAATGTTTAAATTAGGTAGGTATATTTTCTTAATGTAACTAATTGATCTAATTACTAAAATCCGATTGCTTAGCTGTAGCTAAGCATGGTTCCTACTGATTGAAAAATTTAATAAATCCTACAGGATTTGTTAAGATTTAGTAACCATGTCAATTTAAACTTTCTGAAACTATGATAATATTTATATTTGAGCTTGCTACCCTTCAAGGACGGCAACTTTCAGGGTAGCAGGCTAGCAGGCAGACAGAGGTGAATGGTCGTAGGCCTAAACGCCGAACCGCCGACAGTAAACTATCAGCCTTTATTAATGACATGTTTCGTTATTGTTTACACTAGGGTCTTACATCTTACACCATGCAAAATAAATATCAAAATCAATCCCATATCATTTCATCCCTTATCAATTTAAAAATAATGAAGATCAGCAAGCCTACGAGAATCAGGTATACAAACTATTGGCTCAAATGATACATTGAAATTGTTATAATCATGACGCTCAACCATTTTCAGGATATTAATAAAAAGAGTTTTAGGAATATTCTTTATTATTTAATTATTCCATCTGTCCACCTTAATATTATGTCTTAGGTTTGGGGAATTTTGGCACAAGCAGCATGTTTGTTTTGTTGTTAGTAATCATGAAACTTTGCACTAACTTTAACAATTTTGAAATACTTTTACTTAGTTGCTGTATCGTTTCAAAACACTTTGATAGTTTTGGAGGGAAACCTCAGCTGCTAGAAGTTTGTTTAAGGTTATATATTGAGGCATTAACTTAGCAAAATATTGGAGCAAAACAAAATTTGATTGAAGATTCCATATACTATTGTTGTAAACAAAATGCAAGGTGAATATCACAAGGACATATGGTTATCCTTGATCGATATACATACGGTGTTACCACGTTAGGGTAACATAACAGTAGAGTGGAGTCCTGTCAGATCCGTGCATCCTTAAAGCGAGGTTATAACACAAAACCGTAACCGCTCCGGTTTCGGGAGGCTCACATGTGGTCACTACACTACACTACACTGGGCACAGGCACAGGGCACTAGAGGTGGGACATACCGGCGGGCACGGTGTCATCCCCCGACTCGTCGACGTCGGAGTCCATGCATTCATCGCGGGGCGCCAGGTTGTGTCCGTCCCTCGCTCGCCGACACACTAGGGGACGCGGCGCGCCGACACAAGCGGTTTTATACTAAGATTCGCGACAGCGCGTCATCGACGTGACGTAGCGATTCGTCAGCGCGCCGTGAAGAGGAAAACGCTTTCTGGGAAGCTGCGCTTGCGCCGCCGCCGCGCTCTGCACAACTGCACACACGACACACACCGCGCGCGTGCTGCACAGTGCACACCCTGCAATGATGTGCTCTCTACAACATGTAAACCTCTTATAAATATCATGGAAATGATAATAATATCTTAATAACTTATAATTAGATAAGTTCGATTTTTATTTTATATGACGTCCCCACCCTAGGAGTACCTATATCCTGTTTTGGGGGTGATCTACATATAAACAATTAAACTCATATACCGAAAATCAGCCAGGACCAGGAACAACTAACTACTTGTAGATAATATTTTTTTAGAATATTTTTTTCTGTACGGGAATCGAACCTATGACAGCCAACCAACCAATGTAAGTTTATATTGAGGATATGCCAATATAAAGTTACGATACCTCACCCCAGTTAGACTCAAGCGAGGTAAACAGGGCCAAGGGTAACAAATGTTATGGTGCAAAAAAGAAGTTCATAATTGAAGCGACGGATGTAAATAAATTGAGGGCTAGCTGCCCTCAATTTATTTTCAGAGAAGGAAAACTTTTCATAAAAAAATATCAGTACATAAGTACCTGGATAATATAAGGTAAAAATAACGAGAGATATCAATCTAAATCCTAACATTAGCAAATAGATAATTAATTTATTGGACTGATAGTAACCAATTTGTTGAATATTCATCATTTTTGTGATTATGATTCATCATGCACTAAAAACAATGTAATCGTAGGTAATATTATTATTATCAAGATAGTTTAACACTTTAACTGTAACAGATACTTAAACTGCAGCGCACCAGACGCAGCACTAACTGGACCACAAACGACTTGTTAAACGATCATCTAGCAGTTTACATTAGCGAAGCCAATTATGTTCGTAGACCTTTATGAACCATCCGAGTTCCGAACATTGTTGAACGTTACTCGTTCAAAATAGCAACATTGCTAGCTGAGTGCGCGATGACAGTGCTTCCTAGTAATCGCATTATTGGTGGCCATACAATCTGCCAATTCTTTGCAAATAGATATTTTGACTTGTTTTCCAATATAAAATTAATAAAACCTGGATCTGGTGCATAAATTAAACTTCATACATACACACACATCAGAAAAGTTTGCTTGCGATCGATGATAAAACGAAATCTTTTTGTTACGCTTAGGGCACCCGCTGACAATGGCACCTCAGCTACTGGTACTTTATCTATTCGACATATGGCTCCTGTCAAAATTTTTGGCGGGTGCCAGGTGCCCTAAGTGGAATACCTCGATAGATTATGTTATAATTTATTCTCCTTTTTAGATTCTTTATTTAGAAATACAGATTTAGAATATAAAACAGTTCAATTGTTTTTCAATAAAAAAAGAATGTCCTACCAAACTTCGCACCCTTTGATTCACATCTCTGCGCTGCGATCGATTTGATAGTCCCACAAGCCCACAACCAACTTCGCACTTACCGTAGGGCTTTCTATTTACATATGTGTAGGGATCTAGAGACTTAACTATGTAACCACAGGTTAAAACAAATAAAAGAGCAGTGCATTGTGTAAATATGACTGCTGGGAAAACCGTACAAGCCTGCCGGCCGCCTCGCGACCTCGTACACATAGGGACACGTTCCTTTGTTGTGTTAATGTTCATATTGCCTGCGACATGCTTTTAATAAATTAAGTATAGGTAAAGCTGAGGTTTTTTTTAAAAAAAATGTTCTTTTTGACTCTGCTTGCTTACTCAGAAGTAGCCTATTCGCTCTAATTTTGAAAAGATTCGGGTTGTAAGTATACGTTCGGAAACATAGACGGTGGTGAGTTCCACTCTTTTGTTGTTCTCATTATGAAGGATGATTGTAAGCGCTTAGTGCGAATTGGTGGAATGCCAACTAAGTCTGGATGGTAGTAAGCAGAACATCTAATAGTTAACGAAACCAAGGTTTATTAAAAGGGTTTACCACTTCTATTCCTGCCTACCTGCACCCTTATTGCCTTTAAAACCTTAATGGTATGGACTGTCAGGCTCATACTGACTAAATTCCAACTGAATTGAAGAAACACCCATCAATTGTTCTTTACGTTCCAGGGTCACGGTTACCAGTTAAGATAGCTCTGGCCCTCTACTGGGGCTCCGTCGCGTCAGATTGCTGCATAATAGCTCTTGAGGCGGGCGTGGAACACACCTAGATTTTCTGGTGATGCTTCTGATGTGGTGATGCTGTATCGGCGTGCTGCAAAGGATACTTAGAGAAATCATTATAAACAGGAATACAGAGCTTACGATAAAAACTAAAAAACAGTACAATATTCTTTACACACTAATAAATTGTAGTGCCAAAAAACCCCCAAAAAGTTTATCAAGTCAGTGACTCTTCATTAGATACCTATGGTGAGAAGTTTTCTAAAATTAACATTTAGCCTACCTTCGAGAAAGATACTGAAACCAATTTCGTAATTACAGTTTTAATGCGGGTTTGGACAGCTCTTTATCTTTATCAATAGTAGGTTTGGTGTACGTTATCGCTTTTTTTTCAATAGCGGCAAAATCTACAAATTAGTCCTCGCAAGAATGGTGGGATGGGAGAGACTGTGGGACTCGTACTGAATAATATCCTTTTACGTTCCAGAGAGTCACATGTTACCTGATAAGACAGTCCCGCCTGCAAGATGCACTGCGCTTGACGTAATCTGGGGAGACAGCCTTTCTCCATCTTTCAGATATTAAAATTGTAAATTTGTAACCCGTATTGCAGCCGTAATCCTTAACTGGTTATATTTTTTTACCTGTTATAAGGATGTGTATTGTATTTATGTGGGGAAAGTATAAAGAAAACATAAGATCAAGAGTACCGTTGACCAGTGGTAATACAAGTACCCAATTTTGTTTTGATCCAATGTAAAGGCGTTACTACTTTTTTAAATCAATCTACTAACAAAAACGATGTAGGAAATCAGCGTGAGGAACCCATCCCAATCGGAGAACCTAAAATCCTAGACAAGTGACTTTTGCCAATTTGTCACCGGGTTTTCCTCGACTACAAAGGGAACACTATAAGCGCAGTAGATATGCCATAAATAAATCGATCAAAGTCAAAGTCAAATCATTTATTCAATTAGGCCATCAAAGAGGCACTTTTAAACGTCGCATAAATTAAAATTAAGGAAATGGGATGGGATGGGAATGATTCTACACCCATTCGCAAAGGTAGGTTGTATGAAGAAGAATGGGCAAGAAACTCCATACTTACTCTTTTTAAAAATGTTTTTTTACATCCTTTGAAATAATAATGTAAAAGCAATGTACCTTGAAAAACTAGACTAAATATGATTAAAAAATAAAATAATAAGAAATAAAAAAAAAATAGCAAAAAGGTACATGGAGTTCACATTTTAACAAAACATTGCAATTAAAGCTATTTTACAAATACAATAAAGGAGTGTGAGAGCATTAAAATTTCAACCAGCTTGATTCTGTTTAAGCCCTACATTGTTCTATGGAGCAGATTGTGAAACTCAACTGAATGTTTAAAACAAGCAAGCATATGAATGCATTTATGTACTATGGCGAAGAATGCAAGACACGAGCTTATCAGTGATGAGTTAGAATTACTTATCAACTACAACTCGCGAGGGAAGCCATACTGAGTACACAAATAATAGATTATGTCGTTGTGATTCGAAGAAATTTATCAAAATAGACCTTTATCGTTGTGTGTTCACATTTGGGCCAGTTTTCCTGACGTAACTAACAACACACATTACAAGGTCTGGATTTATTAACTGAAACTCGTGGAATACGATAAGGTGTTGGTTGTTACATCAGAAAGTTTGTGAACGATAGGGAATAATATCAAGAAATCTGTAAGTAAATAAAATGATAGACTTGACATGACCATTTGTCTAACTATATTATCGGGGCCATATTGAGTGAAATACCTATAACAACTAGAATAGGCTTCTGCTTATTTCGGTTGACGTTAATGAGAAGTTTTCTTTTTCGAATATTAAAAAAAAAGTAGTTTCCAAGAACTCTGTAAATGGCGTTGAACTGATTACGTTGCTAGATTAATGCTTTCATTTTTGCACAAATCCACGAGGCACAGACTTCTCTTCTTTTTCTCTTGGCTCATTTTCTTTATAGCGTGGAAAACTCATAGATTAAAACTCATAGACTGGTCAATGAATATTTTTTTCTTTTTCCTTGTTGTTATTTATTTCCAAATGCCAATGGTGTGATGTGATGTGACTGACAATGACATGACATGTACGTTACGTTATTAGATCTTAAAATTAAAATCAAGTGAAAAAAATCAAAAAATGCCGACGTTCCGTTCATTGCAGTAAAATACCAAGTTCAGCGCCATCTATCCATCGACTAGGGAAACCATCAAAAGAAAATCCCTCATTAGGAGGCTTTAATAAAATAAAATAATGTTTGAAATGTCGTTTTGGACATCATTTGGATTGAATAAGTTGGTTAAGATTGACTGATAGGTATCATGATACAGGCTAAAGTATGATATGAATACAGTGAGGCGGTGTAGGTAATGATTCATGAATGACAGATAACAGTGATAGAGATAGTTGATACTTGATCAGATGATGACAAACCGACGGAGCTCAATGAAATGCTATCAGAAGCTCTATCTACTATCTCATAAACATTATGACATAACGGTACAATCTCAATCCCTGTAAATCACATCCGGTGACTAACCGACACATTGATTAAATCATATGCCTACACACAATAAAAGAAACACTTCAGTACCTCAAAGGTAGGTATTGTAAAATTATTGAATACCAAAAAAGCACCCAGCTTAGATATGCCTAAAGGGTCGCTGTCCGACCATGGACAATGCCTGGGTCAAAGAGTGTCAGCATAATGATGGGGCCCCCTCTCAGAGGGCCAAAGCCTGCCGGGGTTGTGGGACTTATTCCATCACCAAACTTGTACTGACGGCGTCCTTTATGATCCGGGGTCACCCGGAAGTTTGATAGTCCCACCCTGCCCGTGGTTGGAGGACTCATTTGATGATTTTACCACAAAAAAAAGATTAGAAATGGCAGATGGCATCAGCTTAGCATAATGCCAGATGGCAACAGGTGAGGCACTGCTTTATCCCTTTGGTAAAATTCCCCTAATTTTACACATTCTTCGCAACCCAAAGCTGCGTAGCCGTCGACGGCTGCCTCGTGTAGAAAAAGCTTCATTCAGACAATCTATCTAGTCTGTGATTAAGAACAAGCACTTGCACTATAAGAAACATGATCTGATGTACATTGCCTGAGAGTTACTATGCCTCTGGTAGGTAGGTCCTAGCTTAACTAATATTATGGAATGTAAAATTGAGTTTGTTAATTTGTGTGTTCGTTTGCTTGCTATCACGCTTTTTAAAAACGTGTTTTTTTTTTTCACAGTTAGATGGGATGAGACCTTGTTTGTAGTCGGCTAGGCCATTTCATTTGGCAACAAAATGTTTACACAAAACTAAAGGTTTTTTTTTTTCTTTGTAAAATCATCAAATGAGTCCTCCCACCCGGGACAGGGCGGGATGGACTGTCAGACTTGTACTGACTATAATCCACGGTGTCCTTCAATAGCCCTTTATGTTCCGGTGTCACGGTGATGGAAAGAAGTCCCGCGACCCCTGCAGGACAAAACTATACTGCAAGCTTACGTTAGCATGATAAATAAGCCATAAAGGCGCTCCCTCACCGAGAGCATACGTGATTTTGAGCATTACATTACAATACTACCTCCCTAAACTGACGAGCATTGGCGTGCATTTAGTATAGATTTGATACAAGGTGCACATTGTGATGGTCGATTGTCTTCCGCCGATGAAATGTTCGAATCTGTAACGTTATTACATTACAGGTGAATACTCGCGGTGAGGGAGCTCCTTACTGTTTTTTTCGAGTCCTATCCACCACGTGGGCCCAGTGCAGGTTGATAACTTACGATTTGTATCAACCATTGAATTATATCTGTAAAAAAAATACAATCAAATTGGTTAGATATCGCTGAAAATTCATTGACGGATTGATTCATTCAGTGGGTTTACCCAAAGTGCTATCTGAAGATACATTTCCTAGTATTATTAAAGATTCATAATATAATACTCGTTATCATATTAATTAAGATATTAATTGTGCGATACAATATACACTAAGCTGGTAACAACAGTAAAAATATTACATCTTCTATATATATAAAAATGAAACCCGTTTTCCGTTGTCACGACATAACATGAAAACGGCTTGACCGATTCGGATAATTATTTTTTTGTTTTGTTTGTAACCATCGGGACCGGGTTTTAGACCGGGTCCTCCACCCGTGCGAAGCCGGTACGGGCCGCTAGTAAGATATAGAACAATATCTTTCTTTCTAAGAAGCTTTGTCCTGCGCTAGGAAATTCCCCGGTATCGGTAAGCTACAGATCAAGCTATACCAACCAGTATTAGCTGACCGTTCAATGTGTGTAGAAATCGTGCGAGGCGAGACCAAGACAAACTGGTTTTGTATAGCTTTATGTGTAGCAGTGTAGCCGTGTGTAGGTACTATTATTATAAAAAATCAGCACGACCAGGAACAACAGACTATAAGCTGAATAAAAGTCGTAGATTGATCGCTGCCACTTTACCAGCTACGGTAGCAAGTTAAGCAGAGTTTGAATACAGGGTTAATTTTCCAACTGGGTTTGGATGACTAAATCCGAAACTATGAAGAACAACTAAAAATACTGAAAGGAGTCTCAAGGCCTATTTTGATGTACCTAAATTAAAACTGCATCATTGGTTTTTTTTTAAACTAGATAGTGGGTGAAACGTGCGTCATACATAATATACATCTAGGTACTAAATGTAGGTGTCACGGTAACTCATAAGTCCCACGACCGCGGCAGGCTTTGGCCCTCAAAGGTGGGCCCCGTCACTGTGCTGACAGTCTTTGAGGCGCGCGTGGAACACACGGACGGGCCGTCGACCCCCGCATGTTCCATGATCATAGAGCAAGTTGCCCATTACTCGCCGCCCGCATGCCCGTGCCTGTTGGTCGGAGATCGTCCTGCGACGTCCTGCGCGTCTACCACTGCGGCAGGTAACTTGTCGAGGCAGGGGGGTTACAGTTTATAGGTTTTTCTAAGGAGGTTTAGTAACAGTAGTACATAATACACTACATGACACTGGCCGAAAATAAAGAAAAAAAATAAAAATTCTCAACATGATAACCGATGTCAAAAATGGCGGCTGCGATAATCTGTGTGGTCAGAAAATCATTAGAAGTTTACAAAATACTCGACTATCCGAATTTTGCGAATATAATATATGTTGTCGACTCGAAATCTTTATTTTTTAATGATTTATTATTCTGGTTAGCTTTCGATCGAGTCTACCGTAGCCCTGCACGAAATTATTAATATAGATGAATATTCCTTGCCAGGAATCGAACTCGTTGATTTTGAAGAAAAAACACGCTTTCATTACTTAACAAAAATTCCACCCAAAAAAGCATTTGTATCTCATTTGTCTATCTCACAGATTACTTTTATTTAATAGTCTATCTTCTCTTATAATGATAAGACACATGCGTCTTCTAGCTAAACAATTTACTGGATGGGTTCCCTTTTGCATATTTGGGCATTTTATAAAACAGAATAAAACAGTAATTATCTGTTTTCAACAGATAACCAATCATATACCTACATAAACTCCAAGAAAACCACAAAAATAACGTCTTTTAAGTTTTTACTTGATCGTAGCATCGCAGGTTCGATTCCAGAATTAACTTTGAGAACAATTGCCACTCAAATAAATTGTGTCTTGCTTTTCAACATGCAACACCAATAGAACACGTCAAATTAAAACCACAGATTAAAAATACCCAACTGTCACACTTCTTCATGGTTCCGTTCAGAAACACTCTTATTTGTTTTTTCTTAATTGAGATAATCAAATTAATAGATTTAACTCTAAAATTTAAACACAAAATTTCTATTTCAAAGTGAAACTTGTTCCATTGTTTGTATAATACACATAAATTTATGCAATCCTTAATTTTTAGATAAAATTTATATTACAAAATCATTGACTCGTTTTGTGCAGAATGAGCAGATTGTTTGATGAGATTTCGGAACAGTCGTAGTGGGTGTTGAATGTTGATTTGTTATTGATCAGCTGAAATAAAGTGAAATTGGATTATAATAATATAATAATGGTTATATACGGTGTTTACATCGTCAGCAAGTCTGGCGGCCTTATATTTAACTATGACCACAATATTCCCCGTGTGGAAGCTGAGAAAACCTTCGGATATCCTCTCGACATAAAGCTGCAGTATGAAAATAAGAAAGTTGTCGTTGCTTTCGGACAACGAGACGGAATAAATGGTGCGTAGTCATTGATTTAGGACTCTTGCTTTGTCATTCTATCTTTTTAACAAACGTATTTTATAAGAAAACCTAAAATTCCCTGTGAAATCTGTAACTTTTCATAGGTAGTTATCATCTCTAGTCTTTTTCAAGTCCACTTCTTATTATTCCAGTTGGTCATGTTCTGCTGTCTGTGAACGGCATGCCGGTGTCGGGGCGCACGACTGAAGATGGCAGAGATGTGTTTGAAATCATAGAAACTAAGGTAAATAATGGTTCCTACACTAATTATTTTATTTGTATGGCTGTAACCTGTGTAAGAACAATATTATTATCTGTAAAGGTCTAAACGATAGTCTTCAATTCACATTATGCACATCAATGGCAAGCAAGTAACAAAGAAACTAAAACAAACTCATTTCATTAACTTTAAATAATTAAATGTACATTTTCAGGAGAACTACCCACTGAGCTTGAGGTTCGGAAGAGCTCGTGCAACAACTAATGAGAAGATAGTGTTAGCTAGCATGTTCTACCCATTATTTGCACTGGCCAGCCAGCTGAGTCCCGTCCCCAAGTGTTCAGGCATTGAGTCACTAACGGCAGACACATTCAAACTATCCTGCTTTCAGACATTAACAGGTAATTAATTTTTATTTATCAGGTAAACAACACATGATTGATGGACTAACAAATTACCATGACCCCAGAAAGTAAAGGGCTATTGAAAGACACTGTAGATTTTAGTCAGTACAAGTCTGACAGTCCCTCCTGCCCTGCCCTGGAGGACTCATTTGATGTTTTTCCAGCATAAAAAAAAGGTTAAACAACACCAAGTATAGAAATTAAAATGGGCTATATTTTTAACCAACTTCAGAAAATCAGAGCTTCCCAATTCAGACAGTATTTGTTTATAAGTAGGTATTGCTTTAGTTTCTTTTCCTTGTTGAGCAAGTAAATAGGTAAATAACCAACCTGCATTATGTGCTCTGGAAAAATATTATTGTCCTGTCCATGTATAGGTTACACCTAAATAACAATGTATGTATGATAAACAATTTTTTTGTCCTAATTAGAATGATAATGTATTTTTTTAAGTTCTTTGTCATTCAGTGAGGAGTCACTAGGTATTTCTCTTGTATTGTGGGTGCAATTACAAATGTCTGCAATCACGTACACAAACTCACAGAACTAGATCAACCACTTCTATATTATACAAATATTTGATCTGAATGGAAACCGAAACTGTGACACACATCAGGCAATTGCTTAGCCACTTCCATGTCTTCTATTTCCAGGTGTTAAGTTCATAATAGTGACAGACCCCAACATGCAAGGTGCAGAGGTTGTCCTCAAGAGAATATATGAATTATATTCAGACTACGCACTCAAGAATCCCTTCTACTCACTAGAGATGCCCATCAGATGCGAACTGTTCGACACCTCACTGCACACGCTGCTGGAACTGGTGGAGAAGTCCGGCACCGCCAACTTATAGTTACAACTTTAGTTAGTAATGTATAGCCAAGTTAATGTAAATTATTGATATTAAAAACTATGTTTAAATTTATGCTTTTTAAGACAGTTTTTGTTTGACACTTGTGGCAGGTATATTTATTTGTATGTTGTTGAAATAATGAGAAACTAATAAAACATTATGATCTATATATTATAAAATCTAAACAGTTGTATCAAAATGAAATACAATAATATAGAGTTCCAAACAGAAGAATATAGGTACTGATTATATTTTTACAAGAATAGAGGAATGAAAGACATGATTAGTTTACAATAAAAAATTTATTGATATAATAATTATTTATTTTTAACAATTCAAATGGGTCCGAGCCCCGGGCCGCTCCGCGCGACCCGCACAAGTCTATAGATACCGTATCGTTAATAACCGAACACTCCATCCTTTGTACTTGCTACGTTCACACTCACACACGCACATTATTGCCTGATATTTGGTTCAATGCCCCCGCGCAGCGCCCCTCACCCGCCTCCCCCCCCCCCCGGTCTTCTCTCTAGTACTTCTACGTAAAATACCTTGACGTCCGAATCGATGCGCTAAGCTCATAGTCGATAGTGCTCGTCGGCGTGGCGTGCCACATGGCGGGTGAGGCATTGTGCGAACTATAAAAGCTATAATATTAGTATATCTAAAAATACAGTAAAATCAATCAAAAAGAAATAGTGTTATAAAGGGCTGATCACAATTTATCCGCAAGCGTGGCGTCTGCGCGGCAGTTACTTCAAGCGCGTTATACTCGGCAGCTCGCGTACTATATACAGAAGGACGATGAGATGATGGCGGCGAGAAGCCAGCTCACTCGGAACACTTCGGACAACATACTTAGATCGTACTGTATGTATGGCCAGACTGCTGCTGTGCATCGCAGCTTCATGATCATAATTCAGAACTTGTCAAACTAAACTATGTATCTAGCAAATGCTCTCTCGCCTAAACAAGTATTACAGTGCATTGTACACACATATTTACTTCGGAAAAGCAATATTATATCAAAGACACACTAAAACTGAAACCCACATTTACAAATATGTATAGAGCTGTACATTAGGTTCGCACAAACCAGCTGACCCGTGGACCAACCAGGTTGATTATAAGGACAGTCTCCAGCTCCAGGTCGGCGTCGGTCAGCGGGTGCTGGACAGAACATGTCAAGTATAACGGCTTTGTTAAAGAATACAACCTCGTGAGAGATTCAGTGGTCGGTATAAAAATAGAGCCGTGAGCGGTCACCGCTACAAAATATACCCTCTGCTTGCTATTACTATGTGTCTGCTCGACGGGACACGTTGTCAGTACTGACGCACCAGCAGGGCGGACACAGCTCACGTCATACTGTCGACCCACTACATCTGCTTACATTGCAATTAGTTAAAGTACACTACGTAATTATCATATAGAAACCTGTCCATATACTGAGGACGCTACATAGTTAAAATTTTAACTTTAATCACTACAAGCGCAGCATGTAAAAGGTCTGTATTCGCAAATAATGATCACATCTTCGCACTCGGCGTGGTCAGTACTGAAAACGTGTGTGTCATGAGAGCAGATTAAAGTCTTAATTAATTAATCCGAAGAGACCTAAATAAGTTAAATACTAGTAATGGGCGCGCGGCGCGGGCGCAGGGAGCGCTATGCCCATACCTTACTTTAGTCCAACCTTAATTTAGTGATAAATACTTTACGTTATTTCTACGCTAACCAAAATAATTATAATCTTATCGCTCCAAACCAATAAACCATAGAAATGTGCGACCATTTGTGTAGAAATATTTTTTATCAATCTTAATATTGCTCTGTAGTTCTCGACCTAAAATAATAAAACTCTGTATGGCTGCCGGTGTGGCAAATAATGTTGTATGAATCTCTGTTCCACATCTTAATCCTAGCTTACAAAACCGTCTTCGTCTTCATCCGCTACTCTACGTCTATGCTACGTGACGTCACCTCCCCCCGCCCCCTCCCCGCGCCGCAGTCCCCCCCCCCGCCCTGAGTATGTGAAGTGTCTCACACGCGTCGTTTCACACACGATACATTTACCACATCAACCTTCTCAAATCTTATTTTCGAACCGATATCTATCATTACACGCTCATACGTCAAACAGGCTGGCGATGATGACGTCACCTGCCTGTTTCACTTCCTCGTAGCTGTTCCGCTACCGTGGACGTCGCGCCACGCCTCCAGTACCACACACCATCGCTACATATAATTTACAGTCACATATCATAGTAAAATCTATAAAGTTACACAATTCAGTAGTTGGTACCATACAATACAAATGCGAGTCATAAGTCGCTAAGGTAGGACTCGTCACGCGGCGTCGCTTCACAGATTATCATACATATCAGACGCCGGGGACGATGTAAGAGGCTGTATACACTGCACACTAGTCTATCGGCCGATTTGTAATACGTACTTGATCCACGTACACTCGCGATCCTATGCGACTATGCGGTTCGGCTCTGGATTCGTACACTTCCAAGCCGAAAAACTACACGCTACTCAAATCTTACTTGGGAACCGGGCGTCGCATAGGCGACCTCAACCGTATGGGAATAAAGGCTATAAATTATTTCTTCGGTATAATCCCATAGGATTAAACTAAGCTACTGGCCGGGTCATCTGCAGTGTATGATATATGGGAGTGTACCGTTGTACACTAAGAGTTCATTAATGGCGCGGGTGTCGCAGCGAGCAGGCGCGTGCCTACTGCTGCGTGCCGGGCGCGGTCTGCCCGGGTGTGACGTGCCCGGGTGTGACGTGCCCGGGTGTGACGTGCCCGGGTGTGTCGTGGCCGGGCGCGGGTGTGTCGTGGCCGGGTGCGGGCTGCCTGTGCGCGGAGTACGACGCGGGGTCCAGGGATGGGATTTCCAGATCGAGCTTGCAGTGCAGCGTGTTGCACTTCTTCTGGCAGATCACACCCGGGGGACACCGCGTCCCTGTCAATCAAACAACTACTGCTTCAAATACAGCAAACTGAAATGGTTAAACCAAAAAAATGTGTTTAATAATTATATTTTAAGATAAAACAGTACCTTTTGAATATGAAAAAATACTTAAATTACTTGAATAGAAATTCAGAAAATATTAGCTGAAGTTTTCTTTGTTTGCAAGCTGATTCGTAATTGGCCATCAATGAAAGTGGTCGTATGCAACAATGTCCATGTACGAGACTCACCCTTGTACTAGGACTGGTGTGTCCGCGGCCCCCACAGCCGCAGCGAGTAGTCGTCGGACGCGGACACCAGTACATCATGATGCACGGGGTTCCACGACACACAGTTGACGCAGCGCGTGTGACCTGACACCACCGCGATCGGCTCCTCGCCGTTTATGTGCCAAATGTACACCTGGATTTGGGATTTTTATCGTTTCACTGGATTTGACAATACAAAATTATTGAGTTTAAAAAAAAAAACATTATTTCATAGAAGATAATTTATGGTTGGCGTATATTTCAAACACAACAAAAGATGATGCCATTTTTTTTATTGACGTCACCTTAACGTTTGCCGTTTATCTTTCCAGAATTTTATTCTCAATAGCGACACAATTTATTTATGTTCATGCAATAAATATAAAGGAAATTACATAAGTAATACTGAGGCACTAAGGTACTGCTTATTTTTTTAGAAATGCCAGCAGACCCTGAATATTACACATTAAATAATGTTTCAGCGAGTGTATTTTTCAGTATTTCCCGTAGATTCGGATTTAGTCATCCACACCCAAATAGAAGATTATGAGACAAATATTTACCCTGTATAGTGAACATTACCTTATTGTCCTCGCTGCCTGAGGCAATAAAGTCCTGGTGTGCTCCTCCGAAGCACGCGTGGATGGTGAAGTGACCCTGACTCAGACCACGGAACCGACGGACCAGCGCACGCGCACCTGACGGAACAATATATTAACACAGCTTTAGATTATGTATTCACTTTATTAATGGAAGGCTATCAAGCGATTTAACGAGCCTTTAGTAGTTTAGAATAATAACACCAGGCGAAGAAAAAATAAATTCAAGGTGATACAGTGGCAGGTGGCCTACCATAACGTCTTAAAGCGTGAGTAGTTCAGCTGTGGGAACGAGATGGCGCTAGACGACTTATATAGCTCCGTCCCTTTCCCTCAGCGGAACTACTCACGCTATAAGGCATCATGGTGGGCCCCCAGTACTCACGTATGTCCCACAGATGCACGCCCTGGTTGGCCACGTTGAGCAGCAGCAGCGTGTCAGCAGAGTTCAGAGTCATCGCCATCACCGCGTGCTCCTCTTGGATGCTGCAACACAAGCGATCTCCGTCAGAATCATCGTCTCACATGATGAAGTCCGCTTCCCCTGGCTATCCCATAGTAAAATTCATTTACAGTCGATTACAAATCAACAGCTCGAGAAATTCGCCTGGGTAGGTCGCTGGTGTAGTACCATTATAATATTATTTTTATCATTCTGCCGGGGAAACGCATTTCCTTCTCCTCGTTCAAGTGCTAGATGTGCGTGCTAGTGTGTTAGTGAGATTGGGTGAGTGTGTAGGTATGATCGTGAGAGAAATATATAGTGTGTGTGTGTGTACTCACAGGTTACGGTCGGTGAGGTCAGTGAAGTCGTAGTTCCGCACGCGGTGGTGTGTGTGTGTGTACTCACAGGTTACGGTCGGTGAGGTCAGTGAAGTCGTAGTTCCGCACGCGGTGGTGTGTGTGTGTGTACTCACAGGTTACGGTCGGTGAGGTCAGTGAAGTCGTAGTTCCGCACGCGGTGGTGTGTGTGTGTGTACTCACAGGTTACGGTCGGTGAGGTCAGTGAAGTCGTAGTTCCGCACGCGGTGGTGTGTGTCTGCCGCCAGCACGCCGCGCGCGTCTCCGCGACACACGAGCGCGTTCACACGCACGCCGTCCCAACTGTTCAGCAGGGTGCCCTGACACACAGACAATAATGTCTTTTAAGTAAACGCTTTATTGTCTGGCGGCGACTAGCCTCGTGTTTGTAGCTGGTCTCGCTAGTGAGAAACTTTGCAGCATTACCGTAAGCCGTATGCTAAAGGATTAAGGATTGGTTTGACCTCGTGGTCAAGTATGTGCAGTGAATGTACTCACGTCGAGGCTGCAGTGGTAGAACTGTCCGCGCGCGCCGCCGCACACGAACTTGTCGCTGGTGGAGTGCCAGGCCACGGCCGTCAGGGAGTCCTCCTGCGAGTGAGTCATCTTCAGGTGGAGCTGCTCCGTCTGACAACACCACACACTACATCATTATATTGCAATAAGAGATAGGACTTTAAGACAGCCTGCTCGTCTCCTTTGCGCGGAATTTGAGAGAAAACCAGTCTGCTTTTGTTTTTGTAATATAAATTCCAATTAAATACTACGGTACCTGTTATAGTCGCCATCATAAGAACATATCGGGGATTGCTTAAGATTTTCTAAAGATATCTTTTATAGATTGATTTTTGAAATGTAAACAAATACGCATCTGATAATGGATTGAGAGAAAAATTATGCCCAGTTTTGAGTTTATCGAAGCAAGCAGTAAAATCTTTCCCTTAAAACTTAATCACCCCCTTTCACCAATGTAGGGGGTGAATTTCGAAATACCCATGAACACAAGTGTTTTTGGGTTTTTCGAAAATCATCTTTAGTAAGATTTTTCATAAAAACGTATGGAAATACAAACCTTTTCATCCCCTTACAGTATGATTTTCGCAAAATCCCGTGTTGTTGCTCCCCTACAAGACCACAACAGCTGTCCAAAATTCAATTTTCTGCGTTTAGCGGTTTCGGCTATAGTCGAGTCTTAATACCAAACCCTGTTCTTTTATAGATATAGATAGATCATAGATGTGACATGCGTGCACGCACCTCCATGTTCCATATCCAGAGGTCGGGACAGTCCTCGGGCCCCGCCGCGATCAGGTAGCGACCGTCCGGGCTCCACGCCAGGAACGACACGCCGTACGTGTGGCCTTCCAACGACTTTCTGTAACGACGGGAAAACACGTACTATATTAACTCCTACACGCAAATCTTACAACAGAAAGTGGCACAGGGCATTTGAGGAACTGTCTTTTGTAAATTGATTTTTAAAGTGCCAACCAGCCTAATTTGAATACATCTTAGTTAGATATAATTTGCCATGTATACCTGAAGGTGAGGCGCTTGGCGACGGGGTCGAAGTCCCAGATCATGACGGTGTTGTCCTTGGAGCCCGACACCAGGCGCAGACCGTCCGGGGACCACTTGCAGTACCACACCTCGTCGCAGTGCTCGTTCAACACCTGACACATAGGTCTTAGTATACATGAAGTACTAGCATTACTTTAGGAGCTTGTTTATAATAGAACTGTAGGGTTGTACCTGCAGCGAGTGTATGGGGAAGTGGTCCGCGGAGCAGTGATGGTCGGCCAGCAGGGTGAAGGGGATGTGGTCCGGACCCTGAGGAGGCCGCGCCTGAGCGTGGAAGCGACAGCGGGTCGTCTGGTGCAGGGTGGCCTGCGCCAGCAGCGCGCGCAGGCGGTTGGGAGCCATCATCAGCGCCGGCGGCAGCACGGACTGGGGGCAGTGGAATAGCGAATGTTCATGATGACGTTACTAAATCGTTTAATAGTGCGTAACCGTTTTAGATCATAGCACAGTCTAAAAATCCTACAGTCGTCCGACGAAGACGTCTAGACAGGGCAATCGTGCGGGGTGTGAGGGGCGAGACGCGGGTAAGCCGAGCCCAAGTTGCGAACAAAACGATGTTCAGTACTTGGGCTGTATCATTCAGGGCTATCGCGTGCGACGTGCGTGTTTGATTTTTATTTGGTAAAATAAAATGGTGCATACGACGTGTGCTGTGACTGATTGCAAGTCCTCATCTCGTATAAATAAAGATCTCCGGTTTCATCAGCTGCCACATAATGAAGAAAGGTAAATAAATCTATTTTGATATTGTACTTAAATAATTTCATTTGTGATGTCGAGCCACATTGATAACTCTAACAAAATGGCCGACAGGCGCACGGGTTTTTTTTTAGTAGGTTATCGCATCTGTTTGGAAATTCTACTAATATTAGAATTGTGAATGTGTTTGATTGTAAATGTTCCGTGTCAAGATGGTGGAGTTTTTTTATTATTTACCAAGGGTGAATTTCGAGACGGCGGACGTCATTTTCTTATAATTTGATATGGGTGTCAATTCTGGGTTACATTGGGGTGCTTTTTACGAAAACGCCATTCTTTTTAAAATCCAAGATGGCGGATCTCATTTTCTTATACATAATTTGATATGGGTGTCAATTTTGAGTTAAATTGGGGTGCTTGTTACGAAAAAGCCATTCTTTTTGAAATCCAAGATGGCGGACGTCATTTTCTTATAATTCGATATGGGTGTCAATTTTGAGTTAAATTGGGGTGCTTGTTACGAAAAAGCCATTCTTTTTGAAATCCAAGATGGCGGACGTCATTTTCTTATAATTCGATATGGGTGTCAATTTTGAGTTAAATTGGGGTGCTTTTTACGAAAAAGCCATTCTTTTTGAAATCCAAGATGGCGGATCTCATTTTCTTATACATAATTTGATATGGGTGTCAATTTTGAGTTAAATTGGGGTGCTTGTTACGAAAAAGCCATTCTTTTTGAAATCCAAGATGGCGGACGTCATTTTCTTATAATTCGATATGGGTGTCAATTTTGAGTTAAATTGGGGTGCTTTTTACGAAAAAGCCATTCTTTTTGAAATCCAAGATGGCGGATCTCATTTTCTTATACATAATTTGATATGGGTGTCAATTTTGAGTTAAATTGGGGTGCTTGTTACGAAAAAGCCATTCTTTTTGAAATCCAAGATGGCTGACGTCATTTTCGTATAATTTGATATGGGTGTCAATTTTGAGTTAAATTGGGGTGCTGATTACGAAAATGCCACATTGGTAACGAGTAAAAGTTTATCAGTTTGGTGGTCTGTAGCAATTTTTTAGCATGTATGTTAGTACCCTTTCGGTTAGAATATATTTATTAATTTGTATTGTATTTTAAAATTTCAGACATAAATTATGGGTAGAAATTTGTGGAAGACCGGATTTACTTGAAAAATCTTTTGAAAGTTTGAAAAATATATTTATTTGCAGTTTGCATTTTGAGAATGGTATGTATGATGAAACATGGCATCGATTTATTGACATCATTACCACTTACCAAATCAATTTTATTTTCCATTGATTATCCTTGCCCATGTAACCTTATTAAAACGATTACAATTTAAGAGATTTAAAAACTGTCACGGGCAGAATGCAAGCCGTGACCTTTGCCGAACCGTGATGTCGCACTAACAACAGTAACTGAGTTATTTATTTCTTGGAAACTTCACTTAAAAAGATCCACGTCGTAAGTGTCACCGTAACTAGTTATCAATTCTGCATCAGTTAGTTTTTTAAATCTCTTTGTATACGCCTAATCTGCATTTTTTATTGTCATTCAACTTCTTAATACTACATGTAGTAAAGAGCGGGTTAAAACTTGTTTTCATTATTATATTAGTGTGTAATATTGTTTTAATTATAATACTGCCATCGATGTTGACCTGCAATAAATAAATAATTTCATAAATATTCTTTACTTGTGACAACCCTGGCAGATGCATTACTGTCTAGACGATGTCGGCATTTTCCCCGAGATCAAAGGCGTCGTCCTACTGTATATTTTTATACTGTGATCATAGTGACTTAGACGATGAAGATGATCTAGTGGAGACTGGCCATCATCGTGAGAGAGATTGTACCTGAACTCTAGCAAGCACGGTGGCGCGCGAGTGCGGCCCCGAGCCGGGCCAGTGCGCGCGCGCCTGCAGCTCGCGTGCGTCCGCGCACATCATGAGCGCGGACAGGCGGTGCACGCGCGGCGTGTCGTACTGCAGCGGGGTGAGCTCGTTGCGCAGCACGTGCAGCGCGTCCAGCACGCGGCCCGCCTCCAGGTGCTCCAGGTACTTTTGCTCCAGCACCACGAACTTCATCTCCTGGAAAAGGGATGACCTCGACTATGTATAAAGCGACAGAAAAGAACAAAAACGGTAGCGTCAACCACACTGAGACACTTGCTGGACAAAGGCCCTCCACTCTTTCCTCTTCTCACGGCTTTCTGCGACTGTGGTTCAGTCTTTCATGAACTGTTCTGTCATCTCGCCATCTTCGCTTGGGCCTGCCACATCGTCGAGTTTCGCTTTTGGCACACAATCCAATGTATGTTTTGCCACAAACAAAAATAGTTAACGGTACTAACAGCGAGATTGTGCGGGTCGACGTGCGGCGACTCGCGCAGCAGGTCGTGCAGCGCGCGCAGGTCGTGGTCGGCCTTCACCCAGTCGCCGGCCAGCACGTGTGTGCGGAACGTGGCGGCGGCCGGGTGCTCCAGGTGCAGCCCCGACTCCTCCATCAGCAGGGCGGCGCTGCGGCTAACGGAAACAGAGACGTTATGATACGCATTCAAGGTCCTTTGATCGCGGGACTGTCATATCAGATAACCGTGATCCTGGGACGTAAAGTGCTATCCGAGGATCACCGTGGATTTTAGTCAGTACAGAGTGAAAGTCCCTCACATCCCACTTCAATTCGAACCAGTAGCTTCCGGAATTAGAGCCTTCAATCAATCAAACTCTTTAGTTTTAGAATATTAAGTAGTATTAGTTAAAAAGTTTTCGAATAAAAAAAAAACATAATATTTTAAGATAAATTATGGAATCAGGCGTTACTTTGCGGAAATCCATGACATTAAAATGTTATGAAAAATATTTAGTTTTAATTCCGCGACAAAAATCCAGGCTTGTTGCAGGATGCAATCCCACCCTATGCAGTCATGCATATGCACATGCAGCAAAGGACCCACCCTCCCGCCCTCATGCATATGCACACATGCAACAAACGGAAAAGCAAGCCATGAAATCAAACCTATACTCGACACGTGTTTCGCCCCTCCACGGGGCATCCTCAGGAGATGTTGACTCGACAAGCGCTCGGCCTCGAATGAGCTAGTTTGACAGCTCTCGCCTCTTTATATAGCGTCGTGATGACGCATCGATAACGCAACGAAACGTTATCGATACAAACGTTATAAAGACGTTTGTATCGATCTACCTGCAATCATACTTAAAAGAGGTGATGTAATTAAGTTTGTTTGTTCATTCAACAGTGTATTATTATTATTATTATGTTTGGAGATTTCTAACTGCTCCAACACACACAACCGGAAATTTTTATTACAAACATGGAGAATTTTATACGTGTTATTGTCGCTCAAGGAATGGCCGGTATCGATTAAATGTTTTGCAAAATGTGATTTGTCTGGATGGCCATTCCTGTAAGCGGCAACATGCTCCCTAAACCTAACCTCGAAATTACGGCCTGTCTGACCCACATAGACCCCGTTGCAATCATTGCATACTAATTTATAAACACTGATGGGTGACATGAGGAGGCGGGAATTGTTGTGTCGGTGTGAGTGGGTTTTCGATAAAAAGTGGTGTTTATAAATTTAGTATGCAATGATTGCAACGGGGTCTATGTGGGTCAGACAGGCCGTAATTTCGAGGTTAGGTTTAGGGAGCATGTTGCCGCTTACAGGAATGGCCATCCAGACAAATCACATTTTGCAAAACATTTAATCGATACCGGCCATTCCTTGAGCGACAATAACACGTATAAAATTCTCCATGTTTGTAATAAAAATTTCCGGTTGTGTGTGTTGGAGCAGTTAGAAATCTCCAAACATAATAATAATAATAATACACTGTTGAATGAACAAACAAACTTAATTACATCACCTCTTTTAAGTATGATTGCAGGTAGATCGATACAAACGTCTTTATAACGTTTGTATCGATAACGTTTCGTTGCGTTATCGATGCGTCATCACGACGCTATATAAAGAGGCGAGAGCTGTCAAACTAGCTCATTCGAGGCCGAGCGCTTGTCGAGTCAACATCTCCTGAGGATGCCCCGTGGAGGGGCGAAACACGTGTCGAGTATAGGTTTGATTTCATGGCTTGCTTTTCCGTTTGTTGCATGTGTGCATATGCATGAGGGCGGGAGGGTGGGTCCTTTGCTGCATGTGCATATGCATGACTGCATAGGGTGGGATTGCATCCTGCAACAAGCCTGGATTTTTGTCGCGGAATTAAAACTAAATATTTTTCATAACATTTTAATAATATTTTAATATCAGGTAGCAAAATTAGAAATAATCTTCGTCGACCGGAAACGTGCCTTATCACGATAATGTGTTTATTACCACTTCGTAGTAAATTGTTACATTTCACAACAAAATAAATGCCTATAATTACCGCATATTGCCACAAATCGACGTATTCCTGACGCCTACGCAATGCACAGACATTAGTTAATTTATTTCTATCGCATTTACTTTAGATGATGTGCGGAAACGTTACTTAGTAACACAGTTTTGTAATGTGAAGGGCGTCCCACGAGTGCCATTCATCAAACAGGAAGTTCGATATTATTTAAACAGCCTCCTTTGATGATACACTTCATCACACACTATTGATGCATAAGTGATGAGGTGATGGTTGTAACCGGAAACTAAGATGCTCAGTAATAGGTCAAAAAATCTTACATGTGATGACAATATAAAGATAATGCATGTGTTAAAACAAAAAAAAAGGTTTTAATATTTCTTTTTTCATTCACGTTATCTACCCCACTCTTGTTTCTCATATTTATCCTGGGTGCGATTTAAGATTTACGGCACGGTTGGCGCAGTGGTTGAGTGGTGTACTGTGCAGCATGTTACGGATTCGATCCCCGCACGGAACAAATATTTGTGTGATCTGTAATTAGTTGTTCGCTGGGTGGTTTGTGTGTGTCGTTTCTGTTTGTAAACGCACACACGAGGCAACGACACAGGAAGAAATTCCATGTGCGGGGCAAAGTTAAAAAAAAAAATTACATACACAAACAATTAACCTCGGAAGAACCAACCCCCTAGACATAATACAAATGGTGATTATTCATTGCAGGAATCGAACTCGCAACACGCAGCAGCAATGGCTCAGCCACTGCCCCGACTGAACCGTCGTAACTAATTTGTAACAATTTAAGCATAGGCGTGGAAGCTCCGTAGACTAAATGACTGCTTACTATTGTATTTATAAATTATTGTAATAAATTATATAATAGAAGAAGCATGTGGTCAAAAGGCTTAATTTCAACAAGTTCTAGATATTCTAAAAGTGCATAGTAACTAGGACTAGTTGGGTATTGTCCCTGTAATCAGGGTCGCCGGCCTCGCCACAAGGTCGGCCGCGATAGCATGCGTGGTGCATTCACGGAAACATTAAACTGTCATTAGGATTATCATCATCACCACTTATCAACTTACTACATTTAATATACATTAGGCAAGTAAAGCTTAATAAGGTACCAAGATTTGTGGCTATAGGTCGCGGGATTGTCTCATCAAGTAACTGTGGAACTGGAACGTAAAGGGCAACGAAAGGATCACCGTGAATTTTACTTGGACTTATTTGATAATTTTACCACGAAAAAAAAAATTTATGATTTGCGGAAATAAACTTTTTCCATCCAGAAGGAATACCAGGTAATTTTAATAAATGGATTTAGTAAAAGGCCTGCCTCACAGGCCTTCAATCTTTTGCATTGCATCTGTAGCCCATTGTTTTTGGTACTGAGTTCGATGGGACCCTTTTAATTACGTGGTAAAATCTTCAAATGAGTCCTCCCACCCAAGGCAGGCCCGGAGAGACTGTCAAACTCGTACTGACTAAAATCCACGGTGTCCTTCAATAGCCCTTTATGTTCCGGGGACACGGTAATGATATAAATCTCGCGTCCCAGATGGGACCCTAGAGGCAATCTTTAAGGGGTGGAGGGTTTGCCACCGCGACTACGTAATCTGTGCCACGGCCAACAGTGGGTTATAATGAATCTACATAATAAGTGACATTCATCGTTATTGTTTGATTTAAAATTACACAATTAAGTGCAACCACATGTTTTGCTGAAAGATAAACTTCAGTTAGATAACAGAGTAGCACAAATAAAAGAGGTACGAAATTCAAGACTTCAAACGCGAAAAAAAGACTCATGAGTTATCAAACTGCAGTGAAACATACCTACAGCTAGTAATATAATGTAAAATGTAAGGTAACTGATAAAATGATAAGTGGTTTGTGGGAATCAGTTCTTTACCACAAATGGCATGCCTTGCTACTATTGATTGATGTGATACTTGAATAGAAATAAATAGAAAAGTTGTTGGTATAAAACAGATACATATTTTTATACACAAATGCCTTATAGAGGCTGTTTAATAACTTGTATTATTTTCTCACAGTATCGAAGATGGCCTATTGTAAATATTGTTTACCTAGGTACTTAAAATAGTATTTTTATGAATAACACTGTTAATTTTTTTTTCTGTATCTGTTGTTGTCTAAATTATAAACCTCTGTGTTAGCTTATGATAACAAGTCAACAACAATCATGACAATGAGTCAGCACTTATCTTATTGTGTTCACAATTGTATCTAAATTCCTATAATTGTAGAACTGTACCAATTTCACTAATTGTAATATGATGGCAACAAGGAAATGGTTTTGCTGTCATTAAACTGCTCAAAACACTTGTTTTTATCATGACTTTTATTAGATGTGTGTTTTTCCTTCTGTTTTTTCTACATAGAAAAAGAAGTGTGAGTTTATTAATGTTTTTGTGTCTTTTCTAAGAACATGATCACCACAAATAGACTAATTAATTCAATAATTATCACAAGGAAAACAGATCAGTGTTAACATTTACATGATTGTATCATTGACCAACACAAAATAAGTCTTTGTTTACCAGCTCTGCCACACAATAACTAAAGGTGTTTTGTCTATCTAAGGAGGAAACTTATTCAGAATGATATAAACAAGTGTGAATTGATTCTAACATGCTTAAGATTCTCTGATTTTATGCTAACTATAACAAAGGAATTAATTATTCATAGAACCTACCTAGCTATAGAGTTATTTGTTTGCATATTTTTTGCCTTCTAATAAAGCTAGCCAAAAATTTGTCACATAGATCATTGTATGTGCAATGGAAAACTAAAATTACTTCCCACATGTAAAATTATGCATTTTCATTGTTGTTTACTCAAGTTCTAATAATATTTTAGTGACCTGCCCATCATGACTAGTAATCTAATACTTACAAAAACACTGGTGAGTTGTTTGTTTATCTTTAGATATAACAAGAAGCAAAGGTCATTAAACTCTTATTAATATTGTAGTAGGAACCAGGAGTTGATGATACCACAATGTGATAGGCATTCATTGACAGGTCATGTCATTGTCTGTGATGGTTTACCATTAGATTATTATCTAGGACTAGAAAGAGGAAGAGGACATTGTAAGCACACAAACACATTTTCAATATCAAAAACTGCTGAAGAATCAAAGCCTCCTACTAGTGCCGCACAAAGATTACTTAATGCCCTAACTTAAACAAGCCTATGGTGTTTTTGCTCTCATTTTATTTTTAAACTTTTGCAACTTGTGATGAGGATCTGATTCGATTTGATCAGGTTTATGGTGCCTTCTGAGACGTGATGCCTTAAGCAATTGATCCAGAATTGACTTCTACCAAACAAAGCAGACGGGAGGTACAGAGTGAACGCTCAGCAGTACTCACTCGAGTCCCACAGAGAGGAGGTGCTGGCCGATGAGGCGCACGATCTCCTGGTCTGTCGGCGACATACGCAGGCCGGGCGGCTGCAGGTCACCGTTGCGCGTTGCGGTGTCGCCATTGACGTGGTGCGGCGGCGGCGCGCCGTTGGCGGCGGGCGGCTGGTGCATGTCTGCGGGCCGGGCGGGCGGCGACAGCCTGCGGGTCCGCTTGCGAGGCGGCCGATGCCCAGCGCCCTCGTCCCCCGAGTCAGTGGAGGCCAGGCTGGCCCGCTCCGCTGCGCCCGCTCGCCGCGCTCGTCGGAGCGCCGAGATCACGAGCGCGCCCGCCGCATCGGCCTCGACGCCTCGGCCGAGTGACGTCACGGCCCCCGATACGCACCACCCGCGCTCAATAGACCATCTCCCTTTGTTCGTCGCTGCGATACTCTCGCTCCTGGCCTGCTGCGTCGCGACAGTCTCCAAACGAAAATACTTTACGCGACTGCAACTGAGGAACTTGTACCGTTACGAAACGTTTCGATCGTTGATATAGTTTGTAGCGTTTGCGATGCGTACACAAAAATCAGCTGAAAATGATACGACAGCTGTCTTTCTTCGCTAATGCAACATCGCCCTTCTTTCCGTTTCGGATGACGTTCGTGTCTTGTTCGGTTGCGCATCGGGCGAAATCGTGTTGTAATGTAATGACCTCAAAAATAAAATTATCCGTGCTTCAAAAATGGTGTAAGCAGGCCAATGCAATATAAAAAAAACAACAATGCTATGAAAAGTTTACTGTATTTCAGTTAAAATAAAAATAATCTTGCTCAAAAATTACAAAATCCTATTGTTCATATTCTGAAAAAGTACTGCGGATATTTAAAATAACTACTAAAGTTCCTTTCAAAGTAAATGTTGCGTATTTGTAATGTAAAAAGTATTAAACTAAATGATTATAAAAAGATTTTTAATGAAACAGTATTTATTTAAACATTTATTTATAATTTAGTCAGAAATAGTGAGTGAAATGGAACGCGTAATATTCTATGTTTACAAAACTTGTTTGGTATTTATTTACAAAATGTATTACTAGCCCGGAAAAAGTTATGTGTTGTGTGCCTGTAAATAGCTACAGTTCTATTTCACTTATAATTAAGTTACATAATATGTCATGATTTTATAAAAATAAAACTAAATGTTTCACACAGAAACAAATCGTTTCCTTCTTATTTCCATGAGTGAATGAATTTGATTGAAACGCTGGCAAACTCCAATTGACGTTTTTAAACTTATTCCAAAATGTCAAGCACAGACTGTCAACAAATGTCAGTCAGGGAAATAGGGAATTTCGGGGATTTCAGTGGGGAATTGATCACAACACTGTAAAATAATGAAATTAATAATTTTAAATGTTATTTTTCTGTATTTATTCGTGAAATCTTCAAATCTACAGCTTCTTATCAATGTTAGAAATCAGGTGTGTTTATTATTGTTACTCTTCAGTTAAAACAGTTCTATATAATTGTACTGCTTTAATTTACGTGATTATTTAATAGTAGTGTACCTTCTAAACATCACGCAGTAAGCGCCTTTTGTAAAACTTAAGTATGATATGATAAAAGAAAGTTAAATGATAACATGTGTTGTTTCCCTCGCACCGTGCAGGGTGGCGATGTTATGCAGGAGAACATAACTGCGAACGTGTCTGAGGACACCATCACCCTGGAGTTCATGCGGCTGGACGGCGTGTTCGTGTCGCAGCTCGTCGACTTTACTAATGTGAGCTAAGCTTGCAGCTTTTTACCTTAAATAGTAAAAATAAATAATTATACTCAGATCAAAAAAAAAAAACATCGATTTCTTTGAGCTGAGTAATTATTTTTAAATGTCATAATAATAAATGATGTATTACCATTTTGATCTGATGTACACAGAACAAAGATACGCTTAGTTACCATTAAGTATGTTGTTATTTACATGTATTAAGGTTCTCTTTGGATCATTGCAACAGTGGCTAGTTTGTTATCTCGTGTACATTTAATTAGTTTTGTTACTAGTTGATTACAATATTTTTCCCAACTTGGACAACTGGTTTATCAGATTTGTCTAATTAACTAGTTTTACCAGATTGTTATTCAATATTTCACAATGGATACATAATTATTACATTTAAATTAAAATCAACAAACATAAATCCAATTAATTAAAGACACACACATTAAAATACAAATTGTTCAGATTGTTATTCTATAATGAATGGGTTCTCACTGTACACCAAAATATAGCAAATAGTCAGCAAGTATTTGTAACTACATAGAAAAAATTAAGGCCTTTTTTTAATCATGTTTTTTTTTATTTTAAAGCAAAAAGTATATGTATAATAAATAGCTGAAACCTTTCATCTCACCAGAGAACTTGTAACTAGCCAGCGCAGTAGCAACACTCAATAAGTATTATAGATTCAAGGTAATTAGAATTGTTCTACAGCATCTGATGAAAGTAGTATATTATTTCAGGAAGTAGAGGCAATGAAGTTGATCATTCCTGGTGAGGAGGAGCTGGGTCAGACTGGACACCAGACCCTGTGCTTCCTCACACACGCAGCGCAGGCAGACTTCATAGCACCTGATGCTATGGCTAAGCTGAGACAGGTATGTACTCATGGTGAGTTCTCATTGTTACAAACATAACATGTCTCTATTAAAGTTATATGTTTGTGTGCATTCCTGGCCTTCAGTTTGAAAGTGTGTGTTGTGCATGTTTATTTATTATAATGGTTGCACTATTTTCTTTACCATACTGAACCCCAGAATGGATCACTATTGTATTAATTGTATAGAACCACATTGGCATTACCTTATAATAATAATAATAATAAAGCCTTCTTTATTTCATATCTTTTAAATGTACATTCCAAATGTTGTTAGTAGTATTAGTGGTTTTTAGCTAATAAAATATATGTTAGTAAGGTTATTGTTTTGCATGTTTGACGATATGAATCTCATTTAGAGTAAAGGCCTCCTCCATTTCCTTCCATAGTTCTTTATCTGTGCCTTTGTTCATCCAGTCTGTCCCTGCATTTTGCACTAGATCATCAGCCCATCGTTTATTAGGTCTTCCAACTTTTCTTTTGCCTGATGTTGGGCCCTTCCATTGTGTAGTTAATTCTGTCCATCTATTATCTTGGTAACGTGAGATATGTCCAGCCCATCTCCATTTTAATCTTAAGGCATGTGTTAGTGCATCTGTAACTTTTGTTTTCTGTCTTATAATATCATTTTTTATTTTGTGTTTCTTTTTTACTTTCAGGATGCTTCTCTCCATGGCTCTCTGTGTTGTGTTTATTTTTTGTTTTACTTTGTTTGTATAGGTCCATGTTTGACAGCCATACAGTAGACTAGGTAACAGATTGGTATCCATAATTATTTTTTTCAAAGCCATGCTGTATTTGCCTTTTAGGATTTCTTTTAGTGACCCGAACTTTCTCCATGTGATGTTTTTCCTTCTTTCTACTTCATCGAAATTATTAGTTCTTGCAAATGATATTTGTTTACCCAGATAAACATAGTGGCTTACATATTCTATTTGGTTTCCTTTTATATTGATGGGTATGTTGTCACGGTTAGTCATTATTTTGGACTTTTCTATGTTCATTTCTAGGCCAACAAGTACGCTTTCTTGATTGAGTGTGTGAAGCATGATTTGGAGTTCTTTGGCCGACTCAGCAAACACTACAATGTCGTCTGCAAACCTAAGGTGATTCAGGCGACGCCCTTTGATATTGATGGCATTACCTTAGCACAGTTTAATTCCAATTCATTCATTTCAGGTTAGGGCAGATTGTCGTCTTATATCTCTCTCTACTATAATGTCACTTCTTTTTCTGCCCCCACTCTTTGCTAATTAAATTGACACTCGGAACTTTTGGCTGTTCTAGAAAAACCCAGGCACAATCCGCGTGGCAGAGGAGGACAAGGGTTGGCGGCAGACAACGGCGAGTGCGTGGGCCGGACGCTCCACGCGCCTCCTGTCGGCGCCCGCCGCGCGCCACTGCGCCGCCGCTCGTGACCGAGTTTACCTGCGCTCTGCTGATCTGTCGCGCTGGGCACCTCGTCCTGGTTAGTACCTAACCCAATCACACATTTTTAAACTCCATTTAACTAACCTGCCTTTTTCTGCTTTTCTCAAGTGCTAAACAGTTATGCTATGAGCTTTATGTTATTTTAAGAAAGAGAATACTGCCTATGTTTATTATAGTTTCTAAACAAACAGTGGGATAAAGTTACTTATTTTGTATAGGCATGGAGCAGTCATCTTACGCGACCGCAGTGACGCCGTTCCCCGCGCACGCACTCTCGTCGGACGCCTCGGATGGGAAGCAGGCAGTCGGCGCGTGCGTCGCCGAGACTGACCGTAGTAAGGAGTGTATTTGTCACTTGGAGGTGAGAGGCATTTCTTTGAAGTAACTAAAAGTTAAAACAGACCTAAAAACGTACATACCTTCAGTATTGTTAACTAATGAAAACAAATTTACTACAGGTTTGTGTTAACTGGTATCCTTGTGGACTGAAATACTGCAAGGGCAAACCCCAAGGCGGGCTGAGCTACCGGTGCGGCATCAAGACGTGCCACCGCTGCTACCGGTACCACTTCTACGTGCGGCAGCGCGACGTGTGCCCCAGCTACACGTGACGGCGCGACCGCCGGCCCCCGCGCCGCCGCGCACACTGCCAAACTTACTGTCTAGTCCTCATATTCATAGCTTTCATATATTTTTATAAAGACTGTTCTGTGACCAGTGACAATACCAAGCATCCATTCTTGTAAATATTTTGTTATAAAGCTACAAAGTATACTTAATTAAGTTGTAAGAAATAAACTTTTGAATACTATTTATTTACATGTTTTATTGCTAATTGTACAACTAAAATATTCCTAACACTCAATACAATGGCATAACATTTCAATTGATCATAGTTTGGAGGATTCTTCACAATGCTGCAATATGTGACCAACTGTGTGTGTCACTTAATATGCAATAAATTATCTTTAAATTCAGCACAAGATGCATTATTTGTGACAAATTAATGCAGTTGGTATGAAATCTCTGAAAAATTATACTTTAACTTATTCGATGCAACATTGCAACACTGTTTAAAAGCACCCGGGGAATGGTTCATGCCTGTTCTTTCTGAGCACAAATTGTATCTTGCGCTCCATGTCTTCATTGTAGATGGCCTTGCAACGCTCATGGTTCACACGTCTTCTTGTCTGAAATCAGATTACGTGTTACAGACATGATGTGACTACCATCCAACTTATGAATTAAAGATCCAATGTAATACTTCTGTGATGTGTGCATTAGTCTAAAACTGTAGGGTAATGTTAAGCAAAACCTGTTCCAGCTCATGATCCAGAATTTTAAGTTCAAACTATAATATTGTCTATATTTATCTAGTGACTGTTCAAATACAAATCAATGGATCTTCTTTACGTGTAGCAAACAGTGTTCTTAGGTAACTTGAATGAAACTGGAACCTAGAGTCCACATTCCCTCTGTAGAGGTGTTTTTGCCGATCAAGAGGTTCTAGGTGTTGATTTAGTCTACCTGGTAGGGCTTCTCGTAGTATCTGGTAAGTCTGTATTGCTCCAGGATGCCTTCTTTGCCGAGGATTCTGTTCACAAGCCTGCATGCGTCATCCACATTGTTGTTCTTCACAAACACTGTCCGTGCGATGAATGAGGGGTGCCGATTTGACAACAGCCTGAGAGTCAGAAACATTTTGTTTCAGTAAATTGTAATTAATTAAATTCAAGTTATCTTCAATTTGTTTTGAGGTTAGAGGAATAAATATGTCAAATTGTCAAAAATGTCAATGTCTAAGTGACAGTGACACTAGTGACAGTCAAAAAGTGTTTATGGAGTAAGTCATTAAAAAGTTGTTCAATTAAAATTGGAGATCGTGTTTTTATTATGGCAATGACACAGGTTGCAGTAAACAAATAAAACTGTAACCTTTGTAAGTGAAATAAAAATAGCAAACCTACCCCATATTCCTACAAGCCCACACACCGACCTGCGCACAGAATTAGTAGAGAGTATACACTCACCTACGACTTATCCTAAACTGAACACCTGTTTCAGAGTTGTTGTACCTACGTGGAATTGCAACGACTGACTCTCGAATAACCGCAAAGTGGGAAATGCATTTTTTTTTTTAATATTCCGCATCTATCTCACAACGCCATTTAGTCCCAAGCTAAGCAGAGCTTGTGACTAAAGGGTACTAGACAACTGATAAACATAATTATATATTTCTAAATACATGCATGTTATAGATAAATTACACCCAGACACAGAACAAATAATAATTTAACTGCAAAACACCGTTGTAAAGCATTTCACCTACTTTGGACCTACCCGATTAATGTTGTCAAATTAGTGATAAATCAATTTTGAAAATATACATAAAGGCCCATTGTACAGGCCGCAGTTTTATTTTATTTTTCTACGTGTTTTTAAATACACCTTTATTATACCTTTATTTTAATTGGTACTAATTGGTGGTAGTCTTTTGGTGCTTTAGATTTATAAACCTTATTATGTTTGAAGACTACAGTGATTCAGATGATAGTTCACTAACTGGAATCCACCGTGCCCCCTGCCACAACGTAGCCCTACACGACCATTGCACTATGAACGATATGACACGCATTAAGGATGTTTTTGACGCGGCATGCAATGGCAAAATGACTGCACCAGAATTTAGGAACTTACTCAAAAGGATGTTAAAAATAGATTACGATGATGATGCATTCAAAATACTATTTTTAAAGGTTCATAATCTATATACCTAATTATCATAGTGTAGGCCAACAGTCCGGTCCTATCCCTAAAATCTAAAGAAATGAGACGGACACATTTGGAGGGTCAAAAATTTTTCCTTCCTTATTTCCTACCTCGTCCCGATTTCGTTTTAGTTTATGTTTATTTATCTCGAACATCCATCTGTAAATTACCTAACTTTCTGTTGCGGTATCTTAAGTATAATTATTCCAGATTATACCCACAGCTATCTCCGACTCAAATTTCGTCGAGATACGTTCAATCTGTTCTGACGTTATATACTCGTAGGTACAAATATTGTGCAAACTTTCGCATTTATACTATAGTTATGTCCAGATTGGTATTGTTATTGTTGATCGAAGATGCAACTTGCAACAACTACCTATTTAGAAAATGTTAGTTTACACGTTATAAGTCCAGCCCTCACTGAAACATTAGATAAACACAAGTCGCACGGGCGAAGTGAACTGGGAGGAGCTGGTGTCCCACCTGATCCTGGGCTACTTCGGCAACGACGCACAGAACCAGAAGGGGTCGTTGCACCCTCACATCATGGGCCGGCCCGTCATCATGCACTCGGAACACAAGTACCCTATATCCAAGATTTGCTTCTGCCCTGATGTTGCTAAGGTTTTTATCATTTCAAATCAAAGTAGCACCAGATACTCGATAGTTGTACAATGTTTGACTAAAATATGCCAACTTAATACAGGACCGCAGCACGGACCCTATGCAAGGCTCGTACATAACAGCGAGTCGTGACGGTATGATCAACTGGTGGTCGCTTGACATGAAGCTTCTGAGGACTGCTTACTCCTCTAGTAGTAAGTAGCAGTTTGCCTATGTGTTGATCCACCCATAGGCAAATTAAGCAATTTTTTAGGGTGTTACGTCTTAGGCTACGCTTACAATAACTAGCCTAAAACTAATATTTGGAAAATAGATCAAATCAAATAAGACTGGTTTTCAGACTTTCGGGGCACTGACTATCAAATACCTAAAAATGACATGACAGCCAAGAGGAACCGAGTTGTCCAAGGCTCAGCTTGTGTCATCCACGACTGTACCTTGGCGAGCGCGGCGTAACCTTTAGTAAGGTCACCTGTGCGGCTGTTATTAGGGCTTATGTGCTTCTGTTAGTTAGTTTTCTATCGTGGTGAAATCATCAAATGAGTCTACCTTCGGTCGGGACGAGAAGGATTAAACATGAAAGCTCTCTAAGAGGGGCCCCGTCAGAATCAGATTGCTGACAAATACCACCGTCGATCCGAGCATGGTCCATGATCAAACGGCAAATCACCCTTTTATTGGCCGTCAGCTTCTGATAAGTTAAATCGAAGCCTAATTATTCTCACAGCCCACTTGAAGGTCCGCACCACGTGGGTGACAGACATGGTGTGCATGCCGGACGTGAACATCATCGTCACCAGCTCCACGGAGCGAGACCTGCGCTTCTACGACTGCACCGCCAAGACCTTCACCTTGAAGATTGTCATTACTAGCTGGGAGTATATGGCAAGATTCGTTGTTAATTTGCTATTTCTAGATTTCCTATAATTACTTTTATTAGGCTAACTTAGAAAACGGTGGAACGTGGTGTTGTGAGTTATGCGACATTGACATGATATCCGAGGTCAGGGGGCCTACCATGACGTCTTAAAGCGAGAGTAGTTCGGCTGAGGGAACGAGATGGCGCTAGACGACTTTTATAGCTCTCTCTCTTTCCCTCAGCGGAACTACTTTACTTTTTCGTAAATATGTCAGACCGCAATACTTCATTTTTGATATTTCATAGATTTGTTCCATGTCCTACTACTTCTGTAAGGATGATATGGACCAGTGCAAGCTGATCTGCGGAGATGTGGGCGGCAACGTGCGGGTGCTGCAGTTCTCAGCGGAGCTGCGAGGCCCCTTCAAGGGCGAATCTGGACGGCCTTTTAGGAAGCTGCGATATATCGACCTGCAACTGAGGGTGATTACATAATACCTAGACTTTGATATTACAGAATAAGAATGAGTGGAATAGATAATGGGGGTAGTCCAACAGACAGAATGGACTAGAGCAGGAGGAGATATGCGACAAAAGGGAGGGTGACAAGATGATGGTCTTGAAAATCTCAGCTGTCTTGTCACTTACTCCAGTTGAATGAACAAATTACTCTAATTCCTTGTTGCAGCCCCGTATGCTGCCAGAGCTCCGTCTACGAGAGCTCATTTGCCTACACGCAGAGTGGGTCCGTCAAGTGTCCTACTACGAGTCGCTGCACTGCGTGGTGTCCTGCGCCACCTGCCCCGACTCACTGCTCATGTGCGACCTGCAGTGTTCCAAGACTCATAATATGTTTAGAGTAGAAAAGGTGGGCTAGTATTGTGGTTTCTCTTCTCTCTATGACAAACTCGTGATGGACGTGGTATTCGTGGTAACACCGTACGAGTAGACCAACTCAAAATAAGCTGTTAATAAACTTATTGACTTACATAATTTATCATAGGTTCCTACGATGTTACGTTGGTTAATGGGAAATTGTAAAAAAGTATATTCAACTCACAAATTGATAGGAATTTAACAAATTCAACCATACTTTCTTTAGGGTATCCAATGCTTCACGTTTGATGAAGAGGAGCACATACTGGTGACGGGAGGTCCAGACTGTGTGGTCCGTGTATGGAACCCGTTCGTGCCCGCCAAGGCTAACGCTACCTTACACGGTCATCACGCTGGTATCATCTGCGTCGTGCTGCAGGACAAGGGACAGATCATCTACTCGTTATCAAGAGATAGAACTATCAAAGTGTGGGATGTGCAAGCCCATATGTGCCGTCAGACCTACAACGACATACCGGCCATATTGGGCGAAAATATACCTATTTCTGCCGCTTACAACCCCGCCACTCGCCAGTTTATTCTGGCAGCTTCCAAAATAGCCATTGTGGTGCTGGACGAGCAGCTGAACCCGCTCCACACTGATGGCGTAACACATTCGCGAGGCGTGTCCAAGGTCCTCTATAACCCGCTGTTCAAGGTGATCATCACTTGTGGTTTTGATAGCATCATTATCAATTGGAATCCACTAACAGGTTGGTAAACATTAAATATACCTACTTAATATTCAAAATGCAGGTTAAAAAACTTATATGTTTGGGGTGGGTACAGGTAAACGCAACGTGTTGATTCGTTCGGCACACGTACGAATACTACACAGCGCGTTGATCCCGGTGGAGATCACCGCCGCGTGCTTCGACCCTGGCTACTTGTTGCTGCTCACCGGAGCCAGGAGCGGAGAGCTTAAGGTCACTTTACTTTAACATCAGCTTCAACAGCCCGTGCTTATATCAATGAAACAAAAGCAAAAAATAAAAAGTAACTTAAGAAATATCACAATAAGTTTTAACTTTAAGGTGATTTGATCAGGTGTGGAACTTCAACACGGGTGTGTGTCTGAGGAAGATGGCCATTGAGTACATGTGCGAAGTCACCAACTGCTTTTGGGTGGAAGGAAGGTGAGCTGAAGAGATTTCATTTTCAGAAGTTGAGTTGACATTACATTGTAATGTTATAATACGGTGGTAAACGACACAATTTATTTTGTTGAGTATTTAGATAGGGCTGGTTCTAAGGTTTTGTTTAGGTATACTTTTTAATACTTAGTATTTTTTAAACTAAAATCAACCACATTTAATTAGAATCCTGGCAGTGGGTTGGAACCGCCATGTGGTGGAGTTCGAGGACACCGGCAAGGCCACCACCGGTAAGAGTTGGGACACGCGGCATTCGGAGGACATACTGGCAGCCGCCGTGCGGCCCCCGCTCTCACTGGCCACAGCTAGTTACAACTCAGAACTTGTTATTTGGAGGCTTGAAACCGGCCAGCCTTACAGGCAAGTATCAATTTATGCAACTGACCCTGGTGCAAGTGAAACAGGCAATAATCATAATTTTACTCTCTGTGACTCCAGACGATACTCCTGCACGGAACCGACTCAGCGCATCAAAATCGAATGCGAGAAGCGTGACGAGTTCAAGACTCTTCCACCGTTAAGCTTCAAGGGAAAAAGGCCATCTCCAACTATCTCGTTTGTAACCATTCGGAAACCCAAGTAAATAACATTTAAAATATAAGATTAAATCCATTAAATACGGATATTATTACTTTTAATAATAACTGAAAAAAGACTTTACAATAATGAAATACTTACATGCTCTACTGTCCACAGTATAGCAGCTGCCAAAAACGTACTAGATCCAGAAGCAGCCATCAAGAAGGCGGCGGTGCGCCGCTTGTCGTCGACGGCGGTGTGCATGCCGGCGCGCGCGCAGGACATGAGTCAGCTCGCCGTGCAAGCCATGATCTTCTTGCAGACGCGACCGCTACACAAGGACATTGGTTAATATGACTATACTACTATTCTTAAAACTTCTCCCAGGGGAAATATTCTTACATCTTCCATTTTCTGTAAAAGTCTAAATCAAATCAGGCATTAAATTATAAAACAAACAAAAAGTAATATTTGAGATGAAACCATGTTCCAGCTTCCCTTCTAATCGCTCTGGAGAATGGTAATGTGCAGTGCTGGTCAGACCATTCCGCCGGGGGCTACCTAGGCTCTTTCGTGGCTGTCCACATAGCCGACGATTACGTGTCCTCCTTCGCCACTGATATCAACGACGAGTTCCTCTTCACTGGCACTATTATGGGATACGTGAAAGTGTGGCTCATGAGCAATTTTCATATAAACGGGCAGGTGAACCATCTATTATTCTATTACAATAATAAAACTAATGTTATCCAATGCAAGGGGATAGTAAGTGAAAATATGGTGTAGGTTCACGTGAACATGCCACGACTTCGTCTGCTGTTCCCGTTCCTATGGCGAGACCGCATCGAGGGCCGCGCCAAGCGCTGCGTGCGCGACCAGCCTCTACCGCTTCTGCTGAACAGCTACCGTGCGCACATGCGCTCTGTCACCACCATAGCCTACATCAATGAACTGAAGCTCGTATTAACGTGAGTCCTGGATTACTACGAATTTCTATTTTGCAAGGTCTACATTTACCCTTTCGGCCAGTTGCCACCTGCGGCCATTATTTTATCCCGGTAGTGGTGGATATTATTAAGTTTCTTCTACATTTAGTGGCAGCTCAGACTACAGTGCGCGCGTGTGGCGCCTGTCGGGCGAGTACCTGCAGACGCTGGGCAGCTTCGTGCCGTGGACCCTGGACGGCACGCGCTTCCCGCCCGATGTCAAGAAAGTCGTCAGCTTCACGACCTTCAAGGTAAACACTCTTTATGTACGGATGACGTAATCATTACTTTTCATATAATAAAGAAAGTTGTAACATTTTCTTGCCAGTGGAGTAAATGTATGGTTGTCAAATGAGAGGTGTGTTTATGTAGGTGTGGCGTGGTGGTGAAGTGTCGCGGTTCGTGCCAGGACAGAAAGAGGTGGACAACCTGCTTGACATCACCGAGGACGAGCTCCGGGAGAAGACCTTCGGCCAAATGCCCAACGAGCCACTGCTTGGACAGTATACCTCTCCGCCGAGTCGACCCGACAGGCAGGATGAGATCCAGGTCAACGTCACACTGCCCGTGGTCAGTACCTAAATTAACCCTTCATCGTATTACGGCGAGAAGCATGACAGGGTTACTCAGGTGGTAAAATCATCAAAAGAGTTCTTATTCCGCCTTGGGTGTCAGACACTTACAAATAAAAATCCATCCTGTTACTTCAGTGGCACTGTGCGTTCCTGGGCCACGGTGTACTTCATGATGTGTCCGTGACCCAACGGTACCCATAAAAATGAAGAAGATTTAGTACTATGTGTTCCTAGCATTTGTGAGCCACTACGATTTATTAAAAACAGAATGTGGCCTTGCAGATCCCGTTGTACAAGTACCTACGGTTGGCGTCGACGATGCCAGTGCGGCGGCCGCCAACGCCCGAGCTGGTGCGCCGGACTCGCCTGCGCGAAAGACCAAAGAAGATGCACTTTAAAGAAGACGCGCTGCGCCCACCGCACAACGCCTCACAGCCGCGGCAATACACACATCCTCGCCCATCTAAACACTCTTTGACCTCCAAATCTATTTCTACACCTTCAACTTTCTCCATACCTTCAGCGTTCTCCGGGCCATCCACGCTCTCGAAGCATTCAACAATCACGAGAACCATCAAAAACTCCAGGGTCTCTTACGCTGCCGGGCCTTCTACAATGTGCAGGTCATCTTTCATTTCCAGGCCTTCTTACGATAGTCCACCTTCTAACAGTCCCAGGCATTCTACGTTTTCTAAGCATTCCACGGTCGCTCGACCTACTACCCAACTTTCCTAACTTATGGAATGTAATGCTGTAGATACAAAGGTGCTTTAAGCTCAAACTGACGTTACAACAACTGGATAGCGCAGATCAGTCAGTAACCCGAGTGGCACCTAGAATAAAAAAAAATACAAAACACTTTCAGACTTCGAAAAAGCAGTATTACTTATCATAAATTAAGAAGATAGATGTTGAAGACAGTTATGCCTACTAATGGTTCTAAATGTCAAGGGAGAAGAAACAACGCTTATATTGTACGTTTTAGATTTTTATATTTTGCTAGAACTTTATAATTCTGATGTTTTTATCAATGTTCATTACCAATTAAATGAACGTTTTAAATAAATGCTTTTTATTTGGTCAATTAGGTAAACCCGCGAGCGAAATCCTTAATAGCCTTATCTAATGTTTTAACAGAGGAAATGAATTTAATTTAAGAACCATAGTCATTCGATATTAAACTTCTTCCAGTTCGATTCTGGCCGCATTGTCTGAAACAATACAATGTCTGACTGACACAACTTGCCATTGCAAGAAGATGACATATTTGTACAGCGGAGCATACGAGTGGGACAAATCAAAGTTTTTTTATTAATTATAACATTATTTATATTACATAATCATTTATTATTAATCATAGTTGTACTATCCATTGAATTGTAATTGTAGTGTAAGTAATAATGGCAATGGAAAAAGATTACCGGTCCGTAAGCTGCATGTCGATAAAGACTGAAGACAGCGCGGCGGCGGCGATGCGCGCGCGCTGGCGCAACGCCGCGCTGCACGATCGCTGCAGCATGAGAGACATGGAGAGGATCAAGGCTGCCTTCCATGAACCATGCCCACATACAATGACTGAACTAGAGTTTCGAACGACGCTCAAGTCTTTGTTGGATGTGGACTACGACGATGAAGATTTTAAAATACTCTTTATGAAAGTAGGTTCTTATCATCTACACTGTACACAATACTCAATAGCAACAGACAAAGAGGGAATGTTTGTTAGATAGATTGTTGGAGGTAGTCCAATGCTTCTCATTCGGTTTCAAAACATTATTTCGCTCATTGAAACCTAAAATGTTGTTTGTGCGCACAATTTCCTACATAGAGATAGGATAAAATGTTTCATCAACGCATACGAAGTTAATGATCGACAAAACCTGCCGAGGTCGTGGGACTTATTTCCATCACCGTGACACCGGAACATAAAGGGCAATTGAGGGACACCGTGGATTTTAGTCAGTACAAGTCTGACAGTCCCTCCCGCCGCCCTGCCTGGGGTGGGAGGCCTAATGTGATGACTTTATCACGCAAATAAAAAAGAGGGTCGACTAAAGTCCTGCTTTCAATAAATAACTTTTTCTTTTAAAACTTGGTTGAAATATTTTTCGGGAAGGTCGAGTGCGTAATACTCGAAACCGGAATGTTTATGACCTATATATGTTTGAACGTGGACGAAACTACAGTGAAGTGAAACAGCCGTAGCAAGTGGTAACTTGTATGTTGCTCTATATGAGAAAAAGGCATGATGTACATAAATTAACTCAACCAGGTCAACACAAGCCGTACTGGTGAGGTGGACTGGGAGGAGGTGGTGTCCCACCTCATCCTGGGCTACTTCGGCAATGACGCGGAGAACCAGCGGGAGTCGCTGCAGCCCCCCATCATGGGCCTGCCCGTCATCATACGCTCACAACACAGGCATCCTGTATCACGGATAACCTTCTGCCCTGATGTTGACAAGGTTCCTATTTTCAAGTCAGGCGTTTACAGCTCATAACGAATTTATTAACGGTATTATTTAATAACGAATTTAAAAAAGGGCTGGGTTTAGCGATACACTTGATACTGTATTTCAATTGGAGCGCTTATAAATTTAGAATCTGCTTTTTTTGGATGTCAATGAAGAACTCGGTAACATTTTAGTACTAAGGTAGAATTATAGGAATGCTTCGTATCAATACCATCTAGTAATAAACATTGAATTGTTTCCTTCGTGTAATTAGAATCGCAATACGGATCCGATGCAAGGCTCCTACATAACGGCAAGTCGCGATGGTATGATCAACTGGTGGTCGCTCGATATGAAGCTGCTGAGGACTGCCTTCTCTTCTAGCCGTTAGTAGCTTTTCAACTGGATAATACCTTCTAGATACTGTAGTTATATTCAGAGTACTGAAACCTGTAGTAATAGCACGTGTGTCTTAGTCACCCTAGTTTCTACGTACCTATATTTTACCAACAAAACGTCGACTACAGGTGCTCGCTCAGTTCTTGTTTAGTAGATACACTTAGCATGTTCTAGAGTATATACTTATGAATTTTCTCAGCACACTTGAAGGTTCGCACCACGTGGGTGACGGACATGGTGTGCATGCCGGACGTGAACATCATCGTCACCAGCTCCACGGAGCGAGACCTGCGCTTCTACGACTGCACCGCCAAGACCTTCACCTTGAAGATTGTCATCACCAGTTGGGAGTACATGGTAAGAATAACATGTCAACTTCATAATCATTAATCATAATCATGTCAACTAATATTAACTATAACTACTCTGTATTCTGTAACTGTACCTTTTAATAAATAAATAAGTTTTGGGTTCAAATGAAATGACTGGCCTGTTGGTCTAGTGGTTAGTGACCCTGACTGCTATGCCGGGGGTCGTGGGTTCGATTCCCACCCAGGACAAATGTTTGTGTGATGAGCATGATCATTTGTTCTGTGTCTGGGTGTAATTTATCTATAATATGTATGTATTTAGAAATATATAAGTAAGTTTATCAGTTGTCTAGTACCCATAACACAAGCTCTGCTTAGCTTGGGACTAGATGGCGTTGTGTGATAGTTGTGAAATATTATTATTATTATTAAATAAAGCAGTATCATCATTTTATCTTGCCTATATAGTAATTCAGTAATTGAATTTCACAGATATGCACGATGTACTATTATTTTGTGAAAGATATGTCAGAGCAGTGCAAGCTGGTCTGCGGAGACGTGGGGGGCAACGTCCGCGTGCTGCTGTTCTCCCCGTACCTGCGTGGGCCATTCCAGAACGAAGCTGGACGCGCCACACAAACACTACGACACAGAGATCTGCAGAAACGGGTGATCATTTCTTTACAATTTATATCTTTGGCCAGATACCGGGATTGAAACTTTTGAAACTAGTATAGGCAACATGTCAAATCATTCTTAAAAGATCGTGAAACCCAACACCGAGCGGATTAGTAGCGGATATCAGACTGACTGATATTTTAGTACAAAGTCCGAAATTCGGTCCTCTAGAAAAGTTCACTAATAAAGTTTAAAATCTCTTACTTTATACTTCAGCCTCAAATGATGCCAAAGCTGCAATTAGTGGAGCTGCCGCGCGTGCATGCGGAGTGGGTGCGGCAGGTGTCGTGGTACTCGTCTCTCCACTGCGTGGTCTCCTGCGCCACCTGCTATGACTCTCTGCTCATCGGCGACATATATGGTGTCAAAACACGTAACATATTCCATGTTGAGAAGGCGAGTTTTTTATGGAACCTTATTCTTTTCTCTTTCTGATCTGGTCTTCTCCCTTTCTCATCTAGTTTACTCTAAATTAAAGAAATGATTATAATGTCCATATCTGCTTGTGCTCAGAATGCAAATCCATATTATTCAGTAGTTTTTTTTAAACGGTAGGTACATTTAAAATACGTAGATTAAATGTTTTAAGTAAACCATCGGCTGAAAAGTAACCAGTAAAAACTTTGTCATTGATAACTACCGTTTCAAAACGAACATACCGCTACGCAGTAACAATTAGAAAGGAGATTGAATAGTTCACGGGATGTTCTACCCATGAAGACGCTCTTGTACATTGTAGTCTCTAGCCTCTTCTATCTTTTCGTTACCACGGATGGTCGTTACCATTCTCGCCATTAACTTACAGGGTATCCAATGCTTTGCTTTTGATGAGGAGACTCACTTGCTAGTGACTGGAGGTCCCGACTGTGTGGTCCGGGTGTGGAATGCTTTTGTGCCAGTAAAGGCCAGTGTGGTGTTTCTCGGTCACCACGCCGGCATCACCTGTCTCGTACTGCAGAATAAGGGACAGACCATCTACTCCTTATCTAGAGATAGAACTATCAAAGTGTGGGATGTGCAAAGTCAGGCTTGTATTCAGGTGAGATGATTTTTGCTTTCTATCTAGTAAGTTTAGATGTCACAAGCTGTTGTGACGTACCTACCTAACTAGGTAGAAGTGCCTACTAACTAATAGGACGTCTACACGTAATGCACGACTTAGTTATGTCTACCAATAAGAATTTCTTGCCGGGAAATAAATCTCTCTTACTTTTATGTTCTGTTGTATGTCCACTTCGGTAGACATACATCGACATTCCGGCGATAGTGGGCGAGCGTTCGCCCATCTCCGCCGTGTACAACCCTGCCACCCGTGAGTTGATCCTGGCGTGCATGAAGATAGCCACCGTAGTGCTGGATGAGCAGCTCAACCCGCTCCACACTGACGGCTTCACGCACTCACGAGCTGTCTCCCAGATCATCTACAACCCGCTATTCAAGATCATCATAACTTGCGGCATGGATAGCATTATTATCAACTGGAATCCAATCACAGGTAAATAGTAAATTGCGTTAGTCGGCCATCACGGGCTTACATTTAAAATGTATAAATAGCCTTAGGCAACGGTATTCCAGATGAACTTAGTCTAGTGCTTAATTGTTGAGGCCGAGAATAAACCATCACTCATGTAGAGTAGGTATCCTCCCTTTTCTATGGAGATAGTTTCTTGCAGGAAAACGCAACGTGCTGATTCGCGACGCTCACGTGCGGATGCTGCATGGCGAAGAGATCCCAGTAGAGATCACCGCCGCCTGCTTGGACCCTGGCTACCTGCTGATGGTGACAGGCGCCAGGAATGGTGAGCTCAAGGTTCGATGTTGTTAACTTCAAAAAGCATTAGTATATATTTTAATCATTCAAACCAGTTTGGTTAACGTCGTGACTACGAATGTTTAATTCAGTTTAGGTACAATATAAGTCATATTTTCTTTTAATGTACCCACTATGGCAGAACGGTAATTAATCATGTTAGTTTATTATTGTCGTCTGGTCCAGGTGTGGAACTTCAACACGGGTGTGTGTCTGAGGGTGATGTACATCGAGCACATGTGTGAAGTCACCGGCTGCTTCTGGGTGGAAGGCAGGTGAGGCTGATGACATGCAAGCAAATATTTTTAACAATGTCTTTCGGAACGATTACTGATCAACCCTCCCAAATCCCAGGCTATGATTATGGATCATGGGATTGTCTTATCTGGTTACCGTGACCCTGGAATGTAAAGGGCTATTGAAGGAATACCGTGGACTTTAGTCAGTACGAGTCTGACAATGCCTCCCGTCCCACCCTAGGCGGGAGGACTCATTTAATTAATTAATTTTACCACGATAAAAGAGAAAGCTATGATCATAGCAGCGGACATTTGGTGGTTAGCCCTTAGTGACACGGTCACTACATTTTCTGAGACCACTTGATGGGACTTTGGTGTCTTTCGCTGGAAATTGATCGTCGTCTGTTATGGATGGATACAGGATTCTGGCTATCGGATGGAACCGGCGCGTGGTGGAGTTCGAGGACACGGGCATGTCCTCGACAGGCAAGGGCTGGGAGACGCGGCACACGGACGACGTGCTGGCAGCCGCCGTGCGGCCCCCTCTCACGCTGGCCACCACCAGCTACAACTCCGAGATGGTGCTGTGGAAGCTGGAGACCGGCCAGCCATACAGGTGAGTAGAAAAGCGAAGTTTCATTCACGGTCTCCGAAGCGTAAAGGACGTGCATACAAGATTTAATAGGACGAATTTCAGTTTTGCAGACACTTCACCCAAAGTCATCACCATCTAGCTTCCGACTATATCTTATAATTAAACACGAAACGAATGATAATGAACACGGTTAATATTTAACCGGAAATAACACAACAGGATATTTTTAATTCAATTATGACATTCCCGTGGGATAATATTAACCAATCGTCACGCGCGGGCATAAGCTCGGGGCTCACTAATATAACTGTGTGTACAGACTTCCAATAAAAAAGCTACCAAACCAATACACACATGAATAGACTGCAATTAGTGTTCTCGGTTTACAAGAACGGTGGATAGGTGGATAGTTTTAAACAATATGATAGGTATATCGTAATCAAAAAGAACGAGTAAACTATTTGAATTTTCCAGGCGGTTCTCATGCACGGAGCCGATGTTGCGCATTAAGATGGTGTACAGCAAGCGTGTGCCGAAATTACCGCAAGCCAGCTCCGATGAGAAGTCAAAAAAAGGACACGGCATCCGTAAACCTGAGTTAGTACAACAGATACATTTTCATCCACAATTATTTATGAATCAAGATGGATATGAGTAGGTACTATATGACGGAACTCGGCAATAGCTCAATATAAGATCCATAATCTATGACGGCTTTATTACATTGCTATTGATAAAATGCTTTAGTATAATACTAGAAGTTTGCATCATCGCAAAAGCAGCCTAATGAGCGTCTTGCAGTGCTGCAAGTCGTCATCCTGAATGTCCACAGAACTGCAGGTGCTCGCCAGACCGTTGACTTGGAAGCGGCCGTCAAGAAGGCAAAAACGCGCCTCACGTGCACCGTGACGAAGCCACCGCGCGCGCTGAACATGCGACACCTCGCCGTGCATGCTGTCATCTTCCTGAAAACACGACCGCAGCACATGCGTGTCGGTCAGTCAATACTAATTTTTAACCAAATCATATTTACCGTCCTTTTTTACACAAGGGTTTCCTATTTCTTTGACTGGCCTGTTGGTCTAGTGGTTGGTGACCCTGACTGCTATGCCGGGGGTCGTGGGTTCGATTCCCACCCAGGACAAATGTTTGTGTGATGAGCATAATCATTTGTTCTGTGTCTGGGTGTAATTTATCTATAATATGTATGTATTTAGAAATATATAAGTATGTTTATCAGTTGTCTAGTACCCATAACACAAGCTCTGCTTAGCTTGGGGCTAGATGGCGTTGTGTGATAGTTGTGGAATATTATTATTATTATTTGGTATACTTTTATGTATCTCGGCTTTATTACCGGATTTGCAGGATAGCACGAGCCGAAGCCAAGTTCTACCCTAAGATGTTAGTGTCAAATGATGAGTTTCTGTGTGTGTCTAAATCTGTTTGTATGGAGGCTGGAGGTTGTGTGTGTGAAGTGGAAACTACAGAGTCATTTTCATTTTGTAAAAATTTTCTGACAATCCTGCAAGTATTCAGGATTGCGGCTTTCTGAAGACTTTGGTATGTATATGGTGGTAAATCAAGTGTTCTTAAGGACTGGTGGAGCTGTTTAGGAATAATGCCTGTAGTTGATAACACGATAGGGACAATTGTGACATTGGTAAGACACCACATTCGGCTGATTTCAATTTTGAGATCTGTATATTTCGAAAGTTTTTCTGCTATTGTGTTTTGTAGGTTGTGGGTGTTTGGTACAGCGATGTCTATGATTTGCGCGGTTTTGTTAAGTTTATCTAATAAGGTGATGTCTGGTCTGTTAAAGTGTGTAGTTTTATCGGTGAGAATTGCTCGGTCGAAGTACATTTTATGAGTGGCGTTTTCAAGAACAAGTTTAGGCTGGTACTTATAGTAAGGAATTGGTGGTGTGGAGATTAAATTAAATTTGATTGCCAATTTTTGATGTATTATGTTTGCTATTTGGTCGTGCCTGTGTTTATAATCGGTCTGGACTATTGCTTTACACGCGCCTGTGATGTGCTGAATAGTTTCGGAAGAACTATTGCATCGCCTACATCTGTCAACGGTTTGAGGAACTCGCATTATGTGTTTCTGGTAATTGCGAGTTTCTATTACCTGATCCTGAATCGCTATCATGAACCCTTCGGTCTCAGGGAACAGTTCTCCACGCCGTAACCACTCGTTCGACGCTAATCTGTCGACGTTAGGAAGGTTAAGGTCGTGTCGGTGCCTGCCATGCAATGCCTTTTGGGTCCATTCTGCGATTTTAGTCTGTCGGTCAGTCTGTTGTTCGTTATTCTGTGTTGTCCTATCATACATGTTTAAAGGCGTAAGTTTTTTGTCGGTATGCACTATTGCTTTATGAAGGGTTGAAGTCAAACTTTTGTTTTCAAAATATGCTCTTAATGTTGTTATTTGCTTGTTATGTAGGTTAGTGATATCTATTATTCCCCTCCCGCCATCGTTCCTTGGCAGTGTGAGTCTCTGTACACATGACCTAGGGTGGTGTCTCCTGTATTTAGTGAGAGAGGTGTTGATAATCCGTTGTAAGTTTTTGAGGTCACTTTTGTTCCATTTAATAATGCCAAAGGAGTAGGTGAGAATTGGAATAGCGTAGGTGTTTATAGCTTTAATTGTGTTTTTTTGCGTTTAATTGCGTATTAAATATTGTGTTTAATCTATGCTTGAATTCTGTCGTTAGTTTACTTTTTATTTCCTTATGCATAATCTGCTTAGCCTGTATATACCCTAGATATTTGTATGTCCCGGTTTCGTCTAATGAGTCTATTGTTGCACCTGTTTGCATTTGATATGAATGTGTGTATGTTTTTCCTGCTTTAATCGAATTAATTTTACATTTGTCGATCCCAAACTCCATAGCTATATCGTTTGAGATTTTTTCTGTTACATCAGCTAGTTCGTATAATTCATCAGGGGAAGTTGCATACAATTTGATGTCATCCATATATAGGAGATGGTTTATTTTGAATTGTCTTTGGTCAGTCAGTATGTCAGTAATTGTGTCTCTATAAAGAAGCTGATAGCCGGGTTTCAAGGAATTTAATTTGTTAGAGAGGGGGTTTAAAGCTAGACAGAACCATAGTGGGCTGAGTGAGTCTCCTTGGAATATTCCTCTCTGGATTTTAATAGGTTCTGTTTCAACTATTCCTGTCGGTGTGTTCAATTGCAGCCGCGTTTTCCACTTTCCTAAAATATTACTTAAAAAAATTATAAGCTGTGGATGTATTTTATATATTTTGAGAACTTTGATAAGCCATGAGTGGGGTACAGAATCGTATGCTTTTCTGTAATCTATATACATTGTGTGTAAATCCATCTTGGTACGTTGAACTTGTCTGTGTATTACGGCGTCTATTGTCAACTGTTCTTTACATCCTTGGCTTAGCTTTTTACACCCCTTCTGTTCTTCTGTTAACACCTTTTGTGTTTCAAGATGTTTATAAATCAAATGAGTAATACATGAGGTCATAATTTTATATATAGTTTGTAAACATGTAATTGGTCTATACTTTGCCGGATTTAATGCGTCACGAGGGTCTTTTGGCAGCATATATGTCTTTCCTTCGGTGATGTAAGGGGGAATCGTTGTTGGGTCTTTTATAAAATTGTTAATATGGTTAAAGAGGTGTGGGTGTGTATGTGTAAATTTTTTGTACCAGTAGTTGTGTATGTTATCTGACCCAGGCGCTTTCCAGTTGTGTAGTTTTTTAAGGACATCGTGAAAAGTTCCTACTTCAACCTGGTCAAAAATCATTTCTGCGGTGTTTGTTTGCGTCGCTTCCTCTTCTTTAATCCACTCTGCTTCAGAGTTATGGCTGACAGGATTTTCCCAAATTCCAGCCCAAAATTGCTGTAACTGTTCTGTGGTTGGAAATATTGTTTGTGAATTATGTGTTGTTTGATTTGTTGTTGATATTTTTAGTGTCCTGTAAAATTGTTTTTCATTATTCTTGAACTGAGTATTTTGGGTTTGACGAAGTGTGCATTTATTGTATCGGCTTAATCTACTTTTTACTACTGTGAGTTTCTGCTTAAGAGTATCTAGAAAATGTTCAAGTTGTGTGTTAGGTGGTTCGTGTGTTGTATGTATTTTGTAGTCTTTTAGTATTGTCTCCACTGCCTTATTTAATTTCCTACTTCTATGGCCTTGAATATAATGAGTTAACCTTCCTATTTTGGCTCTATAAACCTCTATTTTCTTCTCTAATCTTTTCTGCCATTTAGGTTTGTGAACTTGATGGAGTCTGCTTCCGTTTTCAGGAGGTGTGTGTGAGATTTTACTACCATTGGCTTTAGCGGCTGTCCATGCAGCGCAATATATTATTGTCTGCAGCTTATGGAAATCTGTGTCACTAGTGACTTTGTCCGGCAAAATTACTTTATCAATATAATTAACAATATTCGCTAACCTTTTCGACGTCTTCTGTTTAGGTATGTAATTTCTTTCTGTAGGGTGAATGTCCATGTAGTATTGTAGTGTTTGCGTGAATATTTCATCGATTTCGGGGTTTCTTTCTAGGCTTGTGTGTTGCGTACTAATATGTATAGGGTGATCTGAATTTAAGTTATCTACGTTCGTCCTTTCTTCTATATGCTCCATTTGTGAATATTCTATTTGTGTGGGTTCTATATATTCTAAGTCTGTGTTTAACGTATTTGTATTTGAAATTGTATGTAAAAGTAAATCTGTATTCCCTACCTCTGTGTTTGAGCTTATGTTGATAACTTGCCTTTGAAAAGACTCCGTTTCAACTAATTCTTTCTGAACAATGGATTTTAATAACTGTAGTCGTGTTTCTGAAATCATACTATTATTTACTATTACTCTTTTTTGATCTGATATGCGCTGTTCCGATAAATGTGACAAATTGGGATAAGATTCTATGAATTTTTCTTTTAAATTTTTCCGCCACACTGTCATGTCCGTTTCCATTTTTGTTACCATAAAATAACATCTCATAAGCGTTTCGTTGAGTTCGTTGGACCATTTCATTCTTCGTTTAGGTTCTGATAGTGAGTGTGTTTGTGAGTCTATCTGAGTTGAAATCAATTCCGGTGGTGTCTGTAATTGCAAATCATTGTTTTGTGTTTGTAATTGGTTGCTTACTTCAAGCCTAATTGTATCTAGTGTATTAGGAGGTAATAACTTTCTGGAAACTATAGCTCTTCTTTGATCTCCAATTCTTTGTTTGGAGACTTGCATGTCTGGAAATTTTTGCGTGAATTGTTGATGTAATGTTGTTAAATATGCTTTTGTGTCTGATTCTAAGTTTGTGATAATGAGGTAGTTACGCCAAATGAATTCATTCATTTCTTTACTCCATTTTTTCCGCGTAATATTTGTGACAGTAGCGGGTGAAGGATTAATGACCAAATTAGCCTCCGACACATCATCTACTGCCGTTGATGATATTCTTGATGATGATCGTGATAAATATGAAGGTGGTGATGATACGATTGATGAAAAGATGGACTTTGGTGAAGACGATAACGAAACCGATGATGTTTCTTCATCAACAGAAGGCATATTTGCCTGAATATATTTTTTTGTTTTCGACCTTGTTAACATATTATTCCCACGAGTAGCTAGGGACTAACAAAGTCGACCACAGCAGAGCCCTGCGTTCACTGTGGTAAGGGTGAATAAAACTGGAGGTCCCCAGGTATCCAGAGTTGGCACACTTGCGACTAGCCTCTCCTCTAGCCATGCAGCCCTCGGCGTGTGCGACCTTGGCTTGGATTGTATCTCTTTTAGTCTGGCCCCTCACCCTAGACGTACTCCAGCAAAGTAAACTAAGCCGGAATAGACCTAGGGCTCAGAGCACGCAAGCCCCACCACGACGTCAACGTAGAGATACAGCGGTGGGGTTATTATTATTATTATTATTATTTCATTACTGCTCTAGCATCCATTTTCCTGGCGCTTGAGAACGGTCAAGTGCAGTGCTGGTCGGATCACTCGGCGGGAGGCTACCAGGGCTCCTTCCAAGCCATCCACACGGCGGGCGACTACGTGTCCGCCTTCGCTACTGATGTTGAAAACGAATTCCTGTTCACCGGTACCACACTTGGGTACATTAAAGTATGGCTGATGAGTAATTATCTGAACGACAATGAGCCGGTAAGTCTCTGCTTTGACTTTTGTTCACAATGTTTGATTAATACATACCAAAAGTAGATTTAAGATTAGAAAATAATATTTTGCAAGGACATCAGAACCTGTTAATTAAGACGTTCATATCGCTGAAGGTTCATATAAACATGCCACGGCTGCGCTTGCTGTTCCCGTTCCTATGGCGAGATCGCATCGAGGGCCGCGCCAAGCGCTGCGTGCGCGACCAGCCGCTACCACTCCTACTCAACAGCTACCGTGCGCACATGCGATGTGTGACCACCATATCCTATATCGACGAACACAAACTCGTCTTCACGTAAGTTTTACCAGTTGTTTTATAAAGTTATGGATCACTATCCCACTTACTTTTTTATTATTTCATACGTGTAGTGGCAGCTCCGACTACAGCGTCCGCGTGTGGCGCCTGACAGGCGAGTACCTGCAGACAATGGGCGGCATCCTACCCTGGACATTGGATGTCACCCGCTTCCCGCCTGACGTTAAAAAAGTCGCCAGCTTCACTACCTTTAAGGTAATATCCCACTCTTTGGATGATAATGTCTACTGTCAGTTACAGTGCTGCATTATTTGTCTCTCGCTTTACGCAGCTGTATTGTTGTAAGGTGCAGGTGTGGCGAGGAGGCGAGGTGTCGCGCTACGTGCCGGGGCAGCGGGTCATAGACAAGCTGCGCGACATCACGGAGCTGGAGCTCAAGCACAAGACCTTCGGCGCGCCGCCCGAGGAGCCACTGCTCGGCCACTACTTCGCGCTGCCAGCGCGCCCGGAGCGCCAGGACGCCATCGTGCTCGACGATTCTTTGGCTACTGTGAGTACTACAGCTCTTACTTCTCAAAACGTATTTTTTTTCAATAGACCCGGTTATATAAGGTCTGTTATCATCGTCGTGAAACGTACCACGATACCAAATCGTGTCATATCATATATTTTGGTGACGATGTGAAAGCTGTCGTAGAGATGAAAAAGCCGACCGAAAAGAGACCGACAAAAATTAATGCCATGAACTGTGTTGTAGATCCCTCTGTACGCGCATCTACGCATGGCATCGACGGTGCCAATCCGTCGGCCGCCCACGCCCGAGTTGGTGTGTCAGACGCGGCTCAAGCGCAGCCTGGTCAAGAAGGCGCCACAGACCTCGGAGCGCCAGCTGACGCTGCCGCCCGAGGGCTCGCAGCCGAACGTGGCTATGATCCCTGCCGATGCCGACAAGAATCACAGCAACCAACCCAGCACTTCATCATGACAGGAGATTTATTTATTGTTGAAACGAGCATCCACCTTTTCTCGACAATATTATTGTCGGCAACTATTTTACCAGATGTAACTGAATTAGATTTTACTTTACATGGTGGGACTACCTCGTCGATCTCTATATAATATGTATCTAATGCTACCTATCGGTAACCTGGCCAGTTGGCCACTACTAATCCACTTGCTGCGGGTGTTTTGTGTTGTTTTTGTAGGTACTCGTGTGGCATAAAAAATCAACATCAGAATAAACTTCATATTATTGGTAATTGTCTTTCATTTAATTCAATACTTAACCTATTTGTACCTACGTCAAATCAAAAAAGAAGAAAGAAAGAAAGAAAGAAAAATCAATCAATTAATCTAATGTGATGGAATTTTTGACGGTACGATCAGCGTTGTGGCGAAGTGATCGACTGCTGTACCTGGCAGGTTCGATTCTCTCATGGAACAACATATCTGCATAAACTCCATTTTATTTTTTGGTGGTATAAACACAAACATACAAAAAAGCCCAAAATTAGAACAACTACTTGTAGATCATACAATTATTTGCTTCGTGCGGGATTCGAACCAGCGACACGCAGCGCAGCAATCCAATCCCAATCGCGACACATAGTATCCAAAAAAAATTGAGACACCTCAATTTATAGTAACGAAGTTTCACACAAGCTATGAACCACAAAAACAGCCCCTTTGGGTTCAAATTCCGCAAAAAAGAACCTACCCGACGCACCTACCTCCGTAAAGTTTTATTTTTCATGCATAAAATCTAGGTAGGTGTAAGGACATAACATCGATACCTACGAGATTAGTTTTGACATAGCTATTGTCTGGTTATAATCATAATCAAGAACTATAGTCATTTTAATCCTATTAGAATTTGATAAAACATTTTTATAGCTAATATACAAGGAGTAAAAGTAAAACTATGACGAGCGAAAGGGAAATGCGGATGAGTATGAGATCCATGTTATCTTTATATTCGAAATCGGAGGGAAGTGCCACGGTGCAGAGCAAGGTGCCATGCTGGCGCAACGTGGCGCTGCACGACCGCTGCACCATCGAGGACATGCTGAAGTTGAGGGAAGCATTCCGGCAAGCAGGCAAGATGACGGCAGACCAGTTCAGAGAGCTACTGAAAACCTTGTTCAATGTTGAATACGACGATGATGAGTTTAATATTATGTTTTTGAAGGTAAGCAAAGCTTGTGGTGCATACAAAATTTAATTAAAATCAGTTTCATAGCTCATAGCTTTATGCCGGATCCACACGTTGGCCGTGTTTGCCAAACAGAAGGAGACGGCGCTATACTAAGAAACGAGATAGAATTATTTGCGTCTTCCTTTCTGGTATAGCACCGTCCCCTTCTGTTTGGCAAACACGGCCAACGTGTGGATCCGGCATTACCCTATGTGAGAATACCTTGCGTATTCGGGAGGTCTTCCCGAATACGCAAGTTGAACTGATTCATTTGCTGTATTAATTGAAAAACCCTGTGTAGATGAATACTAGCCGCAGTGGCAAGGTGGACTGGGAGGAGGTGGTCTCCCACCTCATCCTGGGCTACTTTGGCAACGACGCGGAGAACCAACGGGAGTCGCTGCAGGCGCCGATCCTGGGTCTGCCCACCATCATGAGCTCGGGACACAAACATCCTGTATCTAGGATATGCTTCTGTCCGTATGTCGAAAAGGTTCCTAGTTTTGATAATCATATATTTATTATGCCCCACATGGCTAGGTTTTTCTACAGATAGGTACTTAATACGAGTCCATTATTTTTAATAATAAAACTGATTCCTAAAGAATTAGTCTGCAATCACACAAGATTGCGAAAGGTGGAAAGAAGGAAGGTAGGCCTTTGTCCTACAGTGGGACAGCACAGGCTTATAACAACAATAACTGATTGATTGATTAAAAGGATTTTCAATTTATTTACGGTATAAAATTAATAGCCTATTGGCGCCGCGTAACCCACCCCGGATACGCCGCGTTTTCAAACGAGGCCTAATAAAAGGGTAAATTTTTTGCTCCCTATTTATGTAACAGGACCGCAGCACGGATCCGATGCAAGGCTCGTACATAACAGCGAGTCGTGACGGTATGATCAACTGGTGGTCGCTCGACATGAAGCTTCTGAGGACTGCTTACTCCTCCAGCCGTTAGTAAAATTTCAGAATAAAACAAATAGCGGCTCATATCAACATTTATTTATGACTTGATATTTCGAGCTTTTCTCAGCCCAGTTGAAGGTCCGCAGTACGTGGGTGACAGACATGGTGTGCATGCCGGACGTAAACATCATCGTCACCAGCTCCACAGAGCGAGACCTGCGCTTCTACGACTGCACCGCCAAGACCTTTACTTTGAAGATCGTCATAACCAGTTGGGAGTACATGGTAAGAGATTATAACTTAAATGTTTTAGTTTACCTGAAAATACATTCAGAGAGAAGTAATTTTATGCTAGATGTGTGTCTAATTCTTCTGACTCCCAGATAAGTTCGATGCACTATCACTTCAGCAAGAATATTGAAGAGATGTGCAAGCTGATCTGTGGTGATGCGGGGGGCAACATCCGCGTGCTTCAATTCTCCCCCGTACTGCGCGGCCCTTTCAAAAACGAGCCTGGTCGCGGTTTGAGAACACTACGGCATGTAGATCTACAAAAACGGGTGAATATCAACACTTTTTTTTTTGTAAATCAATAGGACAATAAACTAATTCATTATCGTTAAAAAATGACGTTATATTATAGTTTGAAGATCACATTCTCTTTCCAGCCACAGATGCTTCCGGAGATGCACTTGGTAGAGTTGCCTCGGATCCACGCAGAGTGGGTCCGGCAAGTGTCCTACTACGAGTCGCTGCACTGCGTTGTGTCCTGTGCCACCTGCATCGACTCTCTGCTCCTGAGCGACATTCGGGGCTCCAATACGTTTTCACGTAACATGTTCAGAGTTGAAAAGGTGATAAATGCACACTTTAATATTTCTGTGATGCACACAGTTTTTATCTTTAAGTCACTATGCTTTTACGACAGAGGTGATCTTTGTTTATCGCTGGGCTGTAGTGGATTACAGTCTATTTCCTCTCACAGGCACTTGATATCCCTTATAACACGAAAGGAGAATGGTGACAAGAATTCGATACGTATTTCAGGGTATACAATGCTTCGCATTCAATGAGGAGGCGCACATACTGGTGACGGGAGGTCCAGACTGTGTGGTCCGAGTGTGGAACCCTTTCGTGCCGACCAAGGCCAATGTGACCTTCATCGGGCACCACGCGTGTATCATAGCTATCGTACTGCAGAACCAGGGTCAAACCATCTACTCCTTATCTAGAGATAGAACTATCAAAGTGTGGGATGTACAAGGTCAAACGTGTATTCAGGTGAGATGATTTAATAAGTGTTACAGTTATTTCAGTTTTCAATGAAGAACAGAAGAACATTTATTACACTAGAGAAAGCTGTTGATGTTCATTCAAACTAGTAGTCAGCGCGGCGACACTCTACTTTGTCTTTGACATAATTACGTACCTACAATAAATGCGAGTCATAGGTAGCGACAAAACCCGTCACAATCGGTGTCGTCTGGGTTCCGTCCGCGGATGCAGGTGAGTCAGTTCTTGAAGGATCATTGTGCCGACGTCCGGGTCTGGGCTAACACGGTATAAACCAAAGAGATTTAAATCTTCGGCAATGCGCAAGTGATTTTACTGGTATTGCAGGCGTCCACTTTCCATCAGGCAAACCGTGTGCTTATTTGATACGTTTACCATTTACACTTAGTCGTGGGACAAATACAAGCGAATGGTGGTGGCGAGGCGCAGCGGTCGTGGTGCGGGTATAACGCCACTTCTTCGGGACCACTTCTTTCCTTTTTACAAAATTGTATTCTGCCTTGCTGAAATAAAGGCTGATCTTGTATTTACTCAACCATGATTCCATCCTATCTAATTAATGATCTTCAACAGTCCTATATCGATATTCCGGTGGAAATAGGCGAGCAAACCAATCAATCACTTATCAGCGCGGTGTACAACTCGGCCACGCGTCAGTTCATCCTCGCTTGCGTCAAGATAGCTATCCTGGTCCTGGACGAGCAGCTGAACCCGCTCCACACCGACGGCTTCACGCACTCCCGCACGGTGTGCAAGATCCTCTACAACCCACTGTTCAAGGTCGTCATTACTTGCGGCATGGACAGTTTCATCATCAACTGGGATCCAATCACTGGTAATTTATACAAACTTGTTGCTTTAAATGGGGAGATAAATTGGATTTTAATTAATTATATAACAGGGAACGAAGCTGCGGCGTTATCTATCGGCTTAGTGTTTGGATGATTCAGCCGAAAAGGCTTAGCAGCTAAACTTTTACTTTATATGCAGATACTAATAATAGTCCTCTTGACCGAATCGGGCACGGCTGCCTATCTCAGCGGAGGTTAGTCATTATAGTGTAGTGTACAATTGTATGATACAAGTGCACTCTCTACTCCCATACTCTCATAGTCCAACGGGCGGCAATCCGACATGACTGGAGAGAGACCAGGCGCAGGACCAACGGCATACCTGTAACCTTTTTGAGTGCCATTTGATAACCCTTTCATAATACTGACTGTCTAAGTTTCAAGTTTCTGACTATACTTAACATTCAAAGCGATCCCACTGAACCCCTTTTGACGCGACGGACTGATCTTGATCCCTTAACTGCACCTCAAAGGCAAACGCAACGTCATGATTCGTGACGCGCACGTGCGGATGCTCCACGGCGAGATGATCCCCGTGGAGATCACCGCTGCTTGCTTCGACCCTGGCTTCTTGCTGCTGCTGACAGGCGCCAGGACCGGTGAACTCAAGGTTAGGTAGTTAACATCTGCTTTTTGTTTTGTAGTTATATAACATGTATGTAATTCTGTTCCGTGGTTACAAGTTATTCTGTTCAAAATTTGCTGTCCAGAGTATCAAGAAACTTAATTATTTGATTTTGGTTCAATAATTTGCCTGTAGCCTTAGCCAGTTGTGATCCCGTTACGTTTGAAGTCTTTAACTTTATGAGGTTTAGAGCTTTTGCAGTCTTAGTAAGCTTAACCACTAAATAATGACGCCGCGTATCTGTTGTCTAGGTGTGGAACTTTAATACAGGTGTGTGCATAAGACAAATGGCCATTGAGCACATGTGCGAAGTCACGGAATGCTTCTGGGTGGAAGGCAGGTGAGCTAAGAGCAGGTTGTTCGACAAACATGTGCCGGTTGAAGTGAGAGCCTGTGAGGGTTTCACGACTACCTAGCTTAGATCATATTTTATACATTATGTAAATTGTTATGTAAGTACGTTCTTTGTTTTTTTTTTAAAATTCCTATGACTCATCAACATTGGGGATAGAATTTTAGCAGTAGGTTGGAACCGCTACGTTGTGGAGTTCGAGGACACCGGCATGGCGATGACTGGGAAGAGCTGGGGGACCCGGCATACAGATGACGTGCTGGCAGCAGCCGCGCGTCCCCCCCTCACGCTGGTCACTACCACTTACAATTCAGAACTGGTGCTGTGGAAGCTGGAGACTGGTCAGCCTTACAGGTGAGCAATGCACTGTTTCGATAAAAAATGTCAGTAACGGAAAATGCACAAACACAATTTTATAACGGACCGAAATATAATTGTTGAGATTCTGTCTCACCTGAAAATTGTTGATTTGTAAACAAGTTGAAACCAGTCATTTACTTTAAAATTGAACATCCAGGCGGTTCTCGTGCACGCAGCCACACCTGCGCCTCAAGATGCACTTCAAACGAGACACGAGCAAGCAACCGACAAATGCGGCCGAAAAAACGGAACAAAAAAGAAAGAGTCCTCTCTCCATCCTCATCCGGAAGTCCGGGTGGGTAGTCTATGAATGCATCGCCAGCCAAATAAAACACAAAACAAATAGATTAGATAAGTCGATACTACAGTAGAAAACAACCGCTTAACACAATAAATAAGATTGATAATTTGTCAAGCAGCAAGGGTATAACTCGTGATACCGTGGATCCGGGAGAGGCAATCAAGAAGGCGACAGCTCGACGCTTGTCGAACGTGTCCATGCCGGTGCGCGCACAGAATATGCGCCAACTTGCAGTACACGCTTGTATTTTTCTGCAGACGCGCCCTTATCACATACAAGTCGGTCAGTCAGATTATGGTCTTCTGAAGTAGTGCAGTAGCTGACTTTAAATATTTTCTGGCAGCTTGGCCTCGTGGGTGTAATTGCCTGGATTTTTATAGTTTTGGGAAAAGGCTTCCTGCGGTTCTATCTTCGACAGTCTGCCTTGGTATCCGCCTTACTTTGAAAGGCTTGAAATTTACGGGCCCACCGCTTGGCCCCATCGGTTCTGTGAACCATGCCGTCACCGTCTTGCAACTTTCTGTAGGCATGTTCATTTCTTAAGTAATCAATAATCAATTACTTTGTAGCTTCCTTCCTACTCGCGCTTGAGAACGGTCAAGTGCAGTGCTGGTCGGATCACTCGGCGGGAGGCTACCAGGGCTCCTTCCAAGCCATCCACACGGCGGGCGACTACGTGTCCGCCTTCGCTACTGATGTTGAAAACGAGTTCCTGTTCACCGGTACCACATTTGGGTACATTAAAGTATGGCTGATGAGCAACTACCTCATAGACAAGGCGGTTTGTAACATAAAATTATATTTATTTCTTTTGGATGTCCTGTACACATTGTGCCTACGTTTCTACTTGTTGTCCTATCTCTTTTCTGTCCTCAGTCTGCTGAGAGATGAAAGAAATTTATAGTACTTATATCTTTATGCTATTTTTGTTTCTCTTTAATATCTTCTATGTGTATCTACATCCGCCTTCAAATAATCTATTTTTTACCTGCAAATGTCGTGATAGTTAATACAAAGATGTTGCAGGTTCATATAAACATGCCACGGCTGCGCTTGCTGTTCCCGTTCCTATGGCGAGATCGCATCGAGGGCCGCGCCAAGCGCTGCGTGCGCGACCAGCCGCTACCACTCCTACTCAACAGCTACCGTGCGCACATGCGATGTATTACCACCATCACCTACGTTGACGAACTTAAGCTTCTCTTCACGTAAGCTCTACGAATGCTCTGGGATGATTTAGAATAGAGTAAAGGAAATAAAGATGATTTTCTTGCACTTTCATTAATCCAATTGGTTTGTGTGTGAAGTGGCAGCTCAGACTACAGTGCGCGCGTGTGGCGCCTGTCGGGCGAGTACCTGCAGACGCTGGGCAGCTTCGTGCCGTGGACCCTGGACGTCACGCGCTTCCCGCCCGATGTCAAGAAAGTCGCCAGCTTCACGACCCTCAAGGTGTTCCTGCCTATATAAATGGTCGTAGTTGCTATACTCTCTTTAAAAGTAAAAGGCTGTGCTTGTTCAAAATATTTTCCGCAAATAGCATAAACGTTTGGACGAAGATACGAATGAGCATGAGACCTTAGAGGGACTGGGGGTAAGAAGAAAAACGGACAGATAAAAAAATAGAATAACTCCCAATATTAAATATTTTTTATATGGCTGGCTACATCGTTGTAAACACCATTATGTCTTGCCCCTACTCAAAGTCTGCGTCATGCCCTGTGGTCTGCGTCAGTAGCTTAGTGCAACTCGTATATTTTTTTTAACCCCCGACGGAAAAAGAGGGGTGTTATAAGTTTGACGTGTCTGTCTGTCTGTCTGTCTGTCTGTCTGTGTGTCTGTCTGTCTGTCTGTCTGTCTGTCTGTGGCATCATAGAGCCCGAACGGATGAAGCGATTTGAATTTAGTTTTTTTTGTATGAAAGGTGACTTACCTGCGAGTGTTCTTAGACATGTTTGATGAAAATCGGTTGAGCCGTTTAGAAGTTATGGGGGTGAAAGTGGGGAAAGGTAACCGAGGGTCTGCAAATATACTCGAGTTGGGTATCAAATGAAAGCGTACTGAAAGGGAATATTGATGACTTGATCGGGAGTACTCTTAGCAACAAAAAAAAAATATAAGTATGTACCTATAAAAAGTATAAAATAAAATAAAAATTAAAAATTTTAAAAACCCCCGACACAAAAACCAAGTTCCCTTTAAAAAGTAAAAAATAATAAAAATACGTCGCGTTGGGGGACTGCAAAAAAACAGGAGATGATGAATAATTTGGAGCAGTCCCCCAACGCGACGTATTTTTATTATTTTTTACTTTTTAAAGGGAACTTGGTTTTTGTGTCGGGGGTTTTTAAAATTTTTAATTTTTATTTTATTTCATTTTCCGTACGGTCATCTGATTTTATACCAGGCGTCGTCTTATTTCAAAATCGGCGTCGGCGTCGACTTATTCTACAGTCAGCGGCGTTTTATTTTACACTAGGTGTCGTCTTATTTTATACTAGGAGTCGTCTTATTATAAAGAAGGCGTCGTCTTATTTTATAGTAGGTGTCGTCAAATTTCATAGCAGGCGTCGTCTTATTTTATCGTCGGCGTCGTCTTGTGTCGGTGTCGTCATATTTCGTAGTGGGCGTCGTCTTATTTTATAGTCGGTGTCGGCGTCGTCTTATTTTATCGTCGGCGTCATTTATTTATCGTCGGCGTCGTCTTATTTAATAGTCGGTGTGTCTACTTATTTTGTAGTTGACGTCGGATTCTTATTATTAAATAGTAGGCGTCTTTTTATTTTATCGACAGCGCCGGCTTATTTTATAGTAGGCATCGTCTCATTTCAGAGTCGGCGTCAGCGTCGTCTTATTTTATCATCGGCGTCGTCTTATTTTATTCTCGACGTCGTCTTATTTTATCGTCAGCGTCGTTTATTTTATCGTCGGCATCGTATTATTTTATCGTCGGCGTCGTCGTATTAAATACTAGCTGTGCCCGCGACTTCGTTCGCGTGGATGTCGGAATCGAACAATGTATTTTTTTAGTTCGAAGCGCTTAATTCTGGCCACGTTTTTCATATAAACCCTGTATTTAGAATTTTCTAAGATTTATCAAGAATATTTGACACTTCTATTCCAGGTTTATGTAGAACTATTTTTCCTAATGCTCGCTCTATGCATTCCACTTCACTCCACTCCACTCCCTTCCGTTCCAATCCCCTCCGCCCCATTCCCCTCCCCTCCACTCCACTCCGCTCCATTCCAGTCCATTCCAGTCCATTCCAGTCCATTCCAGTCCATTCCAGTCCATTCCAGTCCATTCCAGTCCATTCCAGTCCATTCCAGTCCATTCCAGTCCATTCCAGTCCATTCCAGTCCATTCCAGTCCATTCCAGTCCATTCCAGTCCATTCCAGTCCATTCCAGTCCATTCCAGTCCATTCCAGTCCATTCCAGTCCATTCCAGTCCATTCCAGTCCATTCCAGTCCATTCCAGTCCATTCCAGTCCATTCCAGTCCATTCCAGTCCATTCCAGTCCATTCCAGTCCATTCCAGTCCATTCCAGTCCATTCCAGTCCATTCCAGTCCATTCCAGTCCATTCCAGTCCATTCCAGTCCATTCCAGTCCATTCCAGTCCATTCCAGTCCATTCCAGTCCATTCCAGTCCATTCCAGTCCATTCCAGTCCATTCCAGTCCATTCCAGTCCATTCCAGTCCATTCCAGTCCATTCCAGTCCATTCCAGTCCATTCCAGTCCATTCCAGTCCATTCCAGTCCATTCCAGTCCATTCCAGTCCATTCCAGTCCATTCCAGTCCATTCCAGTCCATTCCAGTCCATTCCAGTCCATTCCAGTCCATTCCAGTCCATTCCAGTCCATTCCAGTCCATTCCAGTCCATTCCAGTCCATTCCAGTCCATTCCAGTCCATTCCAGTCCATTCCAGTCCATTCCAGTCCATTCCAGTCCATTCCAGTCCATTCCAGTCCATTCCAGTCCATTCCAGTCCATTCCAGTCCATTCCAGTCCATTCCAGTCCATTCCAGTCCATTCCAGTCCATTCCAGTCCATTCCAGTCCATTCCAGTCCATTCCAGTCCATTCCAGTCCATTCCAGTCCATTCCAGTCCATTCCAGTCCATTCCAGTCCATTCCAGTCCATTCCAGTCCATTCCAGTCCATTCCAGTCCATTCCAGTCCATTCCAGTCCATTCCAGTCCATTCCAGTCCATTCCAGTCCATTCCAGTCCATTCCAGTCCATTCCAGTCCATTCCAGTCCATTCCAGTCCATTCCAGTCCATTCCAGTCCATTCCAGTCCATTCATGTTATGTGAACCGATTACGATGAAACAAAATACATAATGTTATTTGAACATAAACACGTCTATTCCAGGTTTTCTTTTAACGCCATCTGCCGTGCGTTGAAATAATATGTATTTATTTGAATAATGTAGTTTTTCTATTCGAAGTTAGATCGCGCCACTGACGTACGAAATCAATGTGTGAGACCAAAGTGCACCCGTAATTTTACATCTGAAACACTTTAAATTCAAATATCTTTTGATAGACTGAACCGATTCCAATGAAATAAAAACTAAATTCCTCTCCAAGTTACGCTTAATCGTTGTGTATAAAAGTTATCTACATTTATTGCGTACATTTTATGTGATACCTGGACAAATACACAGACAAACAGATAAACAGACAAACAGACAAACAGACAAAAATTCTAAAAATGCTAGAAATAGGTTCTATTGGTTGTCCTTTAATACCCTGGCTATATTTTTTGAGTTTTTTTTTAATGTACAAAAATAACTTTTCTACAGTTTTATTATATGTATAGATTCGGCGTCCCCAAATTTTTTGTTTTTTTATTTATCTTAAGACTTATTTAATTAAGATTTTTCGTAAAACATTGTTTAAAAAATATTTCTTTCAGCACTATAGAAACAACTTGACCATACTTTTAATCCCAAAATAATTTGATGGCTTGACACTGTTTATCTATTAAAATTTTCCGACTTACCCCAACATATCCTACAAGTAAAAATTAACCTAAAGATGGAATAATGGAGATGTTAGTAAAGGTACTCGTGATACAGGCGGAATTCCTAGTGTGGTACGTAAAAAAAAAGAACTTATGATTAGTGTCTCTACGTTGTTGTCTGTGTTATGATTGTGCTGCCGTGTGAACAGGTATGGCGCGGTGGTGAAGTGTCGAGGTACGTGCCGGGGCAGCAGGCGGAGGACCGGCTGCGTGACATCACTGCGGTCGAGCTGCAGCACAAGACCTTCGGCCAACAACCTGACGAGCCGCTGCTCGGACACCACTACATACTGCCGAAGCGGCCAGAACCGGCGGAACCCATCACGCTCGATCGCTCACTATTCACTGTCAGTAGTACTTCTACTTCTTCTAATATTGACGTCTTACAGTGAGATGTTCCGCTGAAGGAAAGCGACAGAACTATACAAGTCGTCTAGCACCATCTCGTTCCTACAGCTGAACTACGCACGCTTTAAGAGGTCATGGTAGGCCACCTGCATAGACTACTCACTAATACTTAAAATTATTTTTAGGGTTCCGTTGACAAATGGTAAAAAACGGAACCCCTACGGATTCTTCATAATTATCGGTCTGTCTGTCTGTCTGTCCACCCGTATGTCACAGTCACTTTTTTCTATAAGAACTATACTATTGAACCTTGGTCAGTAGATGTATTCTGAGAATCGCATAAAGATTTTCATACAAAAATAGGAAAAAAGAACAAAAAAAATTGGCAGACATCATAAACCAAACTGTATGTTTGTTTATATGTTTCAGATCCCATTGTATATGCACCTACGCTTGGCATCGACGCAGCCGGTACGGCGGCCACCCACACCTGAGCTGGTGGTCCAGACGCGCATGAAGCAAGCCAGAGGCAAGAAGAAGGCACACTTCGAGACCCATCCCCGAGGATTCCATCAGTCTCAAGCCTTATCCACGGCGCCAACGTTGCCAACAACCATCACCAAATCTGACAGCAAGATACATTCAATTAGTATTACTTAACGCGTTAATTGTTGAGAATCAACGTGCTTTACTGTAAATAAGGTGTTATGAATATGACTTGCAATTCGAATATTCGAATACTTCGAACATTCGCCCCATTTTACTATTCGAATAATGCCCGAGGTAAAATTCGAATATTATTCGAACTGTTTAATTCATTGGTTCTTGCAAACATAACAACCCCAATATCAAAACTTTTATTGATTGTTTAAAAAAACTTGTGGTGTTGTTTTCTCTTTAATATATATTTTTTTATTATATTTGATTTCTTATGTTTAGTTTTTTAAATTCGTGTTTCTTGATTATTTATATTATACTGAATGACTAATATTGATTAAGTTTTAGTTGGCTTGGTGATACCAAGTTATTACTTTTCGTCAGACATTTTGTGCCATAATTGTAATAGGTAAAAAAAAATTAATATACAGGGTGAATTTTTCAACTGTTTCAACTTCCCGGAATTTGATCCTTTTTAGCAACACTATTGAATGGTATAATAATACAGGACGTGTTTTCTTGTTTATTGTTTTTTTGTTGATTATATTTTTATTCCAGTAAAATGTGTTTTATTACCAAGTGCATGTGCAGTGGTGACACACATTAAGTTTAATGTCATCCCATATAATTTAAAACAAAAAAATAAAATTGAAAATATTCGAAATAATATTGGAATTATTCAAGTACTATTTTTTATAGAAAACGAATATTTGAATATCAAATCGGAACGAATAATTGCAAGCCCTATGCATGCACCTGTTGCTTACGGCACCTATTGCTTATGGCACCTATTGCTTATGGCCTCTATTGCTTATGGCACCTATTGATTATGGCACCTATTGCTTATGGCAACTATTGCTAATGGCACCTATTGTTTATGGCACTTATTGCTTATGGCCCCTATTGCTTATGACCCCTATTTCTTATGGCCCCTTTAGCTTATGACCCCTATTGCTTATGACACCTATAACTTATGGCACCTATTGCTTATGGCCCCTATTGCTTATGGCCCCTTTTGCTTATGACCCCTATTGCTTATGACCCCTATTGATTACGGCCCCTTTAGCTTATGACCCCTATTGCTTATGGCCCCTTTTGCTTATGACCCCTATTTCTTATGACACCTATAACTTATGGCACCTATTGCTTATGGCACCTATTGCTTATGGCACCTATTGATTATGGCACCTATTGCTTATGGCAACTATTGCTAATGGCACCTATTGTTTATGGCACTTATTGCTTATGGCCCCTATTGCTTATGACCCCTATTTCTTATGGCCCCTTTAGCTTATGACCCCTATTGCTTATGACCCCTATTGATTACGGCCCCTTTAGCTTATGACCCCTATTGCTTATGGCCCCTTTTGCTTATGACCCCTATTTCTTATGACACCTATAACTTATGGCACCTATTGCTTATGGCACCTATTGCTTATGGCACCTATTGCTTATGGCACCTATTGTTTATGGCACCTATTGCTTATGGCACCTATTGATTATGGCACCTATTGCTTATGGCACCTATTGCTTATGGCACCTATTGATTATGGCACTTATTGCTTATGGCAACTATTGCTAACGGCACCTATTGTTTATGGCACTTATTGCTAATGGCACCTATTGTTTATGGCACCTATTGCTTATGGCACCTATTGATTATGGCACCTACTGATTATGGCACCTATTGATTATGGCACCTATTGCTTATGACCCGTATTGATTACGGCCCCTTTAGCTTATGACCCCTATTGCTTATGGCCCCTTTTGCTTATGACCCCTATTTCTTATGACACCTATAACTTATGGCACCTATTGCTTATGGCACCTATTGCTTATGGCACCTATTGCTTATGACCCCTATTTCTTATGACACCTATAACTTATGGCACCTATTGCTTATGGCACCTATTGCTTATGGCACCTATTGCTTATGGCACCTATTGCTTATGGCACCTATTGATTATAGCACCTATTGCTTATGGCACCTATTGCTTATGACACCTATTGCTTATGGCACATATTGATTATAGCACCTATTGATTATGGCACCTATTGCTTATGGCACCTATTGATTATGGCACCTATTGCTTATGGCACCTATTGCTTATGGCACCTATTGATTATGGCACTTATTGCTTATGGCAACTATTGCTTATGACACCTATTGCTTATGGCACATATTGATTATAGCACCTATTGATTATGGCACCTATTGCTTATGGCACCTATTGCTTATGGCACCTATTGATTATGGCACCTACTGATTATAGCACCTATTGCTTATGACACCTATTGCTTATGGCACATATTGATTATAGCACCTATTGATTATGGCACTTATTGCTTATGGCACCTATTGCTTATGGCACCTATTGCTTATGGCCCCTTTTGCTTATGACCCCTATTGCTTATGACACCTATAACTTATGGCACCTATTGCTTATGGCCCCTATTGCTTATGGCCCCTTTTGCTTAGGACCCCTATTGCTTATGACCCCTATTGCTGACGGCCCCTTTTGCTTATGACCCCTATTGCTTATGGCCCCTTTTGCTTATGACCCCTATTGCTTATGGCACCTATTGCTATTGGCACCTTTTGCTTATGGCACCTACTGATTATGGCACCTATTGATTATGGCACCTATTGCTAATGGCACCTTTTGCTTATGGCACCTACTGATTATGGCACCTATTGCTAATGGCACCTATTGTTTATGGCACCTATTGCTTATGGCACCTGTTGATTATGGCACCTATTGATTATGGCACCTATTGCTTATGGCACCTATTGCTTATGGCACCTATTGATTATGGCACCTACTGATTATGGCACCTATTGATTATGGCACCTATTATTTATGGCACATATTGCTTATGGCCCCTTTTGCTTATGACCCTTATTGCTTATGGCACTTATTGCTATTGGCACCTTTTGCTTATGGCACCTACTGATTATGGCACCTATTGATTATGGCACCTATTGCTTATGGCACCTTTTGCTTATGGCACCTACTGATTATGGCACCTATAACTTATGGCACCTATTGCTTATGGCCCCTATTGTTTATGGCCCCTTTTGCTTAGGACCCCTATTGCTTATGACCCCTATTGCTGACGGCCCCTTTTGCTTATGACCCTTATTGCTTATGGCACCTATTGCTATTGGCACCTTTTGCTAATGGCACCTATTGTTTATGAAAGTTCAACCCTCGGCCCGTTCCCCCGCAATGTTGTTCGTGCGTGTGTAACGCGAGGTATTCCACTTAGGGCACCTGGCACCTACAAAAATATTTGACAGAAGCCTTATGTGGATTAGATAAGGTGCCAGTAGCTCAGGTGCCATTGTCAGCGGGTGCCCTATGTGGAATAGACGTGGGCGCCGCCTTAAAAATTCTCGGCGGCGGCGCGCTGGCCAAATTCAAACGGCGGCGGCGTGGCGCCGGCGGCGTGGTTTTCTACTACCTCCAACTAAAACTCGAAATCTACTCCCTATCTTCTTTAAACCGGCTCCTTAATGTCGTTTCAGGCGGGCGATAGGAATATGTCGTTTTTTTTTTGTTTGCCTTCTCGCAAGTCATCCTCTAGTAGGTTGTGTACGGCGCAACTGGACTTTTCTGAGGATGCCTTAAAATTAAAGGCCTCCAGCCAGGGCAACAAACTTAGTTTAAAAAAAGGTAAGCGACCACACGCTAAGGGCCTTTGGGGTACGGACCTCAGCTTAGGGCGTCGCTGGGGAGGAGGGAAATGTCAGTCCTATACAGTACAGTAAATACCTTGTCTTGATCAAGTCATCAGGTACAAAAAAAATGCTTATATCAGAGAAGCGAGTATTCAATAAGAAAATAAGTAAGTTGGTGCGACGTGACCTCCGAACCACCAATTAACGTGGAATTGAAAAGGCAATAGAAGAAAATCGGGTTGCTAAAGTGTTCGCCCAACAGCTGAAACGCTCGCATCTGACGAAGCTTAAATCACCTAATGGCCAAACCATAACCTCAAAGCCGGAGATCCTAGTTGAGATAAAATAGGCTTTTATGGTCAGTTGTACGACAGTCGTGGTCTACAAGCCCCTTCTTCAGAGGACAACCGAGCCACTAACACGCCACTACACCGATAAACTGCCGGAAATCAGCCTAGATGAGGTGACGATGGAATCACTTCGGTGCTTCTGAAAGCAGGTAGAAAGCACGTACTTCAGGAGTTCCAAAAGCAGGTAGAAAGCCCGTACTTCGGGAGCTCCAAAAACTATTCAACTCTATTTTAGACACTGGGACAACTCCAAAGGCGTGGAACAGGAGTGTTGTGGTCCTCTTTCAGGAAGGCCGACAAAATCCTATTGAACATCTATCGTATTATATCACTCCTGAAGTCCTGATCCACGTGTATAAACTGTTTTCGAGGGTCATCACAAACCGCCTCGCAAAAAGACTTGACGAGTTTCAGCCTCCGGAGCAGTCTGGGTTTCGCGGAGGATTAAGCATGATAGTCCCCATCCACACAATGAGGCAAACTTGCCTCTTTGTGTGGATGGGGACCCTGCAGGGCAGACCCTGTTTTTTTTTTATCGTGTTCGTGTTAAAAAAATCAAATGACTAAAATCCACGGTGTCCTTCAATAGCCCTTGATGTTCCGGGGTCACGGTTATGAAATAAGTAACGCGACCCCGGCAGGCTTTGGCCCTCTGAGAGGGCCCCCCATCATTATGCTGACGCTCCTTGAGGCGCGTGTGGAACACGACGCGCCGTCAACCCGGACAAGGACATGGTCCGGACCCGGTCCTTGGTCGGACAGCGAGTTGCCCTTTACTCGCTGTCCGCATGCCCGCGCCTACGGTGGCCCGGTGGTCGTCTTCCGACATCCGACGCCGTGGGCGTCTACCACGGAGCCCCTGTGCTTAACATTTGTTGATTAAGAAAAGACCTTTGACTCTGTTGAAACCTGGTTCTACAATCAAGAGGACTGACGATACATCGACTGCTGAAATGTCTGTATGACGCCACGACTATGAGTGTCTAAGTACAGAACCAACAGTCTAAACATATCCTGCTGCGCAGGGGGATGTTATATCCACGAAACTATTCACCAATGATTATAGGGATATTAATTCAGTAATTTTGGATGAGTCAATCACGAAAACAAATACACGTCTTTACGCCACTCACGCCGCGCGGTGAATGTCGGCGGCGGCGGCGGCGTGCGGAGGGCACACGGCGGCGTCGCGCCGGCGCGGCGCCCATATCTAATGTGGAATAGTGGAATACCTCTGTTACGCGACTGGCGCGCTCGATCGAGCGTCTTTTGGTTCATTTTGGCGTCCCCCTTTGAAGGCGCCCTGTGCGGTCGCACCGCTCGCACCGCCCTAGGACCGGCCCTGATGACATCTACTGATTATGGCACCTTTATGGGACCAACTACGAATGGCACATACTGCTAATGGGCTTAAGTGCGAATGGCAACTATTGCTTATGGCATGTATTGTTTATGGCACCTATTGCTTATGGCCCCTTTTGCTTATGACCCCTATTGCTTATGACACCTATAACTTATGGCACCTATTGCTTATGGCCCCTATTGCTTATGGCCCCTTTTGCTTAGGACCCCTATTGCTTATGACCCCTATTGCTGACGGCCCCTTTTGCTTATGACCCCTATTGCTTATGGCCCCTTTTGCTTATGACCCCTATTGCTTATGGCACCTATTGCTATTGGCACCTTTTGCTTATGGCACCTACTGATTATGGCACCTATTGATTATGGCACCTATTGCTAATGGCACCTTTTGCTTATGGCACCTACTGATTATGGCACCTATTGCTAATGGCACCTATTGTTTATGGCACCTATTGCTTATGGCACCTGTTGATTATGGAACCTATTGATTATGGCACCTATTGATTATGGCACCTACTGATTATGGCACCTATTGATTATGGCACCTATTATTTATGGCACATATTGCTTATGGCCCCTTTTGCTTATGACCCTTATTGCTTATGGCACTTATTGCTATTGGCACCTTTTGCTTATGGCACCTACTGATTATGGCACCTATTGATTATGGCACCTATTGCTAATGGCACCTTTTGCTTATGGCACCTTCTGATTATGGCACCTATAACTTATGGCACCTATTGCTTATGGCCCCTATTGTTTATGGCCCCTTTTGCTTAGGACCCCTATTGCTTATGACCCCTATTGCTGACGGCCCCTTTTGCTTATGACCCTTATTGCTTATGGCACCTATTGCTATTGGCACCTTTTGCTAATGGCACCTATTGTTTATGGCACCTATTGCTTATGGCACCTGTTGATTATGGCACCTATTGATTATGGCACCTATTGCTTATGGCACCTATTGCTTATGGCACCTATTGATTATGGCACTTATTGCTTATGGCACTTATTGCTTATGGCAACTATTGCTAATGGCACCTATTGTTTATGGCACTTATTGCTTATGGCCCCTATTGCTTATGACCCCTATTGATTACGGCCCCTTTAGCTTATGACCCCTATTGCTTATGGCCCCTTTTGCTTATGACCCCTATTGCTTATGGCACCTATTGCTATTGGCACCTTTTGCTTATGGCACCTATTGATTATGGCACCTATTGCTTATGGCACCTATTGCTTATGGCACCTATTGCTTATGGCACCTGTTGATTATGGCACCTATTGATTATGGCACCTATTGCTTATGGCACCTATTGCTTATGGCACCTATTGCTTATGGCACCTATTGCTAATGTCACCTATTGCTCATGGAACCTATTGCTTATGGCAACTTTTGCTTATGGGAACTATTGCTTATGGCACCTATTGTTTATGGCACCTATTGCTAATGTCACCTATTGCTCATTGAACCTATTGCTTATGGCAACTATTGCTCATGGAACCTATTGCTTATGGCAACTATTGCTTATGGGAACTATTGCTTATGGCACCTATTGTTTATGGCACGTATTGCTTATGTCATCTATTGCTCATGGAACCTATTGCTTATGGCAACTATTGCTTATGGCACCTATTGTTTATGGCACCTTTTGCTTATGGCACCTTTTGATTAGTGCACCTATTGATTATGGCATTTATTGGTTATGGCATTTATTGATTAAGGGGGGGGGGGGGGGGGGGGGGGGGGGGGGGGGGGGGGGGGGGTGGGGCAAAAAAAACCTAGCACTTAATGGCACCTATTGCTTATGCACCTATTTGCTATTGGCACCTTTTGCTTATGCACAATATTGATTATGGCACCTATGGATTATGGCACATATTATTATGGCACCTATTTTTATGACCCCTATGGCTGACGGCCCCTTTTGCTTATGACCCGTATTGTCTTAGGCACCACAAAAGGGGGGGAAAAGAAAGGGGAAGGTATTGGTTTATAGCACCTATGGATTATGGCACCTATTGCTTATGGAACCTACTGCTTATGGCACTATTGAGTTGGCACCTATTGATGATGGCACCTATTGGTTTAGGGCACCTATTGATTTATGGCACTATTGAGTATGGCACCTATTGGGTTTAGGTCCGATTGCTGACGGCCCCTTTTGCTTATTGCTTACACCTATTTTTGCGTTATGGCACCTAGCTTATTGGACTATGCTTATGGCACCTATTGATTATGGCACCTATTGCTTATGGCACCTATATGCTTATGGCACCTATTGATTATGGCACCGTATGATTTGATGGGCACCTTTGTTATAGATTGCACCTATTATTAAGCACCTATTGATTATGGCACCTATTGCTTATGGCACCTACTGCTTATGGCACCTATTGATTATGGCACCTATTGTTTATGGCACCTATTGATTATGGCACCTATTGCTTATGGCACCTATTGCTTATGGCACCTATTGTTTATGGCACCTATTGCTTATGGCACCTATTGCTTATGGCACCTATTGTTTATGGCACCTTTTGCTTATGGCACCTGTTGCACCTTTGTTGGCACTTGATTAGTGCACCTATTGATTATGGCATTTATTGGTTATGGCATTTATTGATTATGGCACCTATCACTTATGGCACCTATTGCTTATGGCACCTATTGCTATTGGCACCTTTTGCTTATGGCACATATTTATTATGGCACCTATTGATTATGGCACCTATTGATTATGGCACCTATTGTTTATGACCCCTATTGCTGACGGCCCCTTTTGCTTATGACCCTTATTGCTTAAGGCACCTATTGTTTATAGCACCTATTGATTATGGCACCTATTGCTTATGGCACCTACTGCTTATGGCACCTATTGATTATGGCACCTATTGATTATGGCACCTATTGTTTATGGCACCTATTGATTATGGCACCTATTGATTATGGCACCTATTGTTTATGGCACCTATTGATTATGGCACCTATTGCTTATGACACCTATTGCTTATGGCACCTATTGCTTATGGCACCTGTTGATTATGGCACCTATTGATTATGGCACCTATTGCTTATGGCACCTATTGCTTATGGCACCTATTGATTATGGCACCTATTGCTTATTTCCCCTTTTGCTTATGACCCCTATTGCTTATGGCACCTTTTGCTTAGGATCCCTATTGCTTATGACCCCTATTGCTTATGACCCCTATTGCTGACGGCCCCTTTTGCTTATGACCCCTATTGCTTATGACACCTATTGCTTATGGCACCTATTGCTTATGGCACCTATTGATTATAGCACCTATTGATTATGACACCTATAACTTATGGCACCTATTGCTTATGGCCCCTATTGATTATGACCCCTATTGCTTATGGCCCCTTTTGCTTATGGCCCCTTTTGCTTATGACCCCTATTGCTTATGACACCTATTGCTTATGGCCCCTATTGATCATGGCACCTATTGCTTATGGCACCTATTGCTTATGGCACCTATTGATTATAGCACCTATTGCTTATGGCACCTTTTGCTTGTGACACCTATAGCTTATGGCACATATTGATTATAGCACCTATTGATTATGGCACCTATTGCTTATGGCACCTATTGATTGTGGCACCTACTGATTATGGCACCTATTGATTATGGCACCTATTGCTAATGGCACCTATTGTTTATGGCACCTATTGCTTATGAAAGTTCAACCCTCGGCCCGTTCCCCCGCAATGTTGTTAGTGCGTGTGTAACGCGAGGTATTCCACTTAGGGCACCTGGCACCTACAAAAATATTTGACAGAAGCCTTATGTGGATTAGATAAGGTGCCAGTAGCTCAGGTGCCATTGTCAGCGGGTGCCCTATGTTGAATAGTGGAATACCTCTGTTACGCGACTGGCGCGCTCGATCGAGCGTCTTTTGGTTCATTTTGGCGTCCCCCTTTGAAGGCGCCCTGTGCGGTCGCACCGCTCGCACCGCCCTAGGACCGGCCCTGATGACATCTACTGATTATGGCACCTTTATGGGACCAACTACGAATGGCACATACTGCTAATGGGCTTAAGTGCGAATGGCAACTATTGCTTATGGCATGTATTGCATATGGGACCAACTACGAATGGCTCATACAGGGCTTGCAATTCGAATCATCATCATCAGCCTATAATGTTCCCACTGCTGGGACACAGACCTCCTCTCTGAGAGAGGGAGTGGGCCATAATCCACCACGCCCACGGGCCCATTTTGGTTCTATGACATGCCGGTTTACTCACGATGTTTTCCTTCACCGTAATTTATTTCATCACAATGGTAATGAAAAAAAATTATTAATGTAATACGCCTGACGGGGTTGGAACCCGTGACCTACAACTTGTAAGTTGGGACCGATACCACTGGGCCACCACTGCTCACAATTCGAATATTATTCGAACTGTGTACATCATTGGTTCTTGCAAACATAACAACCCAAATATCAAAACTTTCATTGATGGTTTAAAAAAACTTATGTGGTGTTGTTTAGTTTTCTTTTAATATTTTTTTTTTAATTGTATTTGAGTTCTTATGTTTAGTTTAGATTCGTGTTTCTTGATAATTTATAATATAGTGAATGACTAATATTGATTAATTTTAGTTATTTTGGTGATACCAACTTATTATTTTATTACGTTACGATTTAAGATCTCAAAATTACACTCAAGTGAAAAAAAATAAAAAATTACGACGTTCAGTTCATTGCAGTAACATACCAAGTTCAGCGCCATCTATCCATCGACTAGGTAAATAATCAAAAGAAAATCCCTCATTACAAAAAAAAACTGATCATCATGACTGTATTCGAAACATAAGTTAGCCGTTTGCTAAAATAATGCTATTCTTTGTTCAACCAAATAATTTCGTATTGCTGAATACAGTAGGATTATTGAGACGTCAAATCCAGTGAAACATTCAAAACAATAAAAAAAATTAATTTCGAATAAATTATGGCTCAGTTCAAGTAAAATTACAAAGAAATATTGCAATTTCATAAAAATCAGCAATTTCCTTAAGTTTGCCGATTACGATTACTTCCCGGAATTTGATCCTTTTTAGCAACACTGTTCAGTTTTTTTTTTTTTGTTGTTTATATTTTTATTCCAGTAAAATGTGTTTAATTTCCAAGTGCATGTACATAATAATAATAATAATAAATTTATTTTCAGACCATGGTGTCCATTTTGTTAGTAACAATGTTCTTATAGACTAGTGTTAGTAAAAGTTAAGCTACCCAAAACAAGACATAAAAAAAGATGTGAACACAACAATCACTGCTTCGCCATCCCATGACAAATGGAGCAGCAGTGATTGATGTAACTGCAGTCCAGTCGACTGGCAATCATGCTAAGGATGCTGTTGGCGCTGCCACGTATTCTATGCACCAGGGAAGCGCATCTTTTTCGCATTGTGGCATAAAAGCAGTCTACGCGATTTTCAGCAAACATCCCTGATGCACTGCAGAATCGTCGCAGCCCCATCAGCACCCTGAACGCATTATTAAATTGGACTCGGAGGGCACTGTAAGACTTTTGAGTGTAGTCAGCCCACAGGCTGCACGTGTAAAAAGATGTGCAGTAAGATCGGAAGAGTGTAATTTTGACTTCAGTCGAACAACGCGCAAACCTGCGGGCTATCATGTTCGCTCGAACTGCCAGCGCCCTCCGTTCCCTCTCGATGTCATCATTGTCCTTGAGGTCAGAGGTAAGTATATGTCCTAGGTACTTAAATCTCGATACCCTACGCAATGCTGTACCATTCAGCATAATGTTGGGAAACACGATACCTTTGCTGTTTCCTCTGGCCTCAAAGACCATGACTTCACTTTTGAGTGGATTATATGCTAATCCGTGTTGCTCAGCATAGGCTTCACAAATGGCAAGCAGTTTTTTAATGCCACACACCGATGCACTCAGTAGCACCATGTCATCAGCATAGCTTATATTGTTTACATTAATTCCGTCTATGTGACAACCTATCCGGGTGCTACTGAGTGCCACAATCAGATCGTTCATATACAGGTTGAAAAGGGTAGGAGAGGACAATCCCCCCTGCCTCACCCCGCACTCCAACCTGTACGATTGCGACATGCTTTCTGACCACCGCACGCCATTGACCTGATTACCGTACCAGTACTTGCAGATGTTGACGAGTTCTATTGGTAGACTAGTGTTATGTAACTTTTTCCATAGAATATCATAGGAAACCAGGTCAAAAGCTTTCGATAGATCGAGAAAGCATGCGTGAACTGTTGTTTGGCGTTTAGTGTAGTACTTGACAGCATGTTTAACACACAGAACTGCACTTTCAGTGGAGAGTCCGCTCCGAAAACCGAACTGATTGTCATGAAGCTCAATGTGTTTGGTCAGCTGTGAGTTCAACATGCTGTCAAATACTTTCGAAACCACTGTGGCAAGAGAGATAGGTCTGTAGTTATTCCTATCTGATAGATCAGCGGTCTTATTTTTAACAATAGGTATAACAATTGTTTTAATCATCTCTTCAGGCAGATAAGAATGGCTTAGACAAAAGTTAAACAGCATAGACAACAATCTCGGTAAGTGGGGTCCAGCATGTTGCAGATGTTCGATACTCAACCCGTCATGGCCTGGAGATTTACCTCTATTCATTGTTTTTATTATCAACTGCACATCTTTGGTGGTGCATCTAAAACCTAATTTTTCACCGTTCTTAACATTAATCATCGACTGCGAGGACCCCAAGGGCGATTGTACAGTAAAATGTTGTCGAAACAGATCAGCTATCTCACTAGTATCACTTACACCATCGATACACACAGGATTAGACGGTTTGTTATTAAGTTTATTTGTGGCTTTCCAAAAAGATCGATAATTGTTTTTAGAGTGATGAGAGGCCAGAATATCCATTTTCACCTGATCTTGATGGTTCTGACACCATCTCAGTCGGTTCTTAAAGATTTTCCTGGCCTCATACATCTCGTTATAAATTGCACCTGAATTTGGTTTGCCATACCAACACCACAAATTAAATGTCCGTCTAGCTTCTCTGTGTGCCTCGCTTACATGTAAGTTCCATCCTGCAACAGGTTTCTTTTTTTTACATAAATTTTTACTACGCTTACTATACAGTGCTGCCTCTTTTAATATTTTTACAATATTGTACAGTGGTGACACACATTAAGTTTAATGTCATCCTATATCATTTTGAACATTTTTTTTTTGTGTAATTTTAATCTTATTTTCTATATATAGGATATAGGTATACTATGTTAAAATATCGTTAATTTTAAAATCTAAATATTTGTACGCTGGAAGCAGCAGAATATTCTGAACATAATATTGTATGTAACATCTCTAGAACAATATTCTGACAAATAAACGATTATTATTATTAAAAAAATAAAAATGAATTCAAATTTTAATTATTATAGAAAACGAATATTCGAATATCAAATCGGACCGAATAATTGCAAGCCCTAGTTATTTATAATTAAAATAAAAAAAAATGGTCAGGATTTTACTTTAGCTTTATGAAATAAACAGAAATAAATAACTTAAAAAGAAAAATTAAGGTACTTAATTAATTAACACATAAGTTGATAAAATAATCAAATCATGTATGCATCGAAAAATGACGCACAAATGAAAATTTTCAAGCGAAACTGATTAAATGATTAAATGTGAATGCTTCCATAAAATCCTTTCGCATGCGCCCATGCGCCACAAACGTTCCATATTTAGTTTAAAACATAAAGCATAGCATAACAAAGAAAAAGCAATATTTGCTTTTCAGTAAGAAAGACAAAGATAGCACTCTCTCTGACCATTTTGATCATACGTTTTGTCATTTTGACAGTTGTCAAAAGATTAATTGGAAAACAAAATGGCGATGTCACAAACTTAAAACGTAACGCGTTTTTGTGTCATTGTTTGTAAACGAAAGAAATAATAAAAATAAACAAAAACGAGGGCCACGCCACATAAATAAACAAAAACATGGGTTCCAAGAAACATAAAAAGGAGTCGAAGAAGAAGAAGCACAGGAGCCGGTCTCGATCACCTTTGGAGAACGAGGAAGCACAACGTGAACGTAGCGAGCGTAGTGAACGTAAAAAACATCGCAAGCACAAGGATCGCAAGCGAGACCGCTCCCCAGACGGTTAGTTGCAATCTTTTATGTTCTAGAATGAGATGCGCCAGACACTGATGATTATTTCCAAGTTTGTAAATACTGCCACCGACCAAGACTTTTGCACGACATTATGGTTTTAAGTTTTTATGGTTATTCTATAAATTAATTTGGAAATCATGAATGGTGTCGGCGTTATTCACATTTGACAAAATAATGGCATTGTTTGCTCGTTATTTCAGACTCGGTGGCATTCGGGTAGTTCCACCACGTCCCAGTCCTGCGGTCAACGGTAGGTATTGTACGGAGCCGTGTGGAGTGGTGCCACTGTCACAATCGGCTAAAAAAGTCAAGAGCCACATATTTATGTGGTCAAAGTCAAATAAATGTTTGTTACATAGATTTCTACTAAACAAGTGATGATTGTAGGTTGGAGAAACAAATTAATGAATACATTGGTATATATCAGGGGTGGCCAATAGGTTGATTACAATGAACCGGTCAATCGCAACTATTAGTCCAGTCGATTGGGGCAAGGCAAAAAATATAAATAAGTAGTTGCTGTTTCATTTAAGATTTCAAGAAGTATGTAATTGGTAGATCACACAGGGTTTTGCTGGTAAATAGTAGATTTTGTGTCTAATCAAGTTGGCCACCCCTGATATATACTTAGCCAAAATAGTCTTCTAATTCAGCTGTCCACCTGAATTAGAAGACTACATGTGAACAAACTCTTCTTCATGGATCTTCTTTGTTGTGGCTTCACTGCTGAAGATTGTGCACCAAATATGATAATCACTATACTATATGATATGCTCCAGTGCAAACCACTCCATACATGCTGCCTCCAACAGTTTTCTTGATTGTATCAGATGCTCTGGTACAATCAAGAACTTGCCAGTACTTTGCCAAGAGCACAATTACTTTCCATTTAGATCAGCAGGTATAAAATCACTACTTTACCAACATTGCTAGCAAGTTGCAACTAAAATTTTTCATTACAAATTATAGTCCATTACTTGAGCAATAGAATAGAATTTTAGCTTTATATTATTATAAATAAATATTGGTATAAATATATATTAGCAGCATTGTTGTTAGCCATATTGGTAAATAGCAATTTTAAACCTGACGCCTCCAGTCCGTAGTAATTCCATATGGAGTATAGTATAATAGACATGAACTGGAATTCATAAAATTGCATAATATTATGCAAACATTCAGATTGTAATGTAACTCCAGTATGTGCATTAGTATTTATTTTTTCTTTTCCTCTTAAACAAATCTAACATTTAGCCCTGACTTAGTACTGTGTAATATGCAAATTTTGAGCAGTAAAAAATATTTTATTACAAAAAATGAAATATTACTTTAGAATAATGCAAGAAAGAAATAACTACAGCAACAAGAAAATTGGATATTAAGCAGGGTGGGACTACATCCTGCTTCCAAGCCTTGAATTTTGTTTTGGGGAATTAAAGTAAAATATTTTCCATAACATTATAAATGTCCTGGATTTCCACAAAGTAACACCTGATTCCATATCCATAATGATTATGGATATGACAAATACCATATTTGAATTGCAGAGTACCCATATATTGGTTAATTTCACAGCACAGTCGATGCAGTGGCTGAGCTATTGGACTGCTGCGCTGCGTGTCGCGGGTTCGATTCCCGCATGGAGCAAATATTTGTATGATCTACAAGTAGTTGTTCCTAGTTGGGTCTAGCTGGTTGTATGTGAGTTTATATGTTTGGTAATACACCCATGACACAGGAGAAATTCCTAACTCTTACTTACCCTACTTTAAAAAGGTTTTATGAACTAATCCAGTTTGGAACACTCATCAGAATATTGAGTAAGTCTTCATTTATGTCCTTATGTATCAAATTAATGATTAAATGATCCCCCTTGCAGCAACATTGTACCATGATGTATGAGTGAGGCTGCCCGGCTGTGCCTAAAGCGTGTCTGTCGTTTGTTATAGTTGAGGAGGTGCCGGTGGACTCGCACCTGGCGCGCGAGGTGGCGCGGCCGCCCTCCCGCAGCAACAGCGAGGAGCGCGACCGACGCGCCCGGGAGGCTCACCGTGCACACAGGGATAGAGAGGATGTTGACTATCACAGGTAAACAGTAACATTACTTAATATTACCCTCCTATTTCTGTATCATTCAGTGTCTGCTTGTTTTTATAGAGACTGCATGACTTCTTTCATGTCTCATTACAAAAAGGACAATGTTTTAAGTCAAATCAGCTTTCTCACAATCCATTTTGACTAAAACCTTTCCTCATTTCCAAATAACTAACCTATTGAAGCCAAATTAACTATTTTATTTTTGTCTAACAGAGAGAAAAGCTCCGAGAGCTCAGAGAGAGCGCGCACAGTGGAGAAGTCTCAGTCTCCGCCGGCCTCGGGCGGCGGCGCGCAGGAAAGCCTGTCCATCGAGGAGACCAACAAACTGCGCGCCAAGCTCGGCCTCAAGCCGCTGGCGCTCGCTGAGAAGCCTGCAGGTAAAACACAGCACTCAGACCTCACCTGTAACTTCAAAATTTGTGCAACACTGATGCTGTTTGTCAGCAAATTTACATTGATTGCCAGTTTATTGAACACATTAATGCTTTCAGTCATACAAGATCTAACAGTTAAATAAATGACAAAATGGCAAGTATGATTGTAAACCTGTACCATGTTTCAGAGGATGGCAAGATCAAGGATGACCTGGGCGAGTTCTACCACAAGCCGGCCGCCAACATCGCCCAGCAGAAGAAGTCGGAGAAACTCCGCGAGAAGCTGCAGCTACACAAGGAGAAGAGGAAGATCGAACAAAAGTCAGTATTCTATACATAACACAACTTAATGGAGTGGTAGGCAACACCTTCATTATATATGATAGAAAATCTTGCAGTTTTTCCTTTTTACCGCCTCTCTCGTCTGATTAGTGGTAACAGTGGGTCAAGCTCTATACTCATGTTGGGCAGTTTGTTCAATTCGGTTAGACATTTCGTATCAACAGCTCAGATTTGTGCTCCTTAAATGATAATGTTCCATCCATCAAATATGTTCTTAGTTTATTATTGGCATATTTTTATAAATGACGCGATTGTGCAGGTTGCAGACGACGCTCCTGGCGGAGGAGTCTGACGAGGACGACGCGGCCGCCTGGGTGAAGCGCTCGCGAGACATCGACAGACAGAAGCGGGAAGCTGCCAAGAGGGTAAGCTTAATTACATATTAATTTCAATAAATAGCTTGTGGTTGGTATAGATCATCACCTGTATAGTTTGTGTTTATCTATACATTGTCTCATGTATGTGTTTTGTGCAGGCGGCGATGTTGGACGAGATGGACGAGGTGTTCGGTGTGTCGGCGCTGGTGGAGCAGGACGTGCACGAGGAGCGCCAGCGGAGCTACACGCACAACGAGCTGCGTGGACTGCGCGTTGCGCACGACATCGACGCTGTTAGTGCTCACATTTACATATTTTTTACCCAGAATTAATTTTCTCCTGACCTAAAATGTTTGTCCCATGCTATATTTATTTTTACCGGCCTATTGTTGTTGTGTACAGATAGTGGATGAGCGCGAGGTGGTGCTGACGCTGGCCGACAAGGACGTGCTCGCAGAAGACAAGGAGGATGTACTCGTCAACGTCAACATCGTCGACGACGAGAGGACCAAAAAGGTAGCAGTCTAATTTTGTTTGGTTCTTTTAACCCTAGAGTGGGCGCGTCTCTTGGCGAAACGTCAGTGGGCGCGTGGGGAGCGTTTTGCCGCCTCTTGTCTTTGACCATTTTAACTAGTAAAAAAGCAATTTTTCTTAGGATTTAAATAATACACTACTTAGTAATAATAAATCAACATATTTATTCAATTCCTTTTTAAAAACGTAGGTTTAAAAAAACTTTAAGAAACTTAATATTTTAACTCTTTTTTCCTTCATCCTATATAATACACTTCAATACTTAAAAAATTAATTAAAAAATTAATAAGTTATATAATTTCTGAATCTACAGGATATGCTTCAACAAAAAAGTCTCCACAAAGTTACGTGCAATGTTCGTTGCACAGCAACTTTGGGAATCTAGAACACCCTTTTTTCGTGCGCCTATTTTTCTGTGATTGATAGTAACTGCATTTGATCTCCTTTTTTGAAGAAATGCTTGTTCTGATGTTACAAAGGGAGCAATTTGGTTCTTCAATGGAATATTTAAAATTTCTATAGAAGACCTTTGGGTCATATATTGCTTGATAAGTACCATGGCAATTTCTTTCAAATACTCTCTGCGTAGCATCAAATGTTCAGTGGTTCATCATCGTCCCTGGACGTACGTGTTGGAGATTTATCACCACCTGTTTGTATTCTATGTGTTCTACAACGAGATCGAAGCTACTATAGCATACTAAAGTCGCTGATGAACGGCTAGTTATATCTGAAGTGGATGTCCGTTGGCGACAAATAGGTGTTATTTTGGAAAGCACAACAATCAAGGAAAGTTTTTTTTAGAAGCGTCACTGTGGCTGACTGTTCTGTTTCTGTGTTGTGCTCACTATGTTGACTAGATTTATCACTATCTGAAACATTTCCATCAACAATCTGTGCACTAGCATCTTCAAAATCTGATATTTTTGCCGAGACAATATTTAAGCTGCCATTTTGTCCGTTATTTAATTTTGTCAATTGTTGACTTATTTATCAATATAATACTTTTAAATCCTAAAACAATTATTTTTAACAATAAATGCACCAGAAAATAATTATAGTCTACATTCCAAATTTGCAAAACATACATTACACAATTTAACTTACGTGAGTGGGCGCGCGGTGAGCAATTTGCCGCTCACCGACACCTGGTGGTAACAAGCTTCTCCTCAAGCGAATTCCCGTGCACTGATGGCGTCCAGCCTTTAGGCACACGTTGCTAAAGAGAGTAGGGCCAGCTACTAAAAATTGCAAGCTTAACAGCCGATTGTTTTTAAAATTATTAACGTTTTTTTGGCGCGGGCGGCAAAATGCTCATAGCGCGCCCACTCTAGGGTTAATTTGAAGCTGATGAAAAAAAATCAAGGTGTTTCTTTGCCAAAACTTTTTTGTCTGTATTCTCTCGATTTGTATGCAAGTGAAAGGCTTCCCTATGGTTTTGATGTAAAAACATGTATTGAAATATTATATCAATGAACTTTTTCCTCAGAATCTTCTGGAAGCAAAGAAGGCCAAGACAGGTTACCGCGCGTACGACGACGAGGCGGACTTGGAGGCGGCTGCGCTGGGGTACGCGCGACCCGTGCTCGCCAAGTATGATGACGAGATCAACAAGGAGAAGGAAGCCAAGAGCCGCGGGTTCGTCATCGGAGACGACGATGTACTCGACGCCAAGAAGTTCAGGGATATGATGGTGAGATAATACATTGAAAGGACTATCTTACAGATACCTATGTTCTTTTTATTTGTTAGAAAATCATCTAACACCCTGGGTGGTGTGGAAAGTACTGTCAAACTTGACTAAAAACAATCTTGTTTTTTCCATTGCCAGAGGTGGTGTACTTATGGTGGTACATCCAGCATATCATTTAGAATAAAAAAGTATTTTCAGTAAAAAATCGTCTATTAAAAAGACAAGCAATAAGGGTAAAAATTCATAGGGCTAGCATTAAATGTTGTAATAGTTGAGAAACTGTCGATATATCATTATTATCAGTATTCAGTAATTTTAATTCATGATTGTGTCCACAGAGACAAGACCGTCTGCAGGGCGGCGGTGACAAGCGCCTGGAGTCTCTCCAGCTGCCCGCGCTGCGTATCGCCTCCGACTACCTGGACGAGCACGAGATACAGGCCAAGTTCAAGAAGACCAAGAGAAAGGTAACAGTTTCACCATTTTAATGAGATTCGAGAAAGATTATTGATTTTAATAAATATTTTATTATTTAACGGTAACTTGGGTGTATTTCAAATGAAAATTGTATTGTTTTTTTGTAGGGCAAAATTCGTAAGAAGGCTAAACAAGAGCCTATCGATGTGGATGACTATGATGCTACAAACGCTCCACTCGACACTGACGATACAGGTAACATACACTCTTCTACTTTTGTCCTACTATTGAATACTTGATACTTATGTCTCTGAAGTGAGATGAACAATTTAATGTCTGTTTTTACTGACAGAACTACACATAATCATCATTTTTATGTCGCCTAATTTTTACGAAGACGAGCATAAGTTTAGTGATGAAAAATTATTACTCTGTCTCTGCCACTAATTACTATGAATAATTAATTTGAATATGCTTTGTTTCGTAGAAGTGAAGCCCGAGCTGCTGTCGAAGCCCCTGGCAGTGGACGAGGAGGAGACGGAGCCCGACACAGAGCTGCAGGCGGCACTCGCGCGCGCGAGGCGCCTGAGGCAGGCGGAGCTGGCGGAAGAGGCACAGTTCAAAGTGCCCAAGGTATGGAATCAAACATTATATAGGGTGAATTTTTCAACTGGGCGTGGATGGCTACTTTCGAAACTATGAGGAATATCTAAAAACGTTGAAAGGAGTCTCGAGGCCGATTTTGACGAAAACTAAAACTGCATCATTGGATTTTAGAAAAATCAAAAATCCTGGCCAGGAATCGAACCCGCTGATTTTGGAAAAAAAATCACACCTTGTATTATTACACCGTCCGATAGTGTTGCTAATAAGGATCAAATTCTGGGAAGTAATCATACACGGCAAACTTAAGGAAATGGCAGATTTTTATGAAATTGCTATTTTTCCATGTTACTTTACATCTACTGAGCCATAATTTATTCGAAATAAAATTTCATTGTTTTCAATGTCTCACAGGATTTGACGTTTCAACAATCCCACTGTACTTAGCATTACGACATTATTGAGTTGAACTAAAAATAGCATTATTTCAAAGAAGAAACGGTAACTAATGTTTCAAATACAGTCTTTTGCCTTGAAGATTAATCAGTTTTTTTGTAATTAACGTTTTCCTTAAGTTGCCGTATATGATTACTTCCCAGAATTTGATCCTTATTAGTAACACTATCGAACGGTATAATAATACAGGATGTGTTTTTTTTCCAAAATCAGCGGGTTCGTTTCCTGACCAGGATTTTTGATTTTTCTAAAATCCAATGAAGCAGTTTTAGTTTTCGTCAAAATCGGCCTCGAGACTCCTTTCAACTTTTTCGATATTCCTCATAGTTTCGAAAGTAGCCATCCACGCCCTGTTGAAGAATTCACCCTGTATAGTATGTACCACGAAAAGTTAAACATGTATTGATTAATTGTCCATAAAAGTATCACTGCAAAACGATCTTTATTTCAACATCAAATGCTGTTTTGTAGTTGACATTTTTTTTAGATTATAAATCTCTACTTACACAAACCAACATTTCAGGCTATAATCGAAGCTTTACAATATAAAAAGTCGTTTAATAGACAAATAATTTTATATTCGTGTATTTGTAGGTAGAAGAGATCCTGGAGCGCGTGAAGGAGGAAGAGCCGGGCGAGGAGGAGGGCAGCAGTACCATGGTGCTGGACGCGACCGCTGAGTTCTGTCGCACGCTCGGAGACATACCCACGTACGGCCTAGCAGGGAACCGAGACCACGACGCGGAGATTATGGTAATGTTACATAGCACTATGTTATTCCTGAGCAATATGGCCTGCCCATTGCCACTTCAGCTTGCTAATCCGGTGGGCTATATCGGTCAATTTAGTTCGCCTACTCCTCATTTCGGGTTCGATCACCTAAAGAAACACCGAAAATAGACCTCTTCATAGCTTGTTGAGCGACTTTGAGATGAGGCCGATGGTGATAGACCACATTTCTCTGATGGTCGAAAAGTATTAGAGAGGAGTCCACGGACTAGCAAGCGCAGGGTAGGACGTCCATCTTGGACGGACGACCTTATAAAGGTCGCCGGTAGACGCTGGATGCAGGTCATTTCCAACCGGTATATGTGGAGATCTAAAGGAAAGGCCTATGTTCAACAGTGGACGTCCTATGGCTAAGATGATGTTGTTACTTCTAAATAGATACGGCCTTATTACAAAAACTAAATAAACCTTGGTTTAAACCTGTACTAACAAGTCCAAGCTTATCTTCAGAACCATGGTTTAAATTTCTCCGTATTACAAAACTTAGATAAAACGTAGACTTTAGTACCCTCATTTGAACCATTGTCTTAACATTTAAATACGCCATGTGTACTAACAATTAAATCTAGCACGGTTTAATCCATTTTGGGTGAAAATAACACAAAAACAACAACACAATGAAAAAGTAGCTTTGAGAAACTTTGACACACCTTTGACAGCTACGACTGTTAGACCATGGTTTATCGCAAAACCAAGATTTGTAATAACGTTTGTGTAAACCATAGTTTTTGGTGATGTAAACCTTGGTTTTTAGTTAAACCCCATTTTGTAATAAGGCGGATTGGGTTTAAAATTTACAACTGACTGCAGTATATTAAATCACATTTTTTCCCGCTTCTGCTAACTGTCAATTATTCTGTTTATTATCATCATCATCATCATTGTTTAGAAAATCAATTCTAGAACATTAACTTGTGTATTTAGGACTTTGAGCGCGAGGACCTGGAAGCGGAGCCCGAGGCGGAGAGCGGCGCGGGCGCCTGGAGCCGCGTGGAGCCCGGCAGCTCCCGGCCGGCCGAGCTGGCGGCCGCCGGCGCCGGCCTGCAGGCGGAGCCCTCGCTGGGCGCCGGCGTGTGGGGCGCGCTGCAGCTGGCGCTCAGCAAGGGCTACCTGGAGCGAGCCGGCACCGCGCCGCAGACCAACTCCGCCGCCAAGCATCTGCTCACCGCCCGCCACTACTCCATCGAAGATAAGACATACGGGTACAGACATCTTTCTTACAAGCATTGTCCATATGAATTTCTGATGGTTTTTAATGCCATAATGATTTTACACCATACATGGAAAACCTACTATTAAAATATTGGCAAAATCTTTGATTAATTTAAATCTTTTATTTCCAGTGAGGACGACAAGTACGGTCGTCGTGAGCGCGGCGGACACTCAGGCCCGCTGCAGGACTTCCGTGAGAAGAACAACTTCCGGCCGAACATCAAGCTGGAGTACGTGGACGACGACGGCAGGCCACTGTGTCCCAAGGAGGCCTTCCGCTACCTGTCGCACAAGTTCCACGGCAAGGGCCCCGGCAAGAACAAGCAGGAGAAGCGGATCAAGAAGGCCGTGCAGGAAGGGGTGAGATATTACTACTGTACATAACTAGCTCATGAAGAAAACAAGCTGTAGTTATTCCCCGTGTAACTTCATCATATTTCGTATTCCGACATTTTAAATACAATTTCGTAGTAAAAGTATATGCTCATTTCGTTCTCAATGTCTCAGGTTACTATGTTTTTGTTAAATTTCGTAAGGATCGTTACCATGATTGAAAACAGATGAAAATGTCATTAACAGACGAAAATACTATAACATTTAATGATATAAAAATGTATGAAGAGTATTAAAGTTCTATTTTAATCTATTTCTAGCTAATGAAGAAGATGAGTTCAACGGACACGCCGCTGGGTACACTACAGATGTTGCAGGACAAGCAGCGGGAGACGCAGTCGCCCTACATCGTACTCAGCGGCGTCAAGCGCGAGAACGCCAACTAACTCCACTGTGCATCTCCTGCAGCATATTGACGGCACGGCATCGATGAATTTTATGAAAAATAATTAAATTACTAATACACACACAAGCAAGTTCCTTAATGAGATATTAGAACCGTGCTCCAATTTAAAATAATAGGCGTGATCTGTCGATTTTGGAGTAAACAGTTTGCTGACAATATATCAAATCAATCTAAAAACCGATTCGCGTCGATAAATTACTCCATAATTCCATTTCATGACAATTTCAAAGTTGTTTAGTGAAATTAGCAAAATATTAGTGACGCTCTGGTTACCGGATGGAGCTGTGTGGTGTACTCTGACCGTCACTGACGGTACAAGGGCACCCACCATGATGCTCAGCTCCAACTTAAATCACAGCAACAATTGTACACTCTTAACATGCACCTCGACTTGTAGAATACCAATACGCCTCGATAACCAAACTTGTTTGTATATTTTCTGATGACCTGATTTTGTGGCAATAAATACATTTTAGACCGACAAGTTCTTTCATTTCGAGTACCGTAAAACGGGGTGAATAGGGACGCAGGGGTGAATCGGGACAAAACTTTAACAGGGATTTAAATGTTGAATTAATGTGATAGGTTACCAACAACTACTCAATTTTATTTATTGATTAATACTACATTAATTTGAAACCTTGTTGGCAACATACCATCATAATTTTTCGTTAAAATCCACTTTAAAGTTTTGTCCCGATTCACCCCTGCGTCCCTATTCACCCCGTTTGACCGTACGTTTCGAAAAGACCTCTCCATAACGACCCTATTACAGAGAACGTTGATGAAATTGAAATAACAAAAATATTAAAAAAAAATGTTTTATTGATTTACAAAACTCAACAGCATATACATAAAAATAACTTACAACACACCCTAATTTATTGTGTGAATTTATTATTACACGGCAAGAAGTAAACTTTCAGGTTTGCTAGATAATATTTATTTAGTATTTTTTTGAAGGTGTTATTGTCCATAACGTTATCAACAATTAGGACGGCACCGTTGCTTAGCTTTGCCGACATCGACCGAAATGCTCAAATAAATATATCTAAAGCTCATTACGCACTGTCGACTGGTCGCAGGCGTCTTGGTCGCCAGTCGCTCGCCTAAATTTCGGTCGCCGAGGAACTGAGTCGCTGGCGACCAGTCGACAGTGCGTAATGGCTCTAAACAACAATCATATTATAGTCTATGATAAATACTGAAGGGCTCGGACATTTATAGCCTCGTAAATAATTCGTAGATTGAAGTGTAGGATTAATATGAAACAAAAGATAAATGTAATTGAAGAAAGGAAACAGATAATGTACTCATCACCGAGTCAATCAAAGTTATCACTGTGATTGCATTATGAGATTTAAAATGCACTTATGCAACTTTTTTAGCTGCAGGAATGTTCATACAAAAATATATTTACACAAAACTTAGCTAAGATATGCATTATTGCTGAATTTACTTGTTATACACAAAACTTTTGAAAATATGAAACAGTCTTATGAAAAGGTTTAAAGGAGATAAAGATACTATTATTGTATACATTCAATTACTAGCTACATAATATGGGTCTTATTCTCTAAGCATTGACTTCGCCATTAACGAATGTTACGATGTGGAAGCTTTTGTAAAGCTACGAACATTCCGTGAGTACCGTTGATTAATTGTATCTAAGATTAACAAATGCGTAACATGAATTCTTTCTGGTTTGAAAAAATATATTCCACTATCTCGGTTTGCTTGCACGTACTGACTACGATGGAAGAAGGTTGTCATTTAAAACTATATGACCTGCATTCAATCTTTCTCATAATCGACACTGACGTGCGTTTTATAATTATATAACTTATTTGCTACTGGTAGGAATAAATTGAGCTGCCTAATTATAAAATTTATTCGAAAATAAACAGTTTTTATTAAATTCACAGATCCAAATACATGGTTTAAACAAAATATTTCCGCAAGTCATTATATTAAATATCCATCACTATACTTATTAAAGTATCTGTTTCTATCTCGTAATTATGAATATATATTTGGCACAAAGGTTACAAAACTATTGCTTTCATCTCGTGTCTTACACATACAATACATACATACTGAGGAAGACCGCTACTTATCTGTATTATATATTTACTTTGTTATAACTAGAGTGACTTACAGGCTACACAATATATTGCGTTTGTCTTTGACTCAAATCTACCTTGCTTGAAGAAGTGTACGTACTCTTTTTCCATTTAACGAAGACAAGTGATCGTGAAATGCCACTTGTTTTCAAGTAATATACTCATTGTTTTCAAGTAATATACTGATCTACTAGGAGATTGTCCATGCAGTCTTTAAGTAATCATCACACATTAGCATTCCATTTTTCGATTAATTACCATAAATACACATATTTATGAGTTTATTATTTAGGTATTCTATACAATTTTAAGTAAATTAATATTTTCGAGGTAAAGTATGATATACGGTATCGAAGCCAGGCAGGCAAGTTCAACCTGTGATATGAATTTTCCATTTTAGTTTAAAAGACTGTTCAGTCATAGTTTATAAATATTGGACACTTCTTTACCAGAACTATCTTCTATCTATATATATAAAAATGAAACCCGTTTTTCGTTGTCACGACATAACATGAAAACGGCTTGACCGATTCGGATAATTATTTTTTTGTTGTGTTTCTAACCATCGGGACCGGGTTTTAGACCGGGTCCTCCACCCGTGCGAAGCCGGGACGGGCCGCTAGTTAATTATAGAAAAAGGCAATCAACCGACTCTTTTTCGACCAAAGTAAAATCGATAGATTACTTAATTCTTCGCCGCGCAGTCAGCGCTGGCGAGAACTGGTGTCACATAGAGTAGTTCGTTTTTATTGACTCACTAGTTTATTGTGTGGTTGGGGCAGCTGCCTACTCTTGTATCACAGGCTGTACCTAAGCTGTCCCAGTCCGTGTACGATGCTAGTCAGCAGTGCTTCGCCCTCGACTCTGACCGTGTCCCCCCAGCACCTGTTCTGTCAGAACAGTCCGCTGGCGGGCACGATGCGCGCGGGCGCGGGCCGGGTGCCGCCGCCGCTCTCCCAGGCCACCACCACGCCCGAGCCGTAGCAGCCGAACAGCAGCTGGGAGTCACTGCTGTATGTCAGGCTGGAGAAAGAACAAGGATGTTACAATAACTCAAACGACCCTATGAAACATCAACAATCAATATAGAACATATAGTAATCATCATAATCTATTAATCCTTCGTCAACAACGTGTGGAGTTCCACATAGGGTGGAATTCTGGAATAAAATCTTGAGATCGTGTCGTTTCTTGACAGGACTCAACTAGACGACGCCATATACCTGAGGTTTTCCATTAGTCATCGATTTTTGACTACTCTAAAACAACCAGAGATTTGCAAATAACAGCCGAAACCAACGTGGTTTAATGGCTAACCCCAATTTAACTTTCGATCGATTTATAGTACATTGTTCACCGAGAGGAGAAAGTGACCGATTACCATCGAGAGTATCGTTTAAAGGCCGAGGCGTAGCCGAGGAAAAAAGGTTAAAATACCCGAGATCGGGAATCGCACTTTCTCTCGAGTGATACATAGTGCTTTATACTACACCTACGAGGAAAATAAATTACTTTCTACGAAAACTGAATCCTCAAACAACACACAAATTGAAAATGGCGCCAATGGCGTCTGCAATTTTCACATGTTCTTTTTTCAAATTGTTTATCCTGCCGCCGCAGGGTCGCACTGCCAGCCCGACACCATCCAACACAACAATTAAAAAAGAAAAAACACGTTAGAAATGGATTTTCATACACTTTTCTCTCCCGCTCAGATGCGTTTTCTCCCCGCATATTTGGTCGATATGCAATGACGTACTTTCTACCGTAAATTTGATAAAGTAACAAGGTACTTTCCAAGCAGGTGTAGTATAAAAGTATCTGTCACCTGAGCAGGGCAGTCCTGGTGTCAGGCGGCGGTATGTAGAGCAGCGGCCGCAGGTCCCAGGAGGAGTACAGTCGCACGGCGCCCGTGGCCAGGCCGGCCGCGATACAGTTCACACTGGTCTCACCTGAGCAGGGCAGTCCTGGTGTCAGGCGGCGGTATGTAGAGCAGCGGCCGCAGGTCCCAGGAGGAGTACAGTCGCACGGCGCCCGTGGCCAGGCCGGCCGCGATACAGTTCACACTGGGTCTCACCTGAGCAGGGCAGTCCTGGTGTCAGGCGGCGGTATGTAGAGCAGCGGCCGCAGGTCCCAGGAGGAGTACAGTCGCACGGCGCCCGTGGCCAGGCCGGCCGCGATACAGTTCACACTGGTCTCACCTGAGCAGGGCAGTCCTGGTGTCAGGCGGCGGTATGTAGAGCAGCGGCCGCAGGTCCCAGGAGGAGTACAGTCGCACGGCGCCCGTGGCCAGGCCGGCCGCGATACAGTTCACACTGGTCTCACCTGAGCAGGGCAGTCCTGGTGTCAGGCGGCGGTATGTAGAGCAGCGGCCGCAGGTCCCAGGAGGAGTACAGTCGCACGGCGCCCGTGGCCAGGCCGGCCGCGATACAGTTCACACTGGTCTCACCTGAGCAGGGCAGTCCTGGTGTCAGGCGGCGGTATGTAGAGCAGCGGCCGCAGGTCCCAGGAGGAGTACAGTCGCACGGCGCCCGTGGCCAGGCCGGCCGCGATACAGTTCACACTGGTCTCACCTGAGCAGGGCAGTCCTGGTGTCAGGCGGCGGTATGTAGAGCAGCGGCCGCAGGTCCCAGGAGGAGTACAGTCGCACGGCGCCCGTGGCCAGGCCGGCCGCGATACAGTTCACACTGGTCTCACCTGAGCAGGGCAGTCCTGGTGTCAGGCGGCGGTATGTAGAGCAGCGGCCGCAGGTCCCAGGAGGAGTACAGTCGCACGGCGCCCGTGGCCAGGCCGGCCGCGATACAGTTCACACTGGTCTCACCTGAGCAGGGCAGTCCTGGTGTCAGGCGGCGGTATGTAGAGCAGCGGCCGCAGGTCCCAGGAGGAGTACAGTCGCACGGCGCCCGTGGCCAGGCCGGCCGCGATACAGTTCACACTGGTCTCACCTGAGCAGGGCAGTCCTGGTGTCAGGCGGCGGTATGTAGAGCAGCGGCCGCAGGTCCCAGGAGGAGTACAGTCGCACGGCGCCCGTGGCCAGGCCGGCCGCGATACAGTTCACACTGGTCTCACCTGAGCAGGGCAGTCCTGGTGTCAGGCGGCGGTATGTAGAGCAGCGGCCGCAGGTCCCAGGAGGAGTACAGTCGCACGGCGCCCGTGGCCAGGCCGGCCGCGATACAGTTCACACTGGTCTCACCTGAGCAGGGCAGTCCTGGTGTCAGGCGGCGGTATGTAGAGCAGCGGCCGCAGGTCCCAGGAGGAGTACAGTCGCACGGCGCCCGTGGCCAGGCCGGCCGCGATACAGTTCACACTGGTCTCACCTGAGCAGGGCAGTCCTGGTGTCAGGCGGCGGTATGTAGAGCAGCGGCCGCAGGTCCCAGGAGGAGTACAGTCGCACGGCGCCCGTGGCCAGGCCGGCCGCGATACAGTTCACACTGGTCTCACCTGAGCAGGGCAGTCCTGGTGTCAGGCGGCGGTATGTAGAGCAGCGGCCGCAGGTCCCAGGAGGAGTACAGTCGCACGGCGCCCGTGGCCAGGCCGGCCGCGATACAGTTCACACTGGTCTCACCTGAGCAGGGCAGTCCTGGTGTCAGGCGGCGGTATGTAGAGCAGCGGCCGCAGGTCCCAGGAGGAGTACAGTCGCACGGCGCCCGTGGCCAGGCCGGCCGCGATACAGTTCACACTGGTCTCACCTGAGCAGGGCAGTCCTGGTGTCAGGCGGCGGTATGTAGAGCAGCGGCCGCAGGTCCCAGGAGGAGTACAGTCGCACGGCGCCCGTGGCCAGGCCGGCCGCGATACAGTTTCACACTGGTCTCACCTGAGCAGGGCAGTCCTGGTGTCAGGCGGCGGTATGTAGAGCAGCGGCCGCAGGTCCCAGGAGGAGTACAGTCGCACGGCGCCCGTGGCCAGGCCGGCCGCGATACAGTTCACACTGGTCCACCTGGAGCCCAGGGCAGTCCTGGTGGCAGGCCGGCGGTATGTAGAGCAAGCGGCCCGCAGGTCCCAGGAGGAGTACAGGTCGCCAACGGCGCCCAGTGGCCAGGCCGGCCGCAAGATACAGTTCACACTGGTCTCACCTGAGCAGGGCAGTCCTGGTGTTCAGGCGGCGGTATGTAGAGCAGCGGACGCAGGTCCCAGGAGGAGTACAGTCGCACGGCGCCGTGGCCAGGCCGGCCGCGATACAGTTACCACTGGTCTCACTTGAGCAGGGCAGCTGGTGTAGGCGGCGGTATGTTAGAGCAGCGGCCGCAGGTCCAGGAGGAGTACAGTCGCACGGCGCCCGTGGCCAGGGCCGGCGCCGCGATAACAGTTCACATGGTCTCAACTGAGAAGGCAGTCCTGGTTGTCATGCGGCGCGGTATGGAGAGCATGCGGCAGCAGGTCAGGAGGAGTACAGTCGCACGGCGCCCGTGGCCAGGCCGGCCGCGATACAGTTCACCACTGGTCTCACCTGAGCAGGGCAGTCCTGGTGTCAGGCGGCGGTATGTAGAGCAGCGGCCGCAGGTCCCAGGAGGAGTACAGTCGCACGGCGCCCGTGGCCAGGCCGGCCGCGATACAGTTCACACTGGTCTCACCTGAGCAGGGCAGTCCTGGTGTCAGGCGGCGGTATGTAGAGCAGCGGCCGCAGGTCCCAGGAGGAGTACAGTCGCACGGCGCCCGTGGCCAGGCCGGCCGCGATACAGTTCACACTGGTCTCACCTGAGCAGGGCAGTCCTGGTGTCAGGCGGCGGTATGTAGAGCAGCGGCCGCAGGTCCCAGGAGGAGTACAGTCGCACGGCGCCCGTGGCCAGGCCGGCCGCGATACAGTTCACACTGGTCTCACCTGAGCAGGGCAGTCCTGGTGTCAGGCGGCGGTATGTAGAGCAGCGGCCCGCAGGTCCCAGGAGGAGTACAGTCGCACGGCGCCCGTGGCCAGGCCGGCCGCGATACAGTTCACACTGGTCTCACCTGAGCAGGGCAGTCCTGGTTGTCAGGCGGCGGTATGTAGAGCAGCGGCCGCAGGTCCCAGGAGGAGTACAGTCGCACGGCGCCCGTGGCCAGGCCGGCCGCGATACAGTTCACACTGGTCTCACCTGAGCAGGGCAGTCCTGGTGTCAGGCGGCGGTATGTAGAGCAGCGGCCGCAGGTCCCAGGAGGAGTACAGTCGCACGGCGCCCGTGGCCAGGCCGGCCGCGATACAGTTCACACTGGTCTCACCTGAGCAGGGCAGTCCTGGTGTCAGGCGGCGGTATGTAGAGCAGCGGCCGCAGGTCCCAGGAGGAGTACAGTCGCACGGCGCCCGTGGCCAGGCCGGCCGCGATACAGTTCACACTGGTCTCACCTGAGCAGGGCAGTCCTGGTGTCAGGCGGCGGTATGTAGAGCAGCGGCCGCAGGTCCCAGGAGGAGTACAGTCGCACGGCGCCCGTGGCCAGGCCGGCCGCGATACAGTTCACACTGGTCTCACCTGAGCAGGGCAGTCCTGGTGTCAGGCGGCGGTATGTAGAGCAGCGGCCGCAGGTCCCAGGAGGAGTACAGTCGCACGGCGCCCGTGGCCAGGCCGGCCGCGATACAGTTCACACTGGTCTCACCTGAGCAGGGCAGTCCTGGTGTCAGGCGGCGGTATGTAGAGCAGCGGCCGCAGGTCCCAGGAGGAGTACAGTCGCACGGCGCCCGTGGCCAGGCCGGCCGCGATACAGTTCACACTGGTCTCACCTGAGCAGGGCAGTCCTGGTGTCAGGCGGCGGTATGTAGAGCAGCGGCCGCAGGTCCCAGGAGGAGTACAGTCGCACGGCGCCCGTGGCCAGGCCGGCCGCGATACAGTTCACACTGACACCTTCCGGCGCGTTCGAGTAGCAGATGCATGTCACTCGCTCACACACTTTAACGCTCCCTGTAAATTAATCAATTTTCTAAACCTGCTTCATGACGCGATTCTTCAAAATAAAAATGAAAATCGTCTTTGCTACTACGATATAATGATGCAATTCGACTGACTTACGTCGTCGTGGCGAGCGTGTTTTGTTTATCATCTACCCTTATGTCAAACAGTCGTAGTGGAAAGGGAGATTTCCACATGTAGTTGGAATTGGTCGAATTGCGTTGCATCATCAGAAAGCTCGTTTGTGTTTTTTGGGAGTATTTTCCGTGAAAGAGTAACAAATATCTTAGGATAATACTCACCAACAAACCTCGCGTTGACAGTATGCACTCTGATCAACGACTTGTACTTATACGCGGCGTCCTTCTCGTACGCCTCAGCGCTGTTGTCGCCGACGTCGGCATCAGGTGTCACGTCACCGCTGACGTCACCGTTGACGTCGCTGGTGACGTTGCTGGCCATGTCATGCACTGACGCGATGTCACAGAGCGTCTCACTGATGGTCACGTGGGTTACTGAGAGCATGTCGCGGTTCGGTAGCGTGCGGATGTAGATTAATCTGGGAAGAAAAGGAATATTTTGTTCGATAATGTGAAAATATTAACTTTTCAGAAATTATGTAATTTTTGAAGGCTTTTAAGTGATAAATCAGGCATTTCCGATATTTCCCGTTGTCTGATGTGTCCGAGTTTTCGCTTTAGCACACGTTCATGTTCACGGCTGTGATATAGCATGGGGAGGCGAGCGGTAAGATCAAATTTATAGAAATGGCGGCAGGTCTAGTGATGAATTATATTATTCATATTACAAAGTAATTAATATCTGATTCATGCCGTTCGTCGCCCTGCACACCCTGTAGACCAAAGACATGAACAGGCCGTAACGTCGTTCCGAAAATAACTCTCGTTCGCGCAATTTTTTCATATTTCCTTTGGAATTCACACTCAGAATCAGAATTTGATTGTGTAATTTTATTATGTTAATACATACTTGTACAAGTCCCACAGCACGATGTGTCCGTCGCTGCTGGCGCTGACGAGCAGGCCTGCGCGTGCGCACACGTGCAGGCCCGACACGGGCGCGGCGTGTGCGTGCAGGGCGCGCACGTGCACGCGCGGGCTGCCCGCCACCTCGCGCACGCGCAGCATCAGCACGCGGCCCGACGAGTGGCCCAGCACCAGCGGGTACGGACAGCCCGCCGTCACACAGGACGAGGCTACTTTTGTTATCTGTGTAGTAACGATGTACAGACTTTAAAAGACAATTTGAAAATAAAAGGAGCAGAATTAAACGAGAAGAGAAGGGTGAAGAGGCCCCGTTCATCACCACTGCTCTCAAATTGGTGAAGGAAAACACTGTGGGGAAACCGGGACGTCCTAAAACCAACATTTCGAAGACACGTGAGATCTACCAACCCACATTGGGTCTATGCTGTTAAGGCCCTACCCTACTTCATTATATCTTAAACCGCTCGCACGTGCATGTACAACGCACTATTGCTTGCACTTTCTTATTCATTTCAAAAATTCGAAAATCTAAATAACATAAGACCTGCTTTATAGTTAGTTCAGTTAACATAAAAAGTTTCATAATCTAATTTTAAGTATTTTATGATAGTCAGCGGTTTATTGTTTAGTTTAGAGGTAACTTTGGAAGTTTTTTCTATCTTATTTTATGGAATCGTGTTTTCGCCAAACATAAGCCCTAACATTAATTCTCAACTTTACCATATATTTATTTCAAAATTAATGCTGCAGTATTTTCGTCGTATCAGAGGATTCTGCTTAGCCATTTGAGGTAGTATGGCCTCTTAAGGCCCACTCCTCATAGAACAGAAGTCTGTGTCCCAGTAGTGGGACAATTTATTTTAATTTTATTTGATTGATGATGAGTTTAGTAATACCTGGTCGAGCGCACACACATGCAGCAGCAGGTCAGGTCGCGTGTCTCGTCGTCTCTTCAGTCTGACGATGTTGTCGGAGTGTCCCCACGACACCAGCGCCAGCGGCTGCTGACCGTTGTTCTGTGTGCTGCTTGACGCTTCTCCTAAAATGAAGGATGAGTTGATGATACATTTAATTGTTTATTATAAGTATTGGTTTATACGAATACATTTCATATTTAACCGTATAGTTCGGTACCGACCCCTTTAGGGGCGCGACAAGCTTACCTACGCTGGCTCATTAAGTGCCCCTAAAGGGGCAGACGTTGTAGTCATACGACATCCTCATTATAAATTTAAAAAATATAATATTCTCTGCGTTAAATCCTATGAGTGCGCATTAACTAAGAATGTTTAATAAAAAAATGTTTTGTTCACGTCATTAAAACTTCTACATTTAGCGCGCATTTTCTTAATTTACCATAACAAAATTAAAAAGTGTAAATACGACTGTCGCCATTTTAATGGCAATGCTGGGTTGGGCTAAAAATCATAAAAAATGTGGTTTTCGGACATCCAACGAACCATTATACGAGGGATGAATAACTCGTCATTTAGTATTGTTACGAATGCATACATTATTCAACGTAAATTAGCAGTGGTAATGAAGAATATGATATCTGAACTCGAAGTTTCGCGCCACTTTTGTTTGTTTACATTTTTATTTTTCACTTATAACACACACACGCGCTTAAATACTCAATAACAATTAAGATAAATATCATGACAAATGTTATAAGTAACGTAAAAAAGTCCAGATCTTGGCGTAATTCTCTAATACAGAGCCAATAACACGTATTTTTCATTACCACTACCCAATTTCTGTTCGTAATCGACAACCATGTTTATTTTTTTTAATCGTAATGATGTGTGAAAGCGAGTATTCTAATCGATTCCATAATTGAATTTTTTGTCAACTCGAGTGAAAAAATAGGGAATCGATAAATAGAAATTAAAACAAATCAGTTTTAAGCTTAGAATACAATTATTATTTATTATAATATTTTTAAAGCTTTTATAATAATTTTATCTATATTTTAATTTCTAAAAAACAATATAGACAAAGCAACAATGTCAGTAAAAAAATATGTTTGAATGCGCGCCAATTTTATTAATTTTCAAAATTTGAAATAGGAATGCGCTCGCTGTTCAAAATTTAATTTATTAGCAATTTTTGAATGTGCATTTATTTTGTACAATAATAGAATTTAGGCTGAATGAATATAGAATGCCTTTCCTTGGATCTTGATATAAAGGCTTAAATCAAATGATTTTGTTTCTCACTAAATATATAGAAGTATTTTTTTTTTTAATGTTTTGTAAGGTTGGTTTGGTCGCGGGCATGCGGACAGCGAGAAAAGGGCAACTCGCTGTCCGACTATAAACCATGCCCGTGTCGACGGCGCGTCGTCCACACGCGCCTCAAAGAGCGTCATCAAAATGATGGGGCCCCCTCACAGAGGGCCAAAGCCTGCCGGGGTCGCGGGACTTATTTTCATCACCGTGACCCCGGAACATAAAGAGCTATTGAAGGACACCGCGGTAAAATCCGCGGTGTCCAGTGCAAGTCACTCCCTCCCGCCCTGCCCGGGGCGGGAGGACTCATTTGATGATTTTACCACGATAAAAAAAAGGTTGGTTCGTCATATTAAGTACAAACACCGGCACTTAAACCTACCTCAATCTGTCAATTTCCTTCAATAGATTTTCAACCTTAACACAATAGTGGAAGGTTAATGATCGATTGGTAAAATTTGACAGATTTGGGTAGGTTGACCTGCCGGCATGCATACGTTATTGAATGCGTGCAGATATTATTAAAGCCCGCTTAGGACACGGACACACATTCGTCTCGGACCCTAGTCCTTGAGCGGACGGTGAGTTACACAAAACTCGTCGTTCGCAAGCCCGCTACTACAATAATTTTGCAAAAATTAAGTAGGTGTCTTTAGATTTTTGTTATCAACTTGCTTGTAAGAAATCGAACTTGTAAATTAAAAAAAAAACACGGTATATTTGTACACTATTTGAAAGGGTCGTTGTGAAGGATCAAATTCGGTTAAGTATAATCTATAATTTAGTCATCGTACGCAGGTCATATTCAAAATTCGCGCCAAATCACTAAAAGTTCGAATTTCAAAAAATTCGGTATGTACTCGTATTTGTATCGCGAGGTGATTATAAAAATTTGAAATGAGAACACGATGTTGTGAACTTAATTGTAGTGAGCTACGGCCATTAACTAAAGCTTGAATCGATTTATTATAAAAAATCTTTTACCAATACGTTTCTGGAACATTGATTGCTGGAAATTGATATGCCAAAAAAAAAATTAATGCTGTAACTATATTTTTTATCAAAATCGGCCACCAGACTTGTTTCAGTATTTTTCGCTATTCCTTATAGATTCAAATTTAGCCATTCACGCCCAACAGGAAATTCAAATTATTTATTACTGCAAGGAATCATTTGATCCGAATTAACGAAGACACAGTATGAATAAACTTTAGGATTTATTTTAAATTTAGAAGACACACACACGTTTGACCTCCATTGAAACACAGATATTTATTTCTATTCAAATCATGAAAAAAAATAATTGCGTAATAAAAAAATCATCATACGAAATAATACTTAAAATATTATAAAAAGAGTCTTCAGATTCAGTTTCATAGATTTATTGCAGGGACTAAACTAACTATAGTCAAATAAGCAGATAAATCAGTCCATGCTCTATGTCTTGTTTTACTTTTTTTTCATGTTCGATTATATTGCGATTATCGATTAGGCTGAAAGAACCTTTTTAATCGTTATGTGAACATTGGGATTGCGGTCAGCACTAAGAAGTGTCATGTTGCAACATAGTTTTTGCTAATTTTTATGAAGACTTTGATCTTATTATTTATGAAATTATGTATGAACACTGGCAAATCTAATAATGTATATAGTAAGTTACTTTATTTGTTTCACTGTTTAACACGTTTTTTTCATCTGAGAAGCTTGTTTATGTACATATTTTCACCATATCTAAATTACCTAGTTTTTGGAACGATGTAGCATTTTGTATGTTACACACATTTTACAGTAGAATGAGGCAGTTTTAGTGACCTCAACATGTTCTCAGAGATATTGCTCACAAACTTATCGCATGAAATAGCTGTAGTAACATATTTTTGATTAAAATATGGATGCTGAAAGTTGACAAAAAATCTTGAGTATTATCTCAAATTTCGAATCACCCGGTCGACTCAGCTGATGTGTCATGTGTCAAAATTTTGTCGTGCAGAGTGGTTAAGTATGTAATGTGCCAGTACGTATTAATGCCACAGAACAAATGCAACTTATTCTAAGGGAGATATGATCTGGCTAGATGGAGCGATTAATCGCAAGTATGAAGACGACGTTAAGAGACGTTTAGAGAAAAAAAAAACAGTTCTGTAAGCATCGTATTGAGTTATGATACAATAAGTAGGTACTGGAATAATAATGTCGTATGTATTAGTTCCAGTCTCACCGTGCATGGCGAGCAGCGCGGTGGCCCTGCTGACCACGGCCACGGAGCGCGCGTGCGGCAGCGCGTGCAGGGCCGCGGCGCCCGGCACCGCGCGCCGGCACAGCAGCAGCACGCCCGGCAGCCCGGGGGAGCCGCAGTAGCGGCCCCAGCGGGCGCCCGACACGCCCGCCCACACCCCGACCTGCACCAGAACGCTTATTATACACGCTTATTATAACTTTGAAACAAGAACGGTCTCAGAATTGAACCCTGCGGAACGCCCATGGTGTAAGCAAATCGTGCAGATCTCAGGAAATATATCAGTTATACAATGACTGATATTGTACTTACAGAAGTCAAAAGTTCAAAATCCCTGTCCCTCATACCATGAAGGTACTTTTATCTTACTTGATGTATTATGATACACATTATCAAAGGCTTTGGACAGATTGCATGAAATGCAAAGAACATCTTGCGATTCTTCTGGGAATTTGAATATGCTAAAGGATATGAATCCAGGGGTTCTGACGCGGTGTCTGCCCGGACATGCGTACCATGACAACGCAGTTTAGTATCTCTCTGCTGCCTGATCTAGTACCTGATCGGTGGCGTGTTGCGTGAGGTCGTGCTGTGCATGCGGGTGCGGTGCCCGCAGCAACTGTCGCGGCGCCTGCCCGTACGTGCGGACCATGGCTGCTGCGGCAGTACGGTCTACTTCCTCTTCCAGCGCTGAAGGATCGAAGCCATAGTATGTCTGAAAAAGATATAATGAAATAAAATGAGGCCATTTGAATAAAAAAAAAAATCGGGGCACAGGGTCATCATCTGCCTGCCTTTTTCAAACTGTATTGGGGTCGGCTTCTAGTCGAACCAGATGCAGCTGAATATCAGTACTTTCCATGGAGCGACTACCTATCGGACCTCCACAACCTAGTAACTGGGTAATACGATACCCCATGGTAAGAATGATTGTCAGACTTTTAGAGCTTTTAACTAATAGTAACGACTGTCCAAAGATCTACAGACAGCCGGGACCATCGGCTTTAAGTATTTTCCGAGGCACGGAGGAAACTCGCAATGACAGATGTTACCCATCCTCAGACCAGACTCGGCAAGCTCGGCTTAACCCGGAAGATCACTTTATGCTGCTGTAATTATGCGGTAATAAATACAGTTGACTCACGCAGGCCGGGAACACATTGATGGCATCGAGCGCGGGCTGTCCGGTCTGCTTGTACCCGAACACCAGGTCGATCCAGTGCGGCAGGTGCTCGGTGACGTGCGCGGACTCCAGCGCCTGGCGGTGGATCAGGGTGAACAGGCGGGAGTCGGCCGCCCAGGGAGGCAGCTCCACGTTGTCCACTGACGCGCCGCACTGGCGCGTGCCCAGGTTCAGACCTGGATAATTAACATAAGTATGATGAACCTATTTAATAGACTACCATGACGTCTTAAGAGCGCGTATTCTGAAAGTAGGCAACGTAGCAAATGGCTGTCATATATTTACAAGTTTTAATTAATTTTGCACTTTTACTGTATGAAAGTAAGAAATACGGCTGTAGTACACTAAAAAAGTACTAGGGAATGCAATAATTAATATCGTAACACCGAATGTATAGTTTTAGACGATATATAATGAAGCGATCACAACATTAAATTCAGTGTTTTAATTGCATTTCCCATATCAATTTTCTAGTGCTCTACAGAGCCATATTTCGTATTTTCATACAGTAGCATTGCCAAATTACTTAAAACTTGTAAATATTTGACAGCTATTAGCGACGTTGCCCACTTTCTGGTTACGCGCCCTTAAAGCGATATTGTTTCCACTGTGGGAAAGAGACAAAGCTATACAAGTCTTCTAACGTCATCTCGTTCCCACAATACAATCACTCTCGCTGGTAGGCCACCTGTGTGCAAACAGCATCCTTCTGAAGTCAGCCATGTTGTGACTGCGAGTGTCGTGCATCCCACGTACCTTCGTTATTGTGAAATAGTTCGGGCAGGTAAAACATCTCCGGAATAAGCTCCTTGACGTCAGTGGGCGAGTCGTTGGTGATCAACCGCCATGTTGTTGCTAGAGAGTGGAATGTTCGGTCTGGCATATCGAAGTTATTGTCTGGAAGAACAATCATGATATATCACGTTATTAAAGCACACTTTTCCTGCCTGAAAAGAGGCCCTAGGTGTCATAGAAATATTTGTGACCTCTCAAAGTCAGTTAGATGCGTAAATCACGACACATTTTCTTTTGTAACTTAAGCAATACCTATTAGGAAAATTGGCAACAGCACCAAGTTCAACTGAATGGTAACAATCACAAGATTTAATAATTTCAATACAGGTTTTTCAAAAAGTTCAATATTGGGCCCTTTCCTCTCTTTTATGCTGGGTGGATTTTTTAGTTAAACTTATATGAGCAAATTCAAAACTATGAAAAATAGCGAGAGATATTAGAATAAGTCTTTGGTTTGATTTTTGATGTATATTAAGTAAAAAACTACTAAAAATCTGTTTTCCTGGCAATCACTTCATCTCAAGGCTTGAGGGGTTTAGCAGTATAAGCTGCTAGCTAACTTATGCAGATACCTTGATAGTTGAGGAACAGCTCAGTGAAGGGCGGTATCCGCACTAAGTAGTGCAGTACTCCGCCGGAGTTGGAGTACAGGGAGGCGTAGTGATGTGGCTGACGAGACAGCAGAGGACTGCAGCCCTCGCGACGAGCCGCCTTCAGGTCCTGCAGGAGAAACTGGAATATTGTAATCCACATAAATCAAATGAAGCGTTTATTTAGTTTTCGTGCACTAGCCACACAAGAAACATTATATTAGAAGATACGTTTAGTGTATTCATGAATTTAATCACATGCGGTTGTCCGAATGTATTCGCGTCAAATTCACGACCTCTAAAATTAACATGACGTATTAAAGTGAGAGTAGTTCCACTGTGGGAACGAGATGGCGCTAGACGGCTTGTATAGCTCTCTCTCTTTTCCACAGTGGACCTATTCTCACTTGAAGACGTCATGGTAGGCCCTCTGATCCAAAAAGTTACTCACATTGTAAATATTAATATAATGCTGTTCTCTATTCTTATTCTGTATCGCCATGGGTTTGCTGAGATCCCTGAAGGACGCCGGGTCGTTCAGGTCCAGTATCCGCGAGGTGTAGTCTGCTATCACGAAGGGCAGCACGGGGTACTGCATGAGGTCGTTGTAGGAGCGGCCGCCGAGACCGTTCAGTCTCATCAGGTACTCCCAGTTCGTAATGCTGCCGTTACGCCACTGAGTCATAGCGTCTGTTAAAGTGTCGGGCTCGATTCTGGAGAACAAAAGGGGAGTTTGTTTTTAATCTTATGAACAAATATGGGAAAACAATAGCCGACCCAAAACCGTTCCTTGCGGAACTCCAAAAGAAAAAGTAATTAGTTAGTATGATAAATAACTAGTAGTCATATTTTTATGGGTATGATTTTACGTAAGAAATAAACAAATACAGGAGATTTCTGCAAATATTAATTAAATGTGTTTTTTGTCATATTATATTCGTGATCCACCTTGTCAAAAGCCATCTAAAAGTTCGTAAGTATAGCGTCAGTTGTGAAAATAGTAGCTCGACCCTAGGAACAGCTTCTGTGTAATATGTTTCAGTACCTGGCAGGTGGATGGTGCGTGTTGGCCAGCGCCTTGAGGAAGGCGGCTCGCTCCTGTGTGTCGCTGAAGGCCAACATGTGCGCGTGGCCTGAGCTCAGGAATAGCTCTACGGCTCGTTCCTGGAGGCACCAACGACGTGTGGCCACCTGTGAAATAACATTCATTTATCTTTATAAGGATCTTGACTAAATTGCGTCGTAGGGTGCCGTAATCCACCCAATGAAGTATCGTCGTGTGTACCTGCAGCACGTCCTCCAGCGCCCAGGCCATGGCCTGCGGCGCGGCCTGCACCTCGGGCACGTACAGCCGGTCCTTGCGCGGCGCCTGCGCGGGCACGTCGTCGGGCACGAAGTGCACGCTCTGGTCCGTGAGCAGCAGCTCCCCGTCCAGCTCGGCCTGCACGGTGACGCACGTGGCGCGCGCCATGTGCAGCACGGTCTCGTGCAGCTGCAGGCGCGCCACCAGCCCCGAGCGCACCGCGCACCAGCCGCCCACCACCGAGCGCAGCGGAGGGGGGGCCGCCGACAGATCTGGGGGGAGTTATAGTACGCTCTTATAACTTAATGCTGCTCCTCAACCGAAATACTAAAAGGTAAGCTTTTGGGGAACTATAGTTATTTGAGTTGTGATTTGAGTTATTAAAACCCATCATCATCTTCCTGCCCTTATCCTATTTTACTTGGGGTCGGCGCAACACGTTTTTTTCTTCCATTCTCCCCTATCAAAGGTCACCGAATCATTTACTTCTTTTTCATTCATATCATCCTTTACACAATCCATCCATCTTTTCTTTTGCCTTCCCCTTCCTCTCCATCCATTACATTCAAACTCATCAATCTCTTAGCCACATGAGTCTCATCCCTCCTCATCACATGTCCATACCAAGACAAACGACTTCCTTTCATTTTTTCTGTAACAGGTGCTACTTTCAAACTTCCTCTCATAAACGTATTCCTTACTTTATCCATTCTTGTCACTCCACACATCCATCTCAGCATCCTCATCTCTGCTACATGCAATCGTTTCTCATCCATCTTTTTCACAGCCTAGCATTCCGATCCATACAATACGACAGGTCTAATCACGGATTTGTATATTTTCCCCTTTAACTTGAGGGGCATCCATGGGTCGCAAGTTGTTCCGGTGACCTGTCGCCATTACATCTATCCCGAGTTGATCTGGTGTGTTATATCCCGGTCTACATCGCCATCTCCTTGAACAAGGAGATGGCGATGTAGACCTAGACGAGTTATTAAAACCCGGTGCATGCAAAATCATGTATGAATGACTACTACTGAACTACGAATAGAAAAGGGCCTGGAGTTGATCCTTGGAGCACACTCATTTTGACTAATGACACATCACCTCTTTTCCACGTTCAATTTGGTGCGTGTTTATAATTTTTAAACGAAAAAAATTATCATCAGGTTGTCAACAAATACCATATACCTCTAACGTGGGACTTTAGAGGCATATGGGAATTTACAACTCTTACATATTGTAGTCAATACAGTCGAACGCTTCTGAGAGATCATCGAATACGCCAATTGCATCCTTGAACTTCCAAAATGTGATGAGTTTTTCCACCTACTACAGTAAAATTCACATAACTTTACACATAATAATGAGATATAGTCATAAATGTTATAATGAACTCACCAGCCTTATGTCGATGTTGTGGCTTGAGAAACTTGTCAGGTATGTGCAGGTGCGCTCGTCGCAGTCGCACGCGCACGCGGCCCGGACCCTCCGTGGCGTCCAGCTGCCACGAGCGAGGGTACGAGCGGGGAGAGTGCCACACCGCTGGGAAAACAATATTACAATGTTGAAGAACATTTCAGTAATCGTTCAATATTAGCAATTTATTCGCTAATCCAAAAGAGTCTTTCGGGTTAGCGAACAAATTAACAACAACAAACACATATTATAGAGTGATGGATCTCGTCCCGCGTATAGATATTAGGTTGCATAAAGGTTACGCGCGCACATTTTAATAGAACAACTCAAAATCTCACTTTATTACACGAAAAGAAACACATTTCCAGTACAGTCGCGTCGTGTTGTGTCTCGGTGTGAATTGACCTGTAGATCGTAGGATAATCATAGCCTTGCCGGGGTTGAGAAGGACACCGTGGATTTTAGTCAGTACAAGTCTGACAGTAAGGGTTGTTGGGAGGACTCATTTGATGAGTTTACCACGTAAAAAATACTGGTTCTTGTACTGCTAAATGTTCCTGTTCTTACCCTGCTCGTGTGTATAGGTATCAATGAGCCGCTGCCAGGCCTGCTGCGCGGCGGCGTGGCTGGCGTGCGCGCGCCGCAGATGTTCCATGAAGGCTTTGCGTTGTGAGTTCTGTGCGTCCACCACGCCGCGCGTCACCGACATGGCGCTCTCCGTCACCTTGCTGGCCAGGCTGTCCTTGCTCCACACCACTCTAATACGCAAGTAAATTAAAATTAAATTTTAACAAACACTTCAGCTTTTATAACGTTATTAAAGAAGTATAGATACTCACTTAGCTATAACAGATCTAGTCCTATTGGCCTGCCGCGCCCAGCGCTCCTCGTCCTGCCGCAGCAGCGCGGCCGCCTCGGGCTGCAGCGCGGCACTGGGCACTCGCTCACTGAGGCCGGCCTGCGTGCCCACGGCCCAGGCCCGCGCCCAGTCCGTGATGGGCAGCTCCACCAGCGGACTGCCGCTCTCCGTCGCGCCGTGGATGTGCTTCAGGATTGACAGCAGGTACACTGCTAGCTGGGGTCGGGAAAGGAAAGTAAGTAAAGTAAAGTAAGTTTAATGTTATGTGGTGTTGAGAAAAATAGTAATTTGTTACTGTGTGAAAACATCAGTTGCTTATCCATTTTAATAAAATGAGACATAATAACATGGTATACTTTTGTTTATCTTGATAACGTTTACACATGCTATCTTTTACGCAAATGGCTAACGTATTATTTGTTTAAAACTACGCATTATTATTCAAGTAATACTGATGTTAACGTATTATGATATTAAAACAATACATTTAGAAGCAAGGGCTTCTATTTTAAGTTTAAAGGCACGTTGTATGACCGACAATTAACTTACCTTCCTGAGCTGCGCGGGCTCGCTGGGTGTGAGCACGTGCAGCACGGCGGCGGGCGCGTGGTACAGCGCGCGCAGCACGCCGGCCTGCACGCCGCGCGCGCCCGCCGCCGGGGCCGCCGCCCACCAGAACAGCTCCTGCAGCGGGGACGCCCAGTCCGCGCTCACGCCCACCCACCACTTGGGCCGCGGGGAGCCCGCGCCCGACACCGCTGGGGAGGGACTCAGGGTCAGTACGTCAACTCAATACAGTTGATAACACCGGGTGCAATGCTTCCACTTACCCAACAACAACGTGGACAGCAGTCTGTCCAGCAGCTGTGCGTCAGCCTGTAGCGGCTCTCTGGGCGAGTGCGTCAGTAAGAAGTTGACGGCGCGCACCACTGTGGACAGGTGTCTGGCTGCCAGCTCACCGCGTTCACTACGAGACGAGCCGTCGCCGCCCAGGGACACCGCAGATGATAGTACTGAATGGAGCAACGACATTCAATTAAAGATTGTGCAATGAGCATCCTCCCACCCTTGGTAGAATGGAATGAAGGAGAATGATGAAAAGAAAATGAGGGTGATGCCGTCTCGTGGTGGAGCGGAATGAAGGAGAATAATGAATAGAAATGAGGATCCTCCCGTCACTTGGTGGAGCAGTCTAATTAAGTTTTATAGACGAAATATATTTTTTATTAGTATTTCGGATATTTAAGTTTTTTTTTAAAGTACAGCTTTTAAGTATTTTTTTGTAAATGTTTTGAGGTATAGAAGTATAGTGTTTTAGATTTTAAAACAGATTTTTATTGGCACGCGCTTGTAACACGTTTCCCCGAATGCGCATGAGACGTAATTATACCAGCTGGAGTCGCGGGACGGTCTTAAAAGAGCACCGTTATGGCAGATTCAATATAAACAACCCACGTAATAAAATGACACCCAATTACGCTAAACCGCAGTCAAGTTTCACGTATTTCAGCTGTCAAATTTTAATATACTCCCGGAACGTAAAGAGCTATTGAAGGGCACCGTGGATTTCGTCAGTACAAGTCTGACGGTACCTCCTGCCCTGAGTGGGAGGACTCATTCGATGATTTTACAACGTTTAAAAAAAAATTGGTAGTGGTTTACCCGTGGTAAAGTAGTTCTGTTTAGTATGTGCGTTGTACGAGGTGTGTAGCTTGTCCTCCAAGTGGTCCAGTTGTGCGTTGTACAGAGACAACTGAGCGTCCCTCGACACGCGGACCACGCGAGCGTCGCCTGACAACTCGATGTATGTCAACATGTAATGGATCTCGGAAATCGTCTGGAAAAAAAGAAAATCTATTATTTTTCAGATTTTCAGAGATGTGAGCAAGTTTATTTAGGTTTTAATCAGATTTTTTTTAAAGTTCAATTATAAGCTACTAGCGACCCGCCCCGGCTCCGCACGGGTGCAACCTCTTTTATATTATGCATGTTATATACATAAAAACCTTCCTTTTGAATCACTCTATCTATTAAAAAAACCGCATCAAAATCCGTTGCGTAGTTTCAAAGATGTAAGCATACAAAGGGACATAGGGACAGAGAAAGCGACTTTTTTTTATACTATGTAGTGATTTTTGACAGTTTGTTTCTTATTGTTTAACAATCAAAAAATTTTTAGTGATAATTAGCAATTTATCCAGCTTACAGGCATACTTTTACCAAAACCTGCGAACATAGAATAAGCAATACTAAAAAAAAAGCTAGCTATTTTTTTGACAATAGCTTTGAGAAATTCTCGCACCGAGCTACAACGGATGACGTCACTGCCCCATCTCAAAAGATCGTAGTTGTTCAACTGACCTGCATACTATGTTGTGTGGACAGCGCCTTGATGGCCACCCTGTTGAGCAGCTCGTACAGGTCCTCCAACAGCAGCTCGCGGCCCTCGAACGTGGTGTCCGCCATCTGACCCACTGCGCGGATAGACCGCACCACCACCTCCACTAATGATATTTCATTTAGGACCTTTAGAGATGCCTGTGGAAGGTGGGTAAGAAATATGTAGTTTTTGAGCAGCCAATAAACGAAGACACCATATAAACCAAGGTAGGAGTTTGGATGACGGTAAAATAGGAGTTTGAAATCACATGAGACAGACCCTCAAACTGTACACTATTTCCAAATCGGGTATTCGACACTATTAACCAATAATTACAAAACACAATTTCTCATAGTTTTTTTTTTAGTTTTAGGCCCGAAAATTCGGTTAACTTTCAAAAACCGAAAAGGGATTTTCAATACTTTCGAAATCAGTAAACAGTAAGACAAGTTAAGTATTAAGTGAAGTCTCAAATTGCTATTGCTATACAAAAGGTGTGAGGAGAATCGCGTTTTGAGAGCTCAAGAAAAGTATGTCAATTGATTGGTGATTCAAGTTATTAATTCTGAAATCTGCTTAACAAGTCGACATTCACGAGGCCTTGATTGGCTGGTTATGAATAGGCTCAAAATGTTAATTATGGCCTTTCTTGGACATAAAACTACTCTTACCTTATCTATGATCCTCCTGGCGAGCAGTGTGATGTTGTGCGCCAGTGGTACATCACCCAGGCAGCACGGAAGTAGTGCTAGCAAGGGAGGGCTTCTGTGCAGAGACTCTTCTGTCACGTCCACCCAGATATCATCCTGGAACAATAAGCATATAGATAAAGACGGCATACGGCTGCGATGAAGGAGACTACAGAGCCATACAATTATGCAGTCTACCTTGGGAAAGACATGTCGCAGAGATATGATGTTGAACTTTCAGGGGGCATTTTCCGTTACTTTATGGGACAATGTTGCTCGTTTGTCTTGTTTTCACTAGTCAGCTAGTCGCGCGACCCGTAAATCTACAATGCACATTTATATTTCGTGTAGAGCGACGCAATCCCATGACTTCAAAATCGAGACGTGATAATACGACTTAAAAATCAAGCTTAGCCTCGTGACCGACGGAAAGAATGTCGGGAAGACTTTAACAGTAATTAAGGAATGTAAAACTCACGTCCAGTTGATCTTCAAGCGGCACATCGCACTTGGTGAGCAGCGCTGCGCACGCGCTGGCCAGTTCCCACGAGCCCTCGTATAATGATATCTGTAAGAGCACGGGATTGGTTGATGAAATATCCAGCACATTCAAGCTTATGAATATGTTCGTGTGAGATTATTGAGTATCTTAAAAGGATATCATTCATTAGCAAGGTCTACTTGTTATTCAAGAATATTTGATATATTACTCACTTCATAATACTGCTGCTTGCAAAAAATATTAGTTCAACTTTTATATCCATATTTAAATATTATAGTATTATATTTGTTTTGTATTTTCTCACACTCTTCAAAGTTTCACACATTTTTAGATGTGTGTAACTTTTCCAATATATCAATATTGTAATGGATTTCTTGACTCACTTGTGAAACTGTGAGTCTCTGATTAGAAACTATTGACCATGAAATCAAATCACTCTACTTGAAAATCATCAAATTTTCAAGTAGAGTGCGACACTTTCACAACTTAAAATCAAATCTGAAGCCAAACCTATGTGTTGGTACTACGCTGGCAATAATTAATTACCTGGTTAGCCAGATGTATGTAGTAGTGCTGCAGCTGCAGTTTCCTTGCCATGTCGGCACTAGCGCGGCGTGTGAGTGCAGCCAGCGCGCGCACGGCCGCGGCCCGCGCTCGTGGCTGCCGCTGGTTGCTCAGCACCACCAGGTTCTCAGCACACACTGCGCCTGATATCGCCTGCCATACCACGTATAGGTCATAATAGACGTCGACAAACGTTATATTAAACTTTCTATCTTCATAAACTATTTTCTTAGAATGATTTCGTACGTGAAATTATGCTCATAATTGCTGTTCGTTAGTCTCGCTAAAACTCGAGAACGGCTGGATTGATTTGGCTAAGTTCAAGGAAGGTTTAAAAAAAATATTCTGAGGCGGTACGAAGTGCGATCAGCTAATATTTATATAAATAAATATAATGAGAAAGTGGTTTAACATTTATGGGGGAGAAAAGAAGTGGCAAACTAAAGTGAAAGTTTATTGTTAGGTAAAGTGTTACAATATTAAAATGTAACACTGGATCCTGCACCAGGATACCCTGTGTTGCAAGATCTTGAAAAAAATAAAACAACGAAAACTAGAATGTAACTCAATGTTTGTAGTTTTGTACCGTCAAACGGGGTGAATAGGGACGCAGCGCAGGGGTGAATGAGGAAACTTTAACAGGGTTTTCAATATTGAATAAATATAATTGGTTACCAACAACTACTCAATTTTATTTATTGTTTTTTTTTTTTTTGAGTGCAGTGGTGGCTCAGTGGTATCGGTCCCGACTTACGAGTTGTAGGTCGTGAGTTCGAACCCCGCCAGGCGCATTACTTTGTGTAATTTATTTCATCACCACTGCTCTCAAAACGGTGAAGGAAAACATCGTGAGGAAACGTGTCCTAGAACCAAAAATTCGAAGATATGTGACATCTACCAATCCGCACTGGGCCCGCGTGGTGGATTATGGCCCATTCCCTCTCTCAGAGAGGAGGCCTGTGTCCCAGCAGTGGGAACATTATAGGCTGATGATGATGATGATGACTACATCAATTTGAAATCTTGCTGGCAATATACCATCATTATTATTCGTTAAAACCCATTTCTTTGTTTTGTCCTGATTCACCCCTGCGTCCCTATTTACCCGGTATGTTACGGTGAGTTTTAATTTGTATGTGTTGCGATATAATTTTCAAAACTGGTTCATAGTTCCAGAGAGATTACTCCTTCCACTCCTACAATCTTTACCTCCTCGTAATATTAGTACAAGACAGTACAGTTAAGTTAAAACATGCTTACATGCTATGGTATTGGGCTTATTATTACTCATTTTGGGAAGTGGACGTTTTTCAACCGGTGGACATTTTGAGCCTGCACGCGTAGCATGGCGCTGTAGAAACGGGTTTTGTCGACGACGATTTTTATCGGTTTAAGCATAGCAATGTTTTAAATATAGAAAAGATGTTTCTATTCTTTAATGATATATGAATACTGTCATATTATTTGTGCAAAAAAAACAGTCGATTTCTATAGAAATAACGATGAAATAACTTTGTCTTTTCTTGGTAGAATAGAGATAGAATCGCCATGCTACGCGTGCTGAGCGCTTTTATCGTTGAAAAGTCAATCATAGCTTAATGACCGACTACTGTTTCAGATGAATTCCGAGGGGACGGCGCGTACGCAGTCCCCACTACCAAAAATTACGCATCCGAGTTATCCACATTAGGGATAATCGCAGGGGTCAACCTAACCGCAGTGCAATGGAAAGGCCTCGCCCTGGGGGAACCGCCTTCTTGATCACGGTATCCCCTATGCCAGGTAAGTATGAATTCACTACTGTAGCACGCGAGGGTCATTCAACAGCGGAGAATCTTAACACCGCGATTCAGAAATGTGACGTAAATGATCAACGCCATCTATCGAGCAAGTCGGAACTAAAGTGTCATGGCCGACGAGGATAATAACCGGCTTCGGCAGAGAAAATATATAAAATGACAGCTGCGTGTATGCCAACTCGCTCTAACCCAACAAGACAGAATCGTTAGAGTGAGATAAAAAAAAACAGCGAGTACCACTCAGAAACAGGTTAAGGTGGTGGACGTGATTGTGTTTATAGAATGTGACATTTCGTTTGTATAATATTTACATAGAACATTTATTTAGTTAATTATGGAACCATTTCTCTTCTTCTTCTTGTTTTCTTCAATAATATGAATAGTTATATTGGTTGTTTCGTACCAATAACACGAAAAGAACTCTGAGATTAGTACATGTGCCAAAAAATTTTAAACACAGAAACAGGTTTCAAGAGGCACGACGACCCAATCCAAAATCAAAATCAGATTATTATTGCTGTGGAGATCATTTTGATATAAGTATTGTATACATTCATAATTATGATAGATATTCATTGTTTGTCATTGTGTATCTCGAGGATGTACCGATTGTAATAGTATTGTAAATATATTTCTTGACAAACTTTTTTTAATAAAAGCTATATTTAAAAGAAAATCAAATAATTCACATTTGTTATGTGAATTGTTTGATTTTCTTTTAAATTTGGATCAGGAACACAAAACATGCCTTCTTTTTTAAAAGTTATTAACATCTGATATTGTATTTATGCGTTACACAATAACTAATTTTATTTTTAGGCAGAAAAGTGTTTAACGTTTTTTTAGGCAAACTTTTTTAGTCAGTTTTCCATCTTTAATATATTTTTCACACTACTTGCTCGTAAATGTCATATTATACGTCAGGCAAACCTACTGTAAAGCATGACATTATTCCCCCTCGCTCGAGCCGGGAATAATATATGTACTGAATTCCATTATTCCCGTGGGAATAATGTGATTTGAATTTGGAAACTCAAAGAATACCATATAAAAACTTTCACCAAGGAGTCGTATCAGTAATGGCGGCCGCTGGCAGCAACAGCTGATCGCTTACAGTGGTGCCAACTTCACGTTCGAAGGTTGTCGTACCACATCAAATTTCAAAATTCGAATTTATTTCCTCGCAGTAGGTGTGAAAAGCAGAGTACGCTCCTCGGGAGTAAAGCTGCCTTGTCTTGGGCTGACTTGAATCCCTCGCTACACTAAGGATTCTTAACTTAATTCCCTCGTTTCACTCGGGAATTAACACTTGAACCTCCTCGCTGCGCTACGGAGGTTCACCCCCAGAATCCTTAGTGTAGTTTCGGTATTCAATACGCCCGTGACGTAAGGCAATGCTTTACTCCCTTGGTGCGTAATCTACTATTATGACAGTGCCGATGCCTGATAAATGATAATCGAGATTTTTTAATAATATTATTCATATTGAAGTCGCCGTGGTTGTATTTACAAATTATAGAAAGTCAGCAGCAACTAAGCAGCTTCTCGTATGATATATAAATACTTTTTTTGTGCGAGGATCGAACCTGCGGCATGCAGTGCAACAGTCGAACGCTCAGCCACTGCGCTAAATGATAGGTAGCGTTTTCCTGATCTTCGAGGATGTCGGAACAGAGATAATTGCATCAGTGTCTATAGATGAATACACTTGTACACTATATTTTCTAAATCGACACATAGTTTCTGCTGAATTATGAAGTAACGGGAATTTTGAAAGCGGTAAGCATCATTAGCGGAGGCCAGTTCAGCAGTGGACGTCTTCCGGCTGATAATGGTTACGTTACCTGTTGATGTGCATGATCAGGCAGCAGTGCCAGCGCGTGTCGCAGCAGCAGTAGCAGACCCTCGCACGCTGACCAGCCTGACGCGGCGCCGGCTCGGACGCGACGCTATAGGGGAACATAACAGGGCTAATATAATCGCTCGTTGCTCGTTGTTTTATAAGTATAGTATGGACAATGTGATAACTGATATACAAATTGGGAGATTTGAAAATTAAAAAATAGAGAGGCCTTAAAATCTGACATTGTTACTCAAACGTAAAAACAACACATTACATTCAGTTTTTTCGATGGCAGTTTTTGGTAATCTTTATGATTTTGTACACAGTTTGTTAAAATGTATCGAATAAAATCATTCAATCATCTGCAGACCCTAAAGATTTCACAAATATTTATTGCTGAATGTATTTAATTTTTGTCCAAATAGGCCTTCGAATAGTTTTCAAGAAAATCATATAGATTAGCAGTGCAACATCGGGTCGACGGCGCGTCGTGTTCCATGCGCGCCTCTAAGAGCGTCAGCAAAATGACGGGGCCCCCTCACAGAGGGCCAAAGCCTGCCGGGTCGAGGGACTTCTTTCCATCACCGTGACCCCGGAACATAAAGGGCTATTGAAGGACACCGTGGATTTTAGTCAGTACAAGTCTGACAGTCCCTCCCGCCCTGCCCAGGGTGGGAGGTCTCATTTGATGATTTTACCACGATAAAAAAAAAATGCAGTGCAACATCAAATATATGAATAAGGTAGTAACCTGACCTGATGGTAGATCCCGCTGGTGTACATCTCGACGGTGGTGTGGTTGACGTCGTCCGAGTCTACAACAATGTACTCCGTGAGCTCGGGAGGCGCGGCTCCTCCCTCCGGCCCCGCGCCCCCCTCCTCCCCGCCGGTGGAGCCCTCCCTCACGGAGGTGCTGTCTGTAACCGCCACCCTCTACTTAGCCAGTGCTACTATACGGAAGTTGGTGAGCAAATAGTTGCAGAAGACAAAAAGGCTATGTTGTTAGCACTACCACATACGTTCCTACAGATTTACATGACCAAAAGTAGTAAATAACGCTGTGCTGTTTTTTTTTGTGACAAATGTGTTGGATTGTAGTTACTGTAGACAGTTAAGTTGTTGCAATATAATAATTTCATTATGTCGATAGGTTAAGTACTTCAAGCACATGCTTTAAAAGTTGAAACGATGCAAGTTAATTTAGCGTGTGCAAAATAAAACACTAATGTGAATATTCATGCTTGTGTAGTGTCGAAGAAGTTTAATTTCCGTAATATTTACAGAAGTGCTAGTAGTGCAACTATACAATTTTTCCTGACATTAAAAAAACAGTTTATAGTATCAAAATGATTCAGTTTAATAAAATAAGGACTGTTAGTTATATTGGGGCGATCTTTGAAGTAATTGATATTTAAATTGGCTCTTAGCTTCATAGCTTTAGGTACCACCGTCTGTCTATAATAAATATGCCTTATTATGTCAGTTATTAAATTATATATTACTATCATCTTTTTCTATTTCATATACTTACCGAGTACTTGAGTATCTGAATTTTCAGACGTAGACGATGCATTGTGTTTCCTAAAATGAAAAATCTTCCAATAAAATATAAGTTTAAGAAAATACAGGCATGGAAAACGAAAAATTTAACATCACAAGAATATTATTTTTTCTTTTAATTGAGTCATTTTTTTTCTGTTCAAGTAGCCGTTATTTTACATAAATAAAACACATTACCTGCCTTCCTTAATCTGCGTATTGATCATAGACTTCAACTGTTTGCTCGACTCAGTACTCCCACAGCTGCTGTCTATCCGGTCATCAAGACTTGAAGCCTTATCCTTTAGTGAATTAAGACTACTATCGTTTAACACCTCCTCGGTGGAGGTGCTGGATATGCTGGGTCGTTCTTCGACCTTCTTCTTGACTCGCTTGGAAGGTCGTCTCTTGGTGAAGCTGGATGAGAATTCACTCATCTCTTGTGTCTCTGATGTTAGGAGGAAGTAGAAGTTTGCGCGGGAGTGGGTCACGAACGTGTCGCTAGCCTGGAGAAATATGTTAAATTCAGTTAAGGTATAACTGCTATTAATGTCTTTTCACCCAAAATGAGTTGTCGTAAATAAATAAATCAATTACATTTATTTAAGTCACGACGTATTTGTAATTTCTCTTGTATCTTGATAAATGATGATAAATGATATTTATTTTTGCAAATAGGTTTTCACAAACACTTTTACAAGTCAAAAACGTGGGGTGTCTTTACAAACATTTAACCACACATTACACAAAAACCCAGACCCAGTTCAGACAGAATTGAACCACGACCAGCAGCGCAGCAATCCACTACTGCACTGTCACCGACCGTGCCGTCAATGTTTTAAAAACACCTCGCGTAGGTATATAATTTTCTCTGTGATTGATCAAATCTTGCATATCTCCGCATTCGTAGAAACAAGACCTTACAACATTTTGCAGTCTATTTGCATAAACTCGACAAAAAACACAACAGATAGACCAGCGATAGGTCTTACTATGCCTTATAGATTACTCGTTGTGGAGAATTGAACAATAATATTCTCTATCCAATTCAAAAAGTTGTAAGTAGTGTATAAATACCTGATGCATGAGCTGTAGGAAGTCACACAGCAGCGCCAGTCGATGTAGCAGTGGAGGAGCTCCCACCAGTCCTCGCACCACCTCCACCAGCGAGCTGCTGGCCACCGGGTCCAGGGGACCGTCAATAGATACCTGATGCATGAGCAGTAGGAAGTCACACAGCAGCGCCAGTCGATGTAGCAGTGGAGGAGCTCCCACCAGTCCTCGCACCACCTCCACCAGCGAGCTGCTGGCCACCGGGTCCAGGGGACCGTCAATAGATACCTGATGCATGAGCAGTAGGAAGTCACACAGCAGCGCCAGTCGATGTAGCAGTGGAGGAGCTCCCACCAGTCCTCGCACCACCTCCACCAGCGAGCTGCTGGCCACCGGGTCCAGGGGACCGTCAATAGATACCTGATGCATGAGCAGTAGGAAGTCACACAGCAGCGCCAGTCGATGTAGCAGTGGAGGAGCTCCCACCAGTCCTCGCACCACCTCCACCAGCGAGCTGCTGGCCACCGGGTCCAGGGGACCGTCAATAGATACCTGATGCATGAGCAGTAGGAAGTCACACAGCAGCGCCAGTCGATGTAGCAGTGGAGGAGCTCCCACCAGTCCTCGCACCACCTCCACCAGCGAGCTGCTGGCCACCGGGTCCAGGGGACCGTCAATAGATACCTGATGCATGAGCAGTAGGAAGTCACACAGCAGCGCCAGTCGATGTAGCAGTGGAGGAGCTCCCACCAGTCCTCGCACCACCTCCACCAGCGAGCTGCTGGCCACCGGGTCCAGGGGACCGTCAATAGATACCTGATGCATGAGCAGTAGGAAGTCACACAGCAGCGCCAGTCGATGTAGCAGTGGAGGAGCTCCCACCAGTCCTCGCACCACCTCCACCAGCGAGCTGCTGGCCACCGGGTCCAGGGGACCGTCAATAGATACCTGATGCATGAGCAGTAGGAAGTCACACAGCAGCGCCAGTCGATGTAGCAGTGGAGGAGCTCCCACCAGTCCTCGCACCACCTCCACCAGCGAGCTGCTGGCCACCGGGTCCAGGGGACCGTCAATAGATACCTGATGCATGAGCAGTAGGAAGTCACACAGCAGCGCCAGTCGATGTAGCAGTGGAGGAGCTCCCACCAGTCCTCGCACCACCTCCACCAGCGAGCTGCTGGCCACCGGGTCCAGGGGACCGTCAATAGATACCTGATGCATGAGCAGTAGGAAGTCACACAGCAGCGCCAGTCGATGTAGCAGTGGAGGAGCTCCCACCAGTCCTCGCACCACCTCCACCAGCGAGCTGCTGGCCACCGGGTCCAGGGGACCGTCAATAGATACCTGATGCATGAGCAGTAGGAAGTCACACAGCAGCGCCAGTCGATGTAGCAGTGGAGGAGCTCCCACCAGTCCTCGCACCACCTCCACCAGCGAGCTGCTGGCCACCGGGTCCAGGGGACCGTCAATAGATACCTGATGCATGAGCAGTAGGAAGTCACACAGCAGCGCCAGTCGATGTAGCAGTGGAGGAGCTCCCACCAGTCCTCGCACCACCTCCACCAGCGAGCTGCTGGCCACCGGGTCCAGGGGACCGTCAATAGATACCTGATGCATGAGCAGTAGGAAGTCACACAGCAGCGCCAGTCGATGTAGCAGTGGAGGAGCTCCCACCAGTCCTCGCACCACCTCCACCAGCGAGCTGCTGGCCACCGGGTCCAGGGGACCGTCAATAGATACCTGATGCATGAGCAGTAGGAAGTCACACAGCAGCGCCAGTCGATGTAGCAGTGGAGGAGCTCCCACCAGTCCTCGCACCACCTCCACCAGCGAGCTGCTGGCCACCGGGTCCAGGGGACCGTCAATAGATACCTGATGCATGAGCAGTAGGAAGTCACACAGCAGCGCCAGTCGATGTAGCAGTGGAGGAGCTCCCACCAGTCCTCGCACCACCTCCACCAGCGAGCTGCTGGCCACCGGGTCCAGGGGACCGTCAATAGATACCTGATGCATGAGCAGTAGGAAGTCACACAGCAGCGCCAGTCGATGTAGCAGTGGAGGAGCTCCCACCAGTCCTCGCACCACCTCCACCAGCGAGCTGCTGGCCACCGGGTCCAGGGGACCGTCAATAGATACCTGATGCATGAGCAGTAGGAAGTCACACAGCAGCGCCAGTCGATGTAGCAGTGGAGGAGCTCCCACCAGTCCTCGCACCACCTCCACCAGCGAGCTGCTGGCCACCGGGTCCAGGGGACCGTCAATAGATACCTGATGCATGAGCAGTAGGAAGTCACACAGCAGCGCCAGTCGATGTAGCAGTGGAGGAGCTCCCACCAGTCCTCGCACCACCTCCACCAGCGAGCTGCTGGCCACCGGGTCCAGGGGACCGTCAATAGATACCTGATGCATGAGCAGTAGGAAGTCACACAGCAGCGCCAGTCGATGTAGCAGTGGAGGAGCTCCCACCAGTCCTCGCACCACCTCCACCAGCGAGCTGCTGGCCACCGGGTCCAGGGGACCGTCAATAGATACCTGATGCATGAGCAGTAGGAAGTCACACAGCAGCGCCAGTCGATGTAGCAGTGGAGGAGCTCCCACCAGTCCTCGCACCACCTCCACCAGCGAGCTGCTGGCCACCGGGTCCAGGGGACCGTCAATAGATACCTGATGCATGAGCAGTAGGAAGTCACACAGCAGCGCCAGTCGATGTAGCAGTGGAGGAGCTCCCACCAGTCCTCGCACCACCTCCACCAGCGAGCTGCTGGCCACCGGGTCCAGGGGACCGTCAATAGATACCTGATGCATGAGCAGTAGGAAGTCACACAGCAGCGCCAGTCGATGTAGCAGTGGAGGAGCTCCCACCAGTCCTCGCACCACCTCCACCAGCGAGCTGCTGGCCACCGGGTCCAGGGGACCGTCAATAGATACCTGATGCATGAGCAGTAGGAAGTCACACAGCAGCGCCAGTCGATGTAGCAGTGGAGGAGCTCCCACCAGTCCTCGCACCACCTCCACCAGCGAGCTGCTGGCCACCGGGTCCAGGGGACCGTCAATAGATACCTGATGCATGAGCAGTAGGAAGTCACACAGCAGCGCCAGTCGATGTAGCAGTGGAGGAGCTCCCACCAGTCCTCGCACCACCTCCACCAGCGAGCTGCTGGCCACCGGGTCCAGGGGACCGTCAATAGATACCTGATGCATGAGCAGTAGGAAGTCACACAGCAGCGCCAGTCGATTGTAGCAGTGGAGGAGCTCCCACCAGTCCTCGCACCACCTCCACCAGCGAGCTGCTGGCCACCGGGTCCAGGGGACCGTCAATAGATACCTGATGCATGAGCAGTAGGAAGTCACACAGCAGCGCCAGTCGATGTAGCAGTGGAGGAGCTCCCACCAGTCCTCGCACCACCTCCACCAGCGAGCTGCTGGCCACCGGGTCCAGGGGACCGTCAATAGATACCTGATGCATGAGCAGTAGGAAGTCACACAGCAGCGCCAGTCGATGTAGCAGTGGAGGAGCTCCCACCAGTCCTCGCACCACCTCCACCAGCGAGCTGCTGGCCACCGGGTCCAGGGGACCACACTCAGAGTTCAGGAACCGCTCCTGGTACAAACATAACACAAGACTTGTATTTGGAGAAAGGCCGATTTTTATTTTAAGTTTGTCCTGCGGGCCTAAAATGGCTACTTACCAATGTTTCTAATGATTCACAAATTTCCAGTGATGTCATTGGAGATACTTATATTATTGATTTAGAAGTGAATTATTGGGTATATTGCTAAGTGGTTATTTTATTTTAAAAAAAACTACACGGAGCAGTAATTAGGTGCAATACTCATAGAATGGACAACCTATATTTGAAGCTGAAGAGTTTGATGGTTAATAAAAGCCGAACAGAGGGGTGAAACTCTAAAGGTGACGGTTCGCGCCAGACACCGCAACAGGAGACCGGGACAACAGACCGCGACAGTCCGTAACATTAGGCAATGTATGAGTGGTAGTTACAGGAGACAGATACGGTAGCAATGTTCAGTCGCGGTCTCTTGTCGCGGTCTCCTGTCGCGGTCTCCTGTCGCAGTCTCTAGCGTAAACCGGCCGGCACCTTTAAAGTTTGAGGTAGATACCTTGCAAGCCAGCAGTAGATGGTTGAGCAGCCCGGTGCGATTCATCTGGTAGTGGTTGAAGGCGCGGCGCGGGTGCTGGTCCCGCAGCAGTGCGCGCACGCAGCACAGCGCCAGCGCCCACGCAGAGCCGCGCTGCAGCTCACGGACACCGTTTGTATTCTCTACCTCCCACGTTAGCTCCTGGAAACAAAAGCTTTCGTTATGTGGCATCCTAGGTGCGATGCGATATCGTTGCTTCAGACTCCAAAAAAAAGTAAACTCCTGCACCGCAAAGCGACAGGGCACCATTATAAAACCGACTAATCGTTTCTGCATCAAGTGACCTGTCATCGTACCTTGTCCACATACTTACCCCTCGTTTACACCAAGAAACAAGTTAAATACAAGTTTCATACAAAACTTGTAGAATACTTGACAAAACATAATTTGTTTATTCTATACATGTATTGAGAGTGTCTCAAACCATAATCTCAAACATTCTTTCGTTCACACTGTGTAGCCAAAAAGTATTTATACAAGTATAAAACACATTTGCGTTTACACTGAAGTCTATGACATCTCAAAAATTGTCAAATACATTGTATTGTACCTTGGTTAACGAGGGGTAACCGCGTAACTACGCAGGATACCACCGTACAGTTTAATTCGTATCGCTTCGCATCGCAGTTACGTTCCCGTTGCATCGCTTAACTAGTGCCCGTTAGTAGACAAAATAATTTCTTATATCTCGGGCGTTCTTTTGCGACCATAACCAACCAATCAACCACAGTTTCTAGGGCTAACTGAACCTGAACGAAACAAGAGAGTGATAAACGAGATTCTCGAGTTCAGCGAAGATAAAACGATAACACCTTTAAACACGCCCGAGACACCTTATTTGCATACTTTTTTTTTTGGAATAACCATTTATGTTCCATTACCGAACAAATATAGATAAATAATACATTTATTCAAAGTTCTCTTCAATATCTTTCCAACTCCTGAATTATTGATGATACTGGGTGTCATGCAATAGAGCCATGTGACCACAGCAACGTAACAATTTCAAACGAGAATATTTTATTGTTTCGTACTTTTTTGAGTATGATTTTTAAGTAGTGGAGCTTTCGTTTTAATACAGTAAGAAATCACTATCGCGCCACAATATTTTAGGTCACCTTACCTGCTCCGTGTCCAGGTATCTCCAGGCATTAGCCAGCAGTACCAGCAGCTCGGGCTGCAGCAGCACGGCGTCAGTCCTGGAGGCCAGCTGGACGCTCTCCCCGCAGGCACTCAGCAGAGGACTGCTGCAAGCTTCGTCCAGGATCACCTGAGGTCAAACATATAAAATATTTATATTTGTTTAAGAAATTGGTTGGCCTGTTGGTCTAGTGGTTAGTGACCCTGACTGCTATGCCGGGGTCGTGGGTTCGATTCCCACCCAGGTCAAATGTTTGTGTGATGAGCATAGTCATTTGTTCTGTGTCTGGGTGTAATTTATCTATAATATGTATGCATTTAGAAATATATAAGTATGTTTATCAGTTGTCTAGTACCCATAACACAAGCTCTGATAAGCTTGGGACTAGACGGCGTTGTGTGACAGTTTAAAAAAAAAAAATATTACGCAGTTAAATATATTGTTTGCAATTAGTATCGTCAAACGTTGGTATACCTTTGAGTTTTATATATTCAGAAGATACTAGCTGACCCGGCAAACGTTGTTTTGCCATATAAATTATTTTTACACTTAGGGGTATGAAAAATAGATGTTGGCCGATTCTCATAGATACCGGATAAGCACAAAAATTTCATCAAAATCGGTCAAGCCGTTTCGGAGGAGTATGGCAACGAAAACTGTGATACGAGAATTTTCTACATTAGATATAAGCAAAGCAAGAGGTAGTATACTATCGTTTGACACAAACCTTGAGCGCATGATGTGACACGATACACTTGGGAGCCGCCAGTACAGTGAGCAGCATGTCAGGAGCCTCCGCGGCGTACAGCATGCTGTGCAGGCGGTTGTCCACGCGACACGCTCGGAGCAGGATACTCAGCGCCAGCGCCTGCTCCGTGGCAGAGCCTTCTAGTTCTACCACCTGGGGATACAGGATAACACCTAAATTACAGTCAAGAGCAAATACAAAGATACTATTCATGTTAGAGGTGAACGACATATTAATGTTACCATTGATTCTGCAACGATTCGCCGACGACCGGTTCACCATTGGACGTTTCATCGACAGGACGATTCACTTATGGCCGTTACACCGATAGACTCTTTCACCTTTGAACTTTTCGCCGATACGACGATTCATTTATGCCCGGTTCATCGATAGAACTTTTCACCTAAGGACTATTCGCCGACAGGACGATTCGTTTCATCAATGACTCTTTCAACAACAGACGTTTTGCCGACACGACGGTTTACCTATAACTCTTTAAACTCTTTTAAACTTATCATCTTCATCATACCAAACCATTTGTTGAAAGAGTCTATTGATGAAACGGATTTAAAGGAATCGTCCTGTTGGCGAAAAGTCCCTAGGTGAAAGGTTCTATCGATGAATCGGGCATAAATGAATCGTCCTTTCGGCGAAAAGTCCAAAGGTGAAAGAGTCTATCGGTGAAACGGCTATAAGTGAATCGTCCTGTCGACGAAACGTCCAATGGTGAACCGGTCGTCGGCGAATCGTTGCAGAATCAAGTGAGACTGGGGGGGACAATATTGTGATGATGAGAGTTGAATTCACTTTCTGCGTCGGTATTACCCAACGCATACTAAGTGAACAGGTTTCTTCTGGGTAGACATGGGTAGAACCACTCCATTGTAGGCTTTTTCTTAGTAATTTTTGACCTGGACTACAGTCAAGAGGATACACATCTCAAAGAAAAAAAATATAACTCACCCTAGCATACAGATACAGCAGTATATCAGTTCCTCCCAACATATAAATAGCAGGTGTGACTCCGCGGTGCCTGCTGGCCAGCGGGCTGCCGGTCCACGTGGTGAACAGGGTCTCGGGGATGGACGACACCGGGCCGCTGCCGCCCGACGGCAGGCCCGAGGCCGAGGCCGACATGAGGCTCGCTGTGGACGCCACGCGGCCCGCGAATACTGGGAACATGGACGATTAAAGTTACTTCAGACAATGGTTACGTACTGACGTAGATCTTTCATTCAGTGAAATTTAGGAGAGATTTTTTATAACATTCCGAGATCATGTTTTCTTTTGTAAAACTTTGCTTACTAAAATACTCCTACTAGAATAATAATTCTTGTGATACATGAACGCCTAGTTCAAGATCCAATCTACTCTCTACTATTGTAACTAATAAGTCTGTTACTATTTTATTTTAAGGTGTTACACAGAAGGTTCCAGAAGATATGGTGATAATGTGCGGACTATGACTGCCGGGATGATTTTAGAGAAGTAAAAACTCCTCTGGTCTTAACCCCAAAAGATACTTTTAAAGTTTTACTAGTTTTATCGTGATGTGACTCTAAAAAATGTCTCAAATGTGAAGAGCTAGAAAGATATTTTATTTTTTTATTAAGAGTCTTATTAAACAAAACATAGTAATTACCTGTGGGTAACGCAACAGTCTGATGGTAGAGGTTCATAATGTTGGGCGCGCTCGCAGAGAACGTCAACAGTAGGTTGTCGTGCATCTCACGTAGCGTCGACGATGATATCTCGAATACCTGCATAATTCACAATTGATTTTATAGTAGAACATAATTAAAGAAGGTCAAACCTTCTGGTCGCGGGACTTATCTCATTACCGTAACCCCGGAACATAAAGGGCTATTGAAGGTCACCGTGGATTTTAGTCAGTACGAGTCTGACAGTCCCTCCCGCCCTGCCCGGGTGGGAGGACCCATTTGATGATTTTACCATGTTAAAAAAAAGGTCAAATATTCTAGAGTCGTACTAAATAGTAACGGTAAATACGTGATTGTGAAGTACACTTACCTGGTCCCAATCAATGTTGGAGTCGAGAACGTTCGGTGTCAGTAACAACGGGTAGTTAGGAGACTCGCATCGCACCTATAACAACAAAACATGGTTATTTTTTTTCTCAGTTTTCTATTTGCTTCGGTGAAATTTATTTTTGATTTTATTTTCCCAGTAGTATAATCTCTACTAATAATAAGATAGTTTGTATTCAATTTAATTATAACAGTATCAGCATGCAAAATAAATATTATTAGATGTCGTGATTGAAAAATTTGAAAGAGATCAAAGTTCATTAGTAAACGTTTTTCGTCCTATATAGTTGTGCATGCAGACGCCAGCCAACAATCTGTCAAACTTCTTTAATAGACTTTCAACCTTCTCACAATAGTGAAAAGTTAATATTCGATTGGTAAAATTTAACATATCCGGGTAGGTTTACTTTTTTCGAAGCTTACCGTAATTTTTACGTAGGTACTGTTGAGTAAATACCTGGCAGGCATGATCAGGTCCATGCGCAGTGACATGCAGCGCGCAGTAGGTGTTGAGCACGGGCGCGCGGTACACGTGCAGGCCCGCCAGGTGGTAGGCGCCTGCGCCCGCGCCGCCCGCGCACGAGTGACCCAGCAGCACTGTGGTGGGCGTCACCTTGCGGACTAGGATACCTGAGATCCATAATAAGTTATTTATGTTTTCATTCGCTTGACTCGAAAAGTCTCCCGTGCAAAGGTGATATCGGAATAAACGGTAGTTTCCCTCCATATCATTTTAAACTATAACCATCTAGGATCTTTCATCAATATGTTTAGACGAGATTAGTAATTAACATCTATAAAACCTTACTTTCGGATACCTGGAAAAAATAGAACCTTCACATAAATAAACATAATAATGCATGAAGAAATAAATGTGATGTTTAACTCACCTTGTACTGGTAAAGTTATTGTTTCGCATTCATAGCCGTTGACGAAAAGTGTCACCTGTAAAAGAATAGATACTAAGTAAAAAAAAACTGAAATCATGCTGTTTGACACACAAAAAATATTCTAAAATGTTGTTAGAATCGTCTTTTTTATTACGGACAGCGAAGGAATGGAACTCCCTGCCTGCGTCTGTGGTTCTGAACGCATACAATCCTTATCTCTTCAAAGTTAGAGAGAACATGCTTCTTCTATGTAAGCTCACTCCATCGTCGACCTTTTCTTAGTCATTCCTAACCTAGGCTAAGGTCAAGAACAAACCAATCTCACATAAATAAAAGAATACTTTTTGTTTGCCAAACAGTAGTCTTTTTCTTGGTTTTAGACTATGTAGTCCACCAAAAGTCTTCACTAAGACAGCCTCATGAGTGAAGGTTCACATGTCACAAATTCACTTTTTTTCTTGATTTTCATAGTATTTAGGAACGACAACACGATACCGGCGGCGTTATTGCGATTTTATTAGCAACATTGCTGAAGTTAGTTTAACAAGAGAATCCCAAAAACCTGCACGTAGATATGTCTCTTGTAGACCAGCTCCTTGACGTTGAGTGCGATGCAGGTCCACTGCCGCGCCGGCATGTCGCTCTGCACGCGCGCCTCGCTCACGATGCGGTTCACTGCCACCTCCGGGCGAGACAGCCGGATTGTGAAGATACCTGGAACGTGGAATCATTCAATAATAGTAGGATTCCCCGTAATGACGGGGGCTTCCTCTCAGAGGGCCAAAGCCTGCTGGAGTTGCGGGACTTATTCCATCACCGTGACCCCTGAACATAAAGGGCTATTGAAGGACACCGCGGATTTTATTCAGTACAAGTCTGACAGTCCCTCCCGCCTTGCCCGGGGAGGGAGGACTCATTTGATCATTTTACCACGTAAAAAAAATTAGTAGGATTCACCAAGGGGATCAAGCTGGTCGCGGTACTTATCGATTTACTGTGACCTCGGAACGTAAAGGGCAATTGTAGGACATCATCGATTTTAGTCAGTACAGGTCTGACAGTCCCTCCCGTTCTGTCCTGGGTGAGGGTGCTATTTTGAATTATGAACATAGCGAAGGATTGCGCAAGAGCATAGTTGGGAATGTTGAGCACGAGCGTAGCGAGGGAATGTAGAGCACGAGCGTAGCGAGGGAATGTAGATCACGAGCGTAGCGAGGGAATGTAGAGCACGTGCGTAGCGAGAGAGGTTTGAATTAATTCCTAAAGGAAGTGAATCGTGATTCAGCTATGCGCTTTGAGTCTTTCCGTGACCGCATTCGCTTTGAGGCACTAATTTTTCAGTTTCTTACATAAGTTTTCTAAATATGTTCTTAATAATTTTAAGAAGAGTCCTAAAGTCACAGAAAACATGTTATGTTTGTGCTTTCAAAGTAAAATACGTGATATTAAAGGAATATTTCACAGAGACATGTTACTAAGTGTTAGAGGACAGTACCTGTATTAGTATCGAGCCACAGCTCCAACATGAGTGACTCGTGTCCCACGGACAGTACGTGCGACAGTTCAGTTGGCTTGCTCGGCACCTCCTTCTTGGGAGACTTCTTCTTGTTCGCCTCCGTGTCTGAAGGTTCGTCGTTAAACTCGTCTATACCATCTGGAATTTTGTTTATAAAGTGTTATTACAAAGAATATTGTTAGTTTTTTTTTTTCAGTTTTCTAGCTTAGACATTGATGATACGTAACATTTCAGCTGTGGAAATGAGATGGCGCTAGACGACTTGTATAGGTCTGTCTCTTTCCCTCAGCGGGAACTACTCACGCTTTAAGACGTCATGGTATTCCATCAAGTATCAGAATAACTCTTGCGCATTTGGAGTAAGAAGTCACCGTCGGGGTTGCGAGACTACATTAAGGGCTCCCCCACACACGGGCCACTGACCACAACCACAAAACGCTATCACCGGCATATGTCTTATAGTTTATAAATCGGAACCATTATAGATTCGTCATGTCTGTCTTTCTGTCCGTATGTCACAGCCGCACACGGTTGACGTCGGTGGCCGCCACACGTTTGTGGCTGTAGCTCGTGTAGTATTCCATGTTGTACAGTAGTAGCTCACCCCAATGGTCGGTATCACTGGCGGTGTCGTGCTGCGCGTGCAGCCAGGCGGTCAGAGCGAACCCGGCCAGCCAGGGCGCCCAGCCCGCGCCCTCCACGTTGTACAGTACTAAGTAGTAGCTCACCCCAGTGGTCCGTATCGCTAGCAGTGTTGTGCTGCGCGTGCAGCCAGGCGGTCAGAGCGAACCCGGCCAGCCAGGGCGCCCAGCCCGCGCCCTCCACGTTGTACAGTACTAAGTAGTAGCTCACCCCAGTGGTCCGTATCGCTAGCAGTGTTGTGCTGCGCGTGCAGCCAGGCGGTCAGAGCGAACCCGGCCAGCCAGGGCGCCCAGCCCGCGCCCTCCACGTTGTACAGTACTAAGTAGTAGCTCACCCCAGTGGTCCGTATCGCTAGCAGTGTTGTGCTGCGCGTGCAGCCAGGCGGTCAGAGCGAACCCGGCCAGCCAGGGCGCCCAGCCCGCGCCCTCCACGTTGTACAGTACTAAGTAGTAGCTCACCCCAGTGGTCCGTATCGCTAGCAGTGTTGTGCTGCGCGTGCAGCCAGGCGGTCAGAGCGAACCCGGCCAGCCAGGGCGCCCAGCCCGCGCCCTCCACGTTGTACAGTACTAAGTAGTAGCTCACCCCAGTGGTCCGTATCGCTAGCAGTGTTGTGCTGCGCGTGCAGCCAGGCGGTCAGAGCGAACCCGGCCAGCCAGGGCGCCCAGCCCGCGCCCTCCACGTTGTACAGTACTAAGTAGTAGCTCACCCCAGTGGTCCGTATCGCTAGCAGTGTTGTGCTGCGCGTGCAGCCAGGCGGTCAGAGCGAACCCGGCCAGCCAGGGCGCCCAGCCCGCGCCCTCCACGTTGTACAGTACTAAGTAGTAGCTCACCCCAGTGGTCCGTATCGCTAGCAGTGTTGTGCTGCGCGTGCAGCCAGGCGGTCAGAGCGAACCCGGCCAGCCAGGGCGCCCAGCCCGCGCCCTCCACGTTGTACAGTACTAAGTAGTAGCTCACCCCAGTGGTCCGTATCGCTAGCAGTGTTGTGCTGCGCGTGCAGCCAGGCGGTCAGAGCGAACCCGGCCAGCCAGGGCGCCCAGCCCGCGCCCTCCACGTTGTACAGTACTAAGTAGTAGCTCACCCCAGTGGTCCGTATCGCTAGCAGTGTTGTGCTGCGCGTGCAGCCAGGCGGTCAGAGCGAACCCGGCCAGCCAGGGCGCCCAGCCCGCGCCCTCCACGTTGTACAGTACTAAGTAGTAGCTCACCCCAGTGGTCCGTATCGCTAGCAGTGTTGTGCTGCGCGTGCAGCCAGGCGGTCAGAGCGAACCCGGCCAGCCAGGGCGCCCAGCCCGCGCCCTCCACGTTGTACAGTACTAAGTAGTAGCTCACCCCAGTGGTCCGTATCGCTAGCAGTGTTGTGCTGCGCGTGCAGCCAGGCGGTCAGAGCGAACCCGGCCAGCCAGGGCGCCCAGCCCGCGCCCTCCACGTTGTACAGTACTAAGTAGTAGCTCACCCCAGTGGTCCGTATCGCTAGCAGTGTTGTGCTGCGCGTGCAGCCAGGCGGTCAGAGCGAACCCGGCCAGCCAGGGCGCCCAGCCCGCGCCCTCCACGCCGCACCGCACCGCGTGGCACGACCAGGGAGAACGGATACCTGACATAAACATTCCTTTTATTATTTTAAACAACAAATATTGGTCCTTCGAGCTGGATGAATCTCGCTGCACCTTCGCTCGCTCATTCCGTAGGCCGGACACATCGCCTGCATCTGCTATCGGCTTGTTTGTCGGGTATGTGTCCCCAACAAAAACGAATACGCGTGTCCTGACTAGTAGAAACAAAAGGCCATTGGTTGCAATACACATCGCATCTAAATTGTTTCTCAACAAGAACTTGTCGACCCTGTCAGAGTGATGGAGGTTCATTTGTAATTCCTTAGTTTTTCAATTTTAAAACAGGAAGGGGCGGCCAATTTATGAGGAATTGCGAAAAAATTGGATAGATACCGTTTAGATTTGCATACAATCATAGTAATCGTCACGAAGCTTAATGTACATTGTCTTACACATCATGACTACAACTCACCAGCTCTGGTGTGTGCCTCGTGGAACCTCTTGGCGCAGTTCTCTGCGTGGTGACTCTGTGACGTCGTGCTGTTCACAACCAGGTAGCTCAGCTCCTCCGCCAGAGAATGTATACCATCTGAGGACGACATTCAAAGATTACGGAAAGACTAGAAATGTTGAACATAAAAGAAACATCACTGATAAAAAGTACTTAGTATAATAAGTAATAAATAAATAATTCAAAATCTTGGATGGCGTCCCCTTTACGCAGCTACGGACACGAGCTGGTAACACTTGGGTTAAAGTTACCAAGGGTAAAAAATATATTGTTATTTATGTTTTTGCATTTGACAACGTATAATATATTAAGGTGGTTAGTATAATGCAGTAGAAACAATAATTATGGACCATGTCGGGACTGACAACAGCGATAACAACTGACCATAGAAGGTCATGATGGTAACTCATCTCTTTCTCCCTGTCTTGTTTTCGTCATTATAACTCGCTTATAAACAATTTGGAACATTGCTGGAGACTAAAAATATCTACATTTCACTTTAGAAGACAATAAAAATCCCTACTCACGCTGTGATATTGGATACAAAGTTATTCGACACACATCATAACTACGAAACATGAGTATTTGTTAAACTTACCAGTATTATCACTGTCCACCGGAAAGGTGAGTATGCAGTCAGGTGTGTTGTAAGTCGCAGTGGCCACCAGTCTATGTAGCGAGCTGAGCAGCATGGTGAGGGGAGGCTGCTCCGCATTGAAGAGTTTGAGGAAGGCGGCCAGCTCCGTGGGCTCGATGCTCTGGGATGCTAGCACGTGGATCAGCTCTAGGATGCTGCGTTGAAGATCTGGGGGATACGAAAGATAGTTTATAGATCTTTTGGTGAATATTAAGTTATATTTACTTGTTTTGTCTGCTATTTGGCATTCGCTCCCACGAAATTTTCTTACTCTGAAATTTTATAATTTTACACCCTCTAACCTACGGCGAAAGTTTTCTTAATTCTAGATAATAAAAACTCGGGTTTTGGATTGACGATACTTTCAAACTCAAAGAAAAACATTGAAGAGAGAGTTAGCGAGAACAAGGTTGAGTTTTACCTTCCAGTCGGTCGTCCCTGGCGGCCAGCAGCTGCGCGGGCGCAGGCGCCAGCAGCCTCCGCAGCAGCGGCGGGTGTCCTGCGCGTGCGCGGGCCAGCGCGGCCCCCACGCGGCCGCACCAGGCGCGCGCCACTCCCACTCCCAGCCGCCACGACGACCCGTTGCATGAGCCCTCCTCTTTACATCGGACTAACCTGGAGTAATAAGTCTCTACATCAGCGTCTTCCAAAGTATGAGTCACGAGAAAATAATAAATGGGCTTTGAAAAACATGTCAATCGGCGGATGGGCTGGAAAACTGTCTTCTATAATCATTTTTTTCATTCACTGAATAAGTTTAATTAGGATTAAATCATTTGACTGCGCCATATCGATTTTATACAATAATCATTATTATTTTAATATGCATTTACACCATTTTTGCAAAAAGAAACATCACCGAATGGTTTTTCAAACAGAAATTAGATAGCCAAATAAGCATTCGTAAAGCATTCTGAAGTCTTATTCAAAATGCTATAGGTTTGAGTCTTGCTCGCAGTCGATTTTTTCTTTCCGTAAAAAACTTTAATCATTCTATTGAAAATCGTTAAATTTTGGCATATAATGGAGAAAATCTTAAAATTATTACTTTACTCTTGTGCCCATCCATCTTCTCTTTCTTCCCTATTTCTAAAGCCATATACTCCGCACTAATTTCCAAAGCTTCCTGTTTACGTACTTGTGTATAAGCTGCGTGAGGATATCGACAACGATGACGCACAGCTCCGGGTGCGCCAGCTCGCCGCTCTTGGTGTACTCGCCGCATTCCGCGCTCAGCTCGCCCGCCGGAGACGAGATCCCTGATCAAAAACTACAGCATTTAACACGTTCCTAAGGCCCCTAGCAAGCGGCGTATACGTGGGTCATCTGCGCATCGTATGCTTTTTTAACCGACTTCAAAAAAAGGAGGAGGTTCTCAATTCGATAGGTTTTTTTATGTGTGTACATCGATTACTCCGAGGTTTCTAGCCCGATAAGTGTGATTCTTTTTTTGTTCGATGCAGTATACTTGCCATTTGATCCCATAAAAATTCATCAAATTTGGTTCAGTACTTTTTATTTTGTGATAATTTTTTTGAGCATTTTTATTAGGTTGTATTTTTAAACTAAAAAGAGTAAAATAAAAACTTAACCGCCTTCAAAAACAAAATAACTTTTCTTTCGGAAGTCGGTGGCAAAAAAAACAACGAAATAATAAAACAAAGCCACCGATTTCCGAAAGAAAAGTTATTTTGTAGGTTATTTTAAGTTTTTTTTATGGTTGTTTTTGAAGGTAATTAATTTTTCACACTACTTGCTTGTAAATGTCAAATTATATATCAGGCAACCCTACTGTAAAGCAAGTCATTGTTCCCCCTCGCTCGAACCGGGCAATAATATATGTACTGAATTTCATTATTCCCGTGGGAATAATGTGATTTGAATTTGGAACCTCAAATAAAACTGTATGAAAACTTTCACCAAGGAGTTGTATCAATCATGGCGGCTACTATTATTTTGAAAAAAAAGAAAAAAAAGGTTTTTAATTTAAAAATATGGAGTGCTAGGTGCCTGCTGTGCAGTACAGCAAACGTCGTGCTGAATTGGAGTGAAACGAGACATTAAAAATATTCTCTATCTCCTAAAAATAAATGTTTCGGAAAGTTTTTCTTTACTAATCACAATGAATACGATTAAAGCCTATAATTATGTAAATGTGTGATAACTGTCCCGGTCTATTGTTATCTGATACTACCAATAGCGCATCTACAACATTCCCAACTACTTCCAACATGCGTATACGCATACAAACACAGACACGTGTCCGCGCACCGAGTGCAAGCGCACTCACGACCATAGCCTTCGTTTGACACAGTTTGAGTTCGCCCGTACTCGTCTGTGAACGTACACCTAATTTCATTCACTCGTAGTAGTCGTAGTAGGTAATCATCTGTACCTTAAAATCTTTTTATTTTCTCTTTAGATAGGTCTAGGTAACATTAAAAGAGTTGTACGGCGAACCGCACATCAGCATTTTATTATAAGAATAGTGTAATCATCATTTTACGCGCTAACACCAAACGACCCAAATTGCATATAACTTAGTACGTGATCAGATCGCAACTAGTGCTGTCGCGCGTGCTCCCTCGCTCTATTAACAAACATTTGTAACATTCTGAACAATACACAGTTTCTGTGAGCATTTCAGTTTATCATTTATAACATCCCGAACAGCAATCTTTACAAGAGTGGTTTGGTTTGTCGTTAAGTTACTATTAGTTGAAATTCCATAATTTTATTAATATTTATACATTTATAACTAAACTTTTTAAACTTATATGATTTTTACTAATTGCTAGTTTAACTAATGATCAAACAAAAAGTCCTAATTGTGATAATAATATTAGTTTTACGTAACGATAGGTAAGAATATTTTTTTAAGAATCGCGTATACGACGAACACTATCTTATTAATGTGTATTTTGCTTCACACTGATCAATAGTACACCGAAAACTGTTTCTTCTACAAATTAGTTAGCATCAATATACAACAAGTTTCATTCATATACTGTGAACTCAGCTTTCTCCCATAATAATTGTATTTATTTTATTTTTAAGTATATATTCGAGATTCGCTTTTAATAGTTGTATAATAATGCAATATTACAGTATTTAAATGATTAAACAAACAGCTCACAAAACAGTTCCCGATTCGTAAGCGACTAGGTGGTAAAATAAAGTTACCAAGATACAAAAAATGTTGACCCACAACACGTGGGCCGCACCAGTCACATCACATTCGGAAGATTCGTATAAGATAACAACATTTTTTACCTTCAAAAAGTTTTTCGTAATCATTATTATCAATTAAGGCACTACACAGTTCTGGATTCATTTTTTTTCATACAAAACACCGAACTTTGTTTTTAAACCTTTTACATTTTAACTTTAGTTTAAAAAAATTGGAAAGTTGTGACGAAATTAATGATAGATACCGGTACGTTGGTATGCGGCCGGAGAGTCACTGACCACGCACAACGAAAAATAGGCGCGGAAAAAACTAGTAGACGTACAAGTTTGATATTATGTAAATTATACTATGTAACAAAATACCTACGACATAGCTCGTTAGTAGTGTAAAATGTAGGAAGAAAAGCCTTTAATTTTGTTTGTTTTTGAAATATAAAAACTGATTGATATTATTAATTTGAATCAATAATATTTAAATTTAACGTTAATGTCATTCATATTTGCATTATTAGAGATACTTTATCTGATTTAGATCTAAGATTATACTTAGTATTAGCGAGATAAGAATTAGAATAATTTATTTAAATAAAACAGAATAATAGCATCCATTACATCTGTTGAAAACATAAATAATGACATCAACCTACTATCAAATGTCAAAAATCATATATCTTTCAAAATACATAGTTTAATATGTTTACTAAAATAATGAGCAGTTTCAAAGAATGATGCACAGATAATAGCCTGCAGATCAATCTACCCCAATCTGTCAAATACCAATCAAACATCAACCTAACACTATGGTGATAAGGTTGAAAAGCTATTAAAGAAATTTGACAGATTGAGCTAGATTTAAAGGGTATATTGGTTCAGAATACAAACCGGAAGGTGTCGTAGACATGGAACCTGACAGTTTCCTTGTCCTGTAGACAGGAGGCACATCTAGTTTGCCCACTTCCACATCAGCCTGCCAAAGAAAAAATAATTCATTTACATAAAGAGGAAGTTATATAAACAAACAGTTTATTTACGAGACTGAATTGATTAACCTCTATTTTCTCGTTTGTCCCGATGGCCTCGAATTTGGCCAAATAAAAATAAACACTTTTGATATTTCGCGTGGCTCTAACGTTGAGCATCAAAATCGACTCAAAAAAAAAACAATTACCAATTACTTTGGAGATATCAGATATCAAAAGCTTTAAATAAAATAAAATGCACATTTTGTTCCTTGATAGTTGTTTTTGTGTGTTAAGATAATGTAGTGCATGTGTCTTTACAACGTGGACTTTTAATTTTAATATATTTAAAAACAACAAGATTAACCCGCATTTGGAAAAGTTTAGATTTGAAAGAAAGTTGAAGTTCTCTCTTGAAAACTTTTCCTTTAATATTTTGTAAAGAAAAGAAAAATTAACTCCGCTCAACTAGAATTAAATATAGTTTCAAACGAATTAAGGTTTTTTTTAGATCATCGCCACGCTGCGTCATTATCAAAAAACATTGTGAAACTTTGCTAAGTCCGTCGATGGATGGGGGCCCTCACCACGCCTTCCTAGTTCGACTTGTTGGCTAATTAATTTGCATTTGATTGAGATTTCGAGTGTACAAAAATAAACGAAATAAAAACCACAAGCTTGGTTTTGTAATGTGACAGTGACAAGTATTTTATATACAGGGTGAATTTTTCAACTGGGCGTGAATGGCTACTTTCGAAACTATGAGGAATATCGAAAAACGTTGAAAGGAGTCTCGAGGCCGATTTTGACGAAAACTAAAACTGCATCATTGGATTTTAGAAAAATCAAAAATCCTGGTCAGGAATCGAAACCGCTGATTTTGAAAAAAAAATCACACCCTGTAAGTATTATTATACCATTCGATAGTGTTGCTAAAAAGGATCAAATTCTGGTAAGTAATCGTATACGGCAAACTTAAGGAAAACGTATAATTACAAAAAAACTGATTAATCTTCAAGGCAAAGACTGTATTTGAAACATAAGTTACCGTTTCTTCTTTAAAATAATGCTATTTTTAGTTCAACTCAATAATGTCGTATTGCTAAGTACAGTGGGATTGTTGAAACGTCAAACCCAGTGAGACATTGAAAACAATGAAATTTTATAATTTCGAATAAATTATGGCTCAGTAGATGTAAAGTATTTTATTTTAATTACATGGAAATATAGCAATTTCATAAAAATCAGCCATTTCCTTAAGTTTGCCGTATATGATTATTTCCCAGAATTTGATCCTTATTAGTAACACTATCGAACGGTGTAATAATACAGGGTGTGATTTTTTTTCCAAAATCAGCGGGTTCGATTCCTGGCCAAGATTTTTGATTTTTCTAAAATCCGATGATGCAGTTTTAGTTTTCGTCAAAATCGGCCTCGAGACTCCTTTCAACGTTTTTCGATATTCTTCATAGTTTCGAAAGTAGCCATCCACGCCCAGTTGAAAAATTCACCCTGTATATTTGCAAGGATAGAGATGGCAAAGTACTGATCAAAGGTAAACTGAATAAAATAATTACGGAAATCATTGTGTACTCGATATGATAAAAGGGGTGTTTTTTTTATTTTTGAAAAAAGTGATTTTAAATGAGGTACTCTTGGATTATCAAATTTTTTTTTCTAAGTGTTTTAAAGAAAACGATCAGATTTACCTTCGGACTTTACGTAATAGAAAAATAAGCACAACGGCTATAATAATAAAAACTCTCTCATCGCTTTTTCAAGACAACTGAAGGCAGTCTATGGCGGAAAAAGAAATTGAATAATTTTAATTGTACCCACCTCATATCCCTCATCGGGCCTGGTAGCGTAGGGCTCGCTGTGCTCGCTGGCGTAGGGCCCCGCCACGCTGTCCTCGCTGGACGAGCACTCGGCGGAGCTGCCCCCGGAGGCGCACAGCAGCGGCGGCACCTGCCCACACACTGCACTTCATCAATATCACACGTCTCGCACTTAACACTGGGAGATACTGTTCAGTTACCAGCACTCAATAGCGCATATCAGCCATTAGAAAGAGATACGCGGCTAGTTTCAGCTTCTTAGTACACTGTCTTTGTCGCACCAGCTACAACGATCCAGCTACCCAGGTCACAGAGATAGCGAGAGCGAGCGAGGGAGAGCCTTATGAAGCCAAAGAAAGTAGTCTGTCCTAAAAGAGGGGTATTAAAGGACTTAAGAAAAATCATAAAAAATGACACAATCTACCGTATTCCGAGCATTGAACTTAGTAATTTGGGAGTGTGTTATATGATTGAGATTCATTACTAGTGACAGCTACAAGATAACGTGTTGGGCTACGCTCTGAACGCAATAGTACTCTTTTATGGAGAGGATATTATCCAATTTAGCGTATTAAGGGACCTGTCAGGAATTGAATTATTTTTGGGTTCTATTAGTAACTCTATGTCTTCGGAAACATCATCTGCCTAGCCTTTTCCTAACTGTGTTGGGGTGTCGGCTTCCGATCGAACCGGATGCAGTTGAATACCAGTATTTTACATGGACCGACTACCTATCTGACCTCCACAATCCATAAACTGCCTAATACGATATCCCTTGGAAAGACTGGTTGTCAGACTTTCGACCTGACTGTGATGAACGACTGTCAAAGATCTATAAATGACAGCCTCCTAGTTGCCCTAATCGACCTGTGCGTCTGTTAATATTATTAAGCCATTAGCTACTCGAAAACAATGATGTTTCAATATACAAACAATTCTTACTATTTTTTTAAATCAATATTTAAAAAAATAGTAAGAATTTTTGAAAGAAAATGGTGAAAAGAAAAGTTGACAGGGGAGAGAGGAAGAAAAAAACGTATTGTGCCGACACTAATTAGCGTCGAACAAGGACAGCAAGACAGATGATTTAGATAGTAGATAAATAGAAACAGACCTTGAATAATTTATAGATGAAATAATAACCCACAAACAAACAAAAACACTAGACGTTGACTCGCGACAGATATTCGTAACAAACACCGCAACAGCCTTCAAAATTAAATATATTAGGAACGTGCGAGAAGCCATGCAAGTTCAGCTGAACTTGACAAACAACACTATTTTAATGAAACCAACTTAAATGTAAAGCATATCCATGTATTCTAATATTCTAGAATGTTAAATCGCATTGGACTAGTATTATAATATGTTCTAATTGTGGATAGTGGCTGCGCAAGAATGCTTTGTCTCAAATGTCAGTCGAGGTGAAAGCAGAATGATGAAAGATTTTAAAATAATCTAATTTCATTAAGTGTTCCACAATCATTCCGAAATCTCACTTCGTGATAAACGTATAGTATGGTTTGCAGCAAATTAAACTCCGAAATAAAGTATCTTCATCATCCCAGCCATAGGACGTCCACTGCTGAACATAGGCCTCCACATATACCGGTTGGAAGCGACAGGCATCCAGCGTCTTCCGGCGACCTTTATAAGGTCGTCAGGCCGTCTTGTTAGTGGACGTCCTACGCTGAGCTTGCTAGTCCGTGGTCTCCACTCTCGTACTTTTCGACCCCATCAGCCATCTCCTCTGCGAGCAATATAGCCTGCCCATTGCCACTTCAGCTTGCTAATCTGGTGGGCGATATTGGTGACTTTAGTTCGTCTACAGATCTGCTCATTTCGGGTTCGATCACGTAGGGAAACACCGAGCATATTCCTCTCCATAGCTCGTTGAGCAACTTTGAGATAATAAGCGAAGAATCTCCGGAATAAAGCATACATTGATAGATATAAGCCTTACATAGCCACGGAACCTCGTCTGTATGAGATTCCTTAGTAAGGCTCCACTTGTGTATTACCCCGTGTTACAATTACAGTAACATATTCTTCTATGTCAGAAGTTCGAAAGTCTGACAACCAGTCATACCAAGACGTATCGTATTACCCAAAAACTGGGTTGTGGAGGTCAACTAGACAGTCGTTTCATGCAAAATACTGATATTCAGCACCCGGTTATACTTGAAGCCGACCTTAACACAGTTAGGAAAAGGCTAGGCAGATGAAGAATTTCTTTTCATCTTTCTTGCTTTCATCAAACAAAGTTTCTATTTCGCCAAATTAATATTTCGAGTAGTTGAAGCAAAACACTGTTATTTATTTTCCTGTTCCTAATGATATTTACTAAGTTAATTGTTTATTACTTTGTTTGCTACTCTGTTGAAGGATATTTACGTCCATTAAATTTTCTTAGAAGTGTTGTGAATCTGATTTGTGACGACAACAATTGCGTAATTATTATGTTAAGAAAGTAAAACATATTGACTGGCCTGTTGGTCTAGTGGTTAGTGACCCTGACTGCTATGCCGGGGGTCGTGGGTTCGATTCCCACCCAGGACAAATGTTTGTGTGATGAGCATGATCATTTGTTCTGTGTCTGGGTGTCATTTATCTATAATATGTATGTATTTAGAAATATATAAGTATGTTTATCAGTTGTCTAGTACCCATAACACAAGCTCTGCTTAGCTTGGGACTAGATGGCATTGTGTGATAGTTGTGGCATATTAATTTATTTATTATTTATATTAGAATGTTAACTCCGCTGATTATTATCGAATACGAACGTATGGAAGTTTGTCACTAATTACTTCAGAATGACTGAAAAGATTTTTATTGAATTTGATGGATACCATTTTTGCCCGGTATTACTTTTTCGTGGGATAATTTTGGAGGTACTTTACTAATCTTACTAACACTCGTTTTATAAATGCGAATGTTTGTGAGGATGGATAAATATTTGTTAAACTTTCACGCAAAAAGAACTGAACTAATTTGGATTAAGTTTAGTACACAGATATTTTATAACCTGGATTATCATTTAGGATAGTATTATCCCGATTTTATGTCCTCGTGGTATAATTTTCGTGGGAGACGCGGCCGAAGCCGCGGGGAACAGTTAATTACGTAAGGATGAAAATTGCCGTTACAACAACAGTTAGATCGTATCCACAATACTGTAATATCTCAGGGACATACCACAAACAGCATTCGCTGTGGTGTCTTACGAATGTGGTGTATTGTTCAACCGCAAGACATCCGATACTATTCACCTACATCGAACTTGAACCTTACACCGATGTGATAGTTCCACTTCGGTACACTTTACGGGTTATGGGACGGGTTTAATGTCATATGGTGTCATCATCTGTTACATCATTTAAGGTTGCAGACGTTGAAGCAGTGAGTGACAGTAAGCTTGTCTCTTATTGGGGGTTTTTCTTTGGGGTTACCCAAAGAATCATTATTAATTAATATGTCGTATTTAATAAATATTCACGTTATTCACGTTTACTGGTGATCAAGTTTAAAAAAATATTCTAAATCTATGTAATATAGTCTAAAAGTTTGTTTTCTATTTGAGAATAACAATTGAAACAAATGTTAAGACCTGGTATTTATCAGCATTTTCTAATGACCGACTGTTGATGCTCTTCCAAGATAATTTACTTGAAGTGTGAGCTATAGACAAATATTATAACACCACACGTGTAATTTCCCGAAGGGTTCAGCAGAGCAATCCCTATAGTAAACCTATATTTGAATCACATGGAAATAAAACTATATAATAAAAGGAAAATATGGAATACCTGATTTCAGGCAATCACTATTTGAAGACAACTCCATAATTGTTAAATTTTCGCCTAAATAATCTCACACACATACACGTAAAATTTCTTTAAAGTACATACACACATAGACACTATAAAGTCCTATAAATAAGGCACTATTAAAAAACTAGAATGGACTGATATTAAAATATCGTATGCATCCAAGTGCAGTGTCGTCGCGTCGGTAAACGAATGATGTTCATGTGAGAGACCGCACGGTAGACAGCTAAGTTATTCTGCGTTCTGATATATTTTGATGTAAACCGGTCAAGTTCGAGTCGAAATAGGTAATTAGGAGGATGTATTTATTTACTGCGTTTTGGAAGTTTCCATCTTGGTCTAAATAGGCAATTTGACAGCATCAATGAATTGCAAATAATTAGTCGGTCAGCTAGTTTTGAAGCGTCGTGTTTTCGAGGATTTTTGTGGAAGGAAAAATTCAGCTGGAACTAGAATCCACGTCTTCTGAATAAGTTCTCCAGACGTAATGTTACCTTAAATACCAGTAACATCTTGACAGAATTTTAAGGATCTAGCACCAAATTTCTTAGATACTTACTATATCTGCGATTTAAATTAGTATTGCAGGAACTCTACATTTCTCGGTAACAAATAAAATACAACTATAATAGTGCGGAAACCGGTCGGGTTAGGTAATATTAGGCGACATTATTATAGCGCAATAAATAGCTACCACCTTTGTTTTGTGAAGTTTTGTTGGAATAATGGTACTTAGTTAGGTTTATTTACAAAAATAATAAAAACAAATAGTAACAAAACCTATGATTTGAGACTCGGGTCAACCAAATAGGAAACTCGTAATGATACGGCAAACTAGCTTCAATTTAAAAGAAGTCTTTTTCTGAAAGTATCAAATTACCATATAAAAACATTAATCTAATTGAAAGGTAATTTGGTAGTTGGAGAACATATTGCGAAAATATTCATGCAATATGTAATGTGTATAGGATTATAACTGTGCTTAGTCTAGAGCACATTAACAAAACTCGTTATCGTCATCATTTTGTAATTTGTTCCACAAAAGAGCCTTGTCCGTATATCAATAAGTGCCTCTAATCTTCATCGGTAGGTCAAGGCTGTCGAAACCTTATCTGGACGTGGTGCGCGCGGCTTATATGTGTGTGTATTAAGGGACAGCTCATACTGGTTTAAATTGGTAAATGGACATCATCCTTTATTGAATTAACTATTTAGTCGTAGTGTAGTGAAAGTTATCCCTGATCTCTGAAGAGATTTGGGTTGTTTGCGTTCGGAAACCCAGACGCAGCTAGTGCGCTTCACCCTTTTGTTGTGCTCATTATGAAAGAAGATTTAAAGCGCTTAGAGAGAATTTTCTTACAGAGAAGTCTTGTCGAATTCTTTATTGACATAGGTTTGTGGAAAGAAAAATTCAGCCGTAAGTGCAATGGGATTCGTCGCCAAGGGAATGAAAGATTCAGCTTTAAACCAGAGGTTGCGATGGCCTAAGTGGAAAGGCTTCTGGAATACTCATAGAGAAGACGCGGGTTCGAGTCCCACTCGCAGCTAAATTATTCTTTCCTCAAAATCATTTATGAAAACGTGACGCAAGCGTTATTGTGTACAAACATATAAAACTATAGAAGGTTTTTCTGAATGTGTGTTATATACCTGCTGTAGTGTGGTACGTTACCTTAGCGTGTGGTCGGCGTGGCATAGCGTGGTGCCTGCTGGGTCTCGCGGCCGCCACTCGTATGAGCGCCTCGCACAGCGCGCGCAGCCCACCACCACCCTCCAGGGCCGCGCCCACCGCACCCAGCGAGCCGCGTACCAATGCACAGCTCGTCTCCTTTGAACGTCCTGATGTCACATCTAAACGGAAAAAACAAGTATTTGTCAGTACTTTTGGGGGTTTTTTTTGTGGTAAAATCATCAAATGGAGGACCCGCCCAGGGTGGGATGGAAGGGAATATCAGACTCGTACTAACTGAAACCGCAGGACTCATCGCGATGTCCTGCGACAACCATTCTAGGGTAAAGTGTGTTTTGTGATCCACGGATTCTGCATACACGACACAGTATCATTCGGCTGTCAATATTTATTCCATCCTAAAGGTAACGTCTGGGATCTTCAACTAGGCATCTAAATCTCGTTTCACACGGAACGTAAGAATATGGCCTGCGCCGGGCCTCGCACCGCCATAAGGCTGAATGACTCGACGTGGTGCGGGTTACCACGTCTATTATTGTATGTTGGATCGCTCTCATGGAAGCTTGAGCACGTGCAAGTCGCAACGCAGCGTACAGTAATATACAAAGAACGTTCGTACAAATGTGGTGGTGATCGACTTAAGCAGAACCCACATTGATATGTGGCCTGTATGCTAAGTGAAAATGTTAATGGCTTTTACTGTTTACAAAAAAATGGGCAGAATCAATGCTCGCTGCAAGGAGCTGATTTTGCAAAACTAACTATTTACAAAAAAATAAATATAGATCAGTAACATCTGAAAGAAAAGAGCAAGTAGATAAACGACATGTCCATAATACTTGGCGACATCTTGATGTGGTGTCAATGTCGGTGCAGTGATGTCCAAAGCTATTTGTAATTAAATCTACTGTGAAACGACCAGCGAGAGACATGTGACGGCAAACTGGATGTTAACTATACCCTCATTTATCACATTCAATAACCAACTTTAACCACCGTAATTTAGAGTGACAAATGGTCTGTACACATCATTCATTGCTGTACTTTTCAATCAATAATAAAACTTATGTTTTGTCTTTAAAATTCAAAATCGTTTGTTTTATATCTGTTCAATATTTCATACTATATGAAACTCTATAGGGTTTCTGCTCTTGAGCTTGGGATATCGGCTTACTGCGGGTTATTGTACAGTCGAATGCACTTACATGGTAACAATGTTGGATTTTACATCACCCTTATTTCTGAGGCCTTAAGGGTGGTTTTTGCAGGTGGCATGTAGTTGACTGTACGATTACTCTATGCAGGTTATGTGATCAGTTGATCTGCTTATGACACTACTCATCGTTGGTGATTCTTTATAATGCTATTAAAACTAATGCACTAATGAACTTATTTAATTAAGTTTTGATGACACTCATTTAAAATGTAACGGGATTTAAGACACTATTTATTAATAACACAATTTATTATTATGTATGAAAATTCTTCACATTTATACATTTTAAGAAATCGACAGGTTTTAGAAGAGTTTTGATATTGGTCGTATCGTTTTGCAGATATTGTTTCATACAATATTTTTTGTCCTTTTCTTTTTTTTATTTTGTTGAAAGAAACAATATTTCACAGAAATACATTTTTTTTTAAGTTATCAAATGGTAAAGAATCTGGGGGCACGGCAGTGCCCCCACCAAGTCGAGCAAAAAAGCGGCACGGCCGTACTATCCTTTTCTCGAAGCAATTCAGGCCATTTTCGACCCCCTGTAACTTCGTTGTGGATAAAACTAGAAGACTGAATTTTCAGTAACCATGCAGGCATTGTAAAGACACGGTATATTTAAAATTTCATTAAATTTGAACCAGTAGTTTAAGAATTATAACGGGTCAAAGTTTCTTAATTTTGTCACTCACTCACTGACTGACTCACCGATCATCAAAATTCTAAGGCACTTCTAGCAGACCTAGAAGCTTCAAATTTGGAATATAAGTAGTGTTTGGTGTATGAATCAAGGAAAAACTAAAATATTTGGGGGCACGGTAGTGCCCCCGCCAAGTCGAGTAAATTTATTCAATTTTGGTCCAGTTTTATAGAAAATTCGTTGCTGGTAGAAATAAGTAGAAGGTACCGAAAGGAAAAAAAGTAGAACTGTCTACAAAATACAAAAAGAAATGAGATCCCATCAAAAACAATACTTGTCAAAAAAACCAAGTCTCGCAACTCAGTTGTTCTACGGTAAAAAGTTGTGAGATCCATGTAATACCAAGTCTTATCCATGTAATACTTAAGCGATTTCCTGTCTTAATACGTCCACTCCCTAAGAAATCTTTAATGTTTTATATATAAATATATTGACTTGGTCATCGCACTGAATAATTTAATTAACACGTGTTTTCATGCGATGGCCGAGTCAATATCTATACATATAATAAAATAGTAGGAAAGTCAAAACTGTACATTGAATATTTTTTTAAAAGAATACTTGGGATGTGATCTACAATCGATACCGAAGCCAAAAATATAGTTTTTAGAATTTTTGTCTGTTTGTCTGTATGTATGTCCGGGATAAACTCAAAAAGTACTGGACGGATTTGAATGATTCTTTTTTTGTTGTATAGGTATTAAATTTGGTCAAAACATAGGCTATAATTTATTCTGGAAACTTGAACACCTGGCGCAGAACCGCAACAGACCAGCTAAACTATAAGAGATACAAAAATGGTGCGATAGCAAAAAGTGTTCCACGTGATGAGCTTTTTCTGCTGAGCGAATAAAATTGAAGATTTGGAACATTTGATGTGGAATTCCAAGAGCCCAGCAACACTATAACATGTACAGGAATGACGTCTAAGCAAAGTTGTTCAGCCTGATGAGCACTCTCTGTTGACGTATAAAAATTGAGGATCTGGAACACCTAATGTGGAACTCCAAGAGCCCAGCTACACTATAACATGTACAGGAATGTCGTCTTAGCAAAGTTGTTCAGCCTGATGAGCACTCTCTGTTGACGTATAAAAATTGAAGATCTGGAACACCTAATGTGGAACTCCAAGAGCCCAGCTACACTATAACATATAGGAATGACGTCTTTTTTTTTTACGTGGTAAAATCATCAAATGAGGCCTCCCACCACCACTCTCAGACTTGTACTGACTAAAAGCCACGGTGTCCTTCAATAGCCCTTTATGTTCCGGGGTCACGGTGATGGAAATAAGTCCCGCGACCCCGTCAGGCTTTGACCCTCTGTGAGGGGGCCCCGTCATTTTGCTGACGCTCTTTAGGCGCGCGTGGAACACGACGCGCCGTCGACCCGGGCATGGTCCACGGACAGCGAGTTGTCCTTTACTCACTGTCCGCATGCCCGCGCCTACGGTGGCTGGAGGTCGGCTGCCGACGTCCGACGCCGTGGGCGTCTACCCACTGCGGTTGGGGCGGAGGGAGGACGCTGTCCTCTCCCTCTCGCGGCCTGCCCCCTCCTTCACGAGCATAGCTGCTTCGCAGAAGGAGGTGACCGCTTCCCACTCCGTCTCGCCCCGCAGCATGTCCTCGACCAATGACGGGCGCGAGAGGTCTCCGCCTATCGCCGCCGTGAGGACACGTCGGTGCTCTGCCTAAGCTGGGCAGTCTTGCACCGTGTGCTCTACTGTGTCCTCCGGGCGATCTTCACAGTGGTGACACCCAGGCGTTTCCTCCTTTCTCATCAGACACAGGTACCTCCCGAAACTTCTGTGTCCGGTGAGGACCTGCGTCATGCGGTAGGTAAGGACGCCGTGACGTCTCTCCAGCCACTCCTCAAAGAGGGGTCTTACCGCCGCTATTGCGGCGTGCCCGAGGAATGACGTCTTAGCAAAAGTTTTTCAGCTTGATGAGCACTATTTGTTTATGTATAAAGATTTAAGATATGGAACACTTGATATGGAAATCAAAGCTATCACTAATTTCACATACAGTGAAATAAGTATAGTGAGTATTTTATAATTATACAAATTATAAAATAACATAAGCTGGGATTTCTTCCACGCAGTAAAGGCGGTAACAGTTTAGGACCGATTTTCGATGACGAGGAGTTGGGTAATAGACTTTTCAGATCTTAGATTTTGACGATCCCGTTGTCGCTGGCATAAGCAACAAGATACGCGTACGAAGTCGCGGGCAGAAGCTAGTATTTATATAAAACATTAAAGATTTCTTAGGGAGTGGACGTATTAAGACAGGAAGTCGCTTAAGTATTACATGGATAAGACTTGGTATTAGTATTATATACATGGATCTCACAACTTTTTACCGTAGAACAACTGAGTTGCGAGACTTGGTTTTTTTGACAAGTATTGTTTTTGATGGGATTATTCTTTTCACGAACAGTGTTTGTTAAGTTCATTTTTCTTTTCTACATTGCACAAGGCACAGAAAACTTAGGATGCAAGAACGGATGTAGCGAGCTCGGGACTTGAACCCCGATTCGACCAGGATAGTTTTAATGCGAAATTAATTGAATTTTATTTCTGTGAAATGAATGAAATCATAGTATGAGTAAAATTGTTTGTAAAACGAAATTGTCACCACCCACTTCTACATATACAGGGTGAATTTTTCAACGGGGCGTGGATGGCTACTTTCGAAACTATGAGGAATATCGAAAAACGTTGAAAGGAGTCTCGAGGCCGATTTTGACGAAAACTAAAACTGCATCATTGGATTTTAGAAAAATCAAAAATTCCGGCCAGGAATCGAACCCGCTGATTTTGAAAAAAAAATCACACCCTGTATTATTACACCGTTCGATAGTGTTGTTAAAAAGGATCAAATTCTGGGAAGTAATCATATACGGCAAACTTAAGGCCTCGAGACTCCTTTCAACGTTTTTCGATATTCCTCATAGTTTCGAAAGTAGCCATCCACGCCCAGTTGAAAAATTCACCCTGTATACAGTGTTTAAATCACTAAAAGAGAGTAAAAAAAACAATAAAGCCACTCACCGGACGCAGAGAGCTGCACAGTGAGCAACGCTTCTGTAATCTTGATGAGCACCCTCATCTCGTGCGCGCCGCACTCACAGTGACACAGGTAGTGCAGCAGCACCTTCAGCAGCGCGTAGCTGTCCAGGAACACACTCTCACTCACCACGTACTCCCTGAACATGGGGCTGTACAGGCACAGACACGCACACGTCTTCCAAAACGTCCACACGTTCTTCAAAACCTCTATATGATCTGCAATCGTCTCTTCCACTACACTCTCACTAGACGCGATCTTAGACCTTATTGACTGCGGTGAAGAGTGCTTACTTGATCGTAATTCAACAGGGTGAATAAATGCCAGCATATCTCGCTCTTTACTTATATCACACAATTCGTTAAACTTGTCAAATGGAAGTTTAAGTTTGTATATCTTAAAGCATTTGTCAGTGACGTCTGTTAAAGATTTGAACAGCATCTGCACGGAAGCCAACGAACTCATCTCTCTGAAGTAAGTCAGTTCGGAATTTTCCTTCATTAGTTTGAAAACCTCCACTATTATTGCTATCTCTAATATGGAGCAGCATTGGTTGGAAAATTCCGATAATGATACAAGTTCTAGTACATAACTGAGTCCTCCTTTTTGTATGAATTGTTCTGCGAAAGATACTGTATTTAGGAGACTTGCAAATATGTTCAAGCAAGATACGGTGAGGAAATAAGCTGACTCTTCCATTCGTATGATATATCTATGTTTAGCAACGATAAAGGTCGGGTAGATGACACTGAACAGTAGTTCACACTTCATTTCCATCCTACACTTAGGAGTGACCCTCAGAAGATGACTGACAGTTGCATGTAGAACATTATTGTGATTATCCAGCTGCAGCAAAGAGTTGTAATGATACAGGAAGGACCAGACACTCTTCCTCTCTATAGGACTGATGCCGTGGGAGCAGAACTTCCTTGGTAGCTCCTTCTTCTCATCACAAGGCTCACAGATGGAACAGGGCAGCTGATCTGTTACTTTCGGTATGAGTATACTCGCTCCTAACTCCCCGTATACTGTGTGTTCTAGGAGTTGGAGGCATAAGGACGCGACGCTGCTGTGTGTGAGCATCAGTCTTACAATACTCTCCATTAGTAACCCTGGTGAGAAGCAGCAGCACACTCCACAGTTCAACATCACTTTCAGAATTTTGTTTCGTAGTACACTCTGTGCTGATACTTCTTCATCAGTTAGTAATGATGTGAGGGTTCCATATAGAACGGACACGCAGCATGCAGAAGACATTGGAAGACCAGTGCTTGCTTCTCCCAGGATGTCGTGATGATGGTGCATGCCAGCAGCCACGCGCTGTCGACATACTTTATGCCTCGTTCTAGGACACGCGGCGGAGTGTATCACCTCACTGCGCACGCGCTTCATACCGACCACCAACTTCCCGACAGTCTCTATTAACTTTTTTATTAAAGTAACGCATTCTTCTTCGTCTGCAGGTATTCTAATCATGAGCTCTATACATTCCTTCAAGAGCCCTCCTTTCAAACATTCTCCATACAACTTAAACTGGTCGGTGAACTCTCTCAACTTGTCCACACTCCTACACTGCATCAACAAACAATGGAAGAACGCCGTGATAGAATACGCGATACCAAACACGAATTTGAGCAAATTTTCCGATTCAGTCTTATCCTCTTTACGATTCTGGTATTCGAGTTTGTTTTGTCGACACTTCGATATAACATCTTCGAGTATCCGGAGCAACATCGGTAGGATTCCGTTGTTGATCAGTTTGGCACAAAGGTCTGAGTGGATGAGAACCTGGTCTAGTGACACCATTAGTAGTTCTGTTAACGCGACCTTTATTCTGGAAGTTTCTTGAGTATTATCTTGTTGTGACTGCGGTACTGAACTAAATTGTAACGAGCATAGATTTCTTAAGGAAAAGTTTATACACTGCATAGATATTTGTGATCCTTCTGATCCGGACAGACTGCTCTCAGCTTTACAGAGTTCTTGTAGTAAATCGGTTATAATTAGAGTAAATTGGAATGTTGTGATTTCAGAGTTGATGATTTCCCTGTGTTTGTCATTGATGTAGTCGTCTGCTTTTGGCTTTGCCTTCCTCGGTGTATAAAATGGATCGTAGTAGGAGTCGTTATTGTACTCGTTGGAAGATCGGGTGCTGTTGAAGTACTCGAAGTCATCGTTGGGAGTGCACACCTTGATGGTTAGAGAGCGGTTCAGGATCTGCAGGTCGTCGTTGGAGTCTCCCGACTCTGATGACTGGTCTGTTTGTTTGGAAAGCCTCTTCTTTGTTCGTTCTAGCGAGTCGAATTTGAGCTGCGTTGAGTGTCTCGACCTGTTCACACAACACGATAAAGTTAATACAGTAATACACGGGTAAATGTTGTCATTTAATTTTTCTACAACCCTTTGGAGCTAATTGCAGTTATTACAGATCTAGTCATCTTGTTTCAACTGATTTAATTGTAAATGAGAATTTCAGTTACCTGCCAGTAATGGAGCCTCTTTCTGAAGATGCAGCGGAGTGCACCTTGGACGTCTGGCCACCGATTGGCTTTTGTTTTGACCATATTCTGAAACAGAACACATGGGTAATTTTAAGTACAGACGCTAGCAGCTCAAGCTATCCCAAAATTATTGATTCAAACATGAACTTTCTTATTTTGCAGATTAGGGTAAGGTGGACTTAAGGATAGGGATGTGTTTACGCTGAGTTGTTACAACAAAAGATATGAGAGTGGCAATTCTACTATAGTAGAGCAAGTTGCTATCATTTATTTACCCTGTGTAATCGTTAGGAGACTACCACAACTTTGACCGATTAGTAAAGTAATAGCTATTAAAGTACGATTTTTAATTGTAGTCAGTAAAATGACAAGTGCAACTGTCACTGATACAAAAAAGGGTGACCCGCTACAATAGTGATGTTCGGCAATCAATAGACTTAGACATTCTTAGTCATGATTTATTTTATTAGGTGTCAAAGCGTTTTTTATTTTAAATATTTAATACATAACGTATTAAATAACAGTATACACCAGACCTTATATACCAGTACTTATATTAAAATTTCTCACTACATAATTATTGCAAAAGCTGGGGGGAAAATGTATAGAGATTCAGAAGAATTAACACTAGAAAGTCGGGAATTGAAAGTAACTTTAAACGTTTTTATTCATTACGGTTGTCATTGATTCCGAGTTCCGACTCCGATTCTGAATCGGTATATTCAGAATCAGAATCAGTTACATTTATAATGAATGAATCCACATATTCATCTATCATGTGGTCGAGTTGACACATTTTGTCTTCGACTTTTATGGCGTGGTTGATGCACTTTCTCCAATTTACAGGCGTCACTTCTTTCAGGCCTTCTTCAAATAATAGCTTTACGTCTTTTGTTTAAAAAGTTTTATTGTTCCTGGCGACGTACCCCTTTGCTTGAGCCCAAACTAACCCTATTGGGTTGAGCTCACAGTGATAAGGAGGCAGACGCAGGATTGTGACACTGTATTCAGCAGCCAACTCTTCCATAGCATAGCGTTCGTATTTACATTTTTGTAATTTTATTATTTCTATTAATTCAACCTTTATCATTGTAGGTTGATATTGAATTTGTTTTTCATCCAACCACTGAATAATATCAGCCTTCCGCCAGTTTGAAGTAGGGATACGCTCGACTTTTCTTGAATGGTACGGTGCGTTATCTAAAACCAGCACCGCATTTGGCTTTAAATTTGGCAAAATGCTTTTAAGCCATTCCTCAAAACACTCCGAGTTCATTTCTTCATGATAGTCCATACTATTTTTCTTCGATTCAAACATAAGTAAACCGGCTTCTACAAAAGCTTCATCATTGCCTATATTATTATGTGAAATTATTAGGCGATAAATGGACATATGTCTTCTTCGATAGATAAATGGACTATCCAACAACAAAATATTTTTTCAATTCTAAACAGTAGTGCCTGAGATTAGCGCGTTTAAACAAACAAAGAATCAAACTCTTCAGCTTTATAATATTAGTATTGATTTAATTACCTACCGATACACGGTTTCTTCTGTTTAATTAGCGTAAATTACATTTTTTTATTATTTAGGCAATTTGATATTGAATTAAAAAAAATGTAATCTCGATTATCTTTTAATTGTTAAATCTCGATTAACCACATCACTATTTATTTGGGACTAAAAACCTGCAACACTGGAAATGTCATTTTACTGACTACAATTAAAAATCGTACTTTAGACAAAACATAATAGGCAATTAAAATCTAAAAGAATAAAAGGAAATTCAACTTTGACATATGACATTAAGTCGTAAAACATTATCATTTGGAAGCAATAAAATGATGTATAATTGGGTGGAGAAGGTATTCTGTCTATTTTGGATGTGTGTCGCCGTGTCAAGGGCAGACAAGGTCTGTTAGCGGCTCCTCCCGTTCAGATTACATTTTAATACTTATTTACATTGTAGCAGTGATAAAGTATTGACAAAGAATAAGTGAACTAGAAGCGAAACTCTTAGAAGTTTCCTAGGAACTGATGAAGAACAAAGTGCAAGGACCTAAAGCTTTTTTGTGGATAAAAAAATGCAATAGGTTATTTAGACTGAAAAAACTGATTCGTCAGTCAGTTAAATTATCAAAAAGTTTTTAATCTGTATTTTTCTTTTGTTACTTAACCAAAATTGAAGAAGATACACACTTTTAAAATTGCCAATACGTCGCCAGTTCAGTTACTTGCTTCTGACCTCACGAGCTCCCTCTTTCGAATTTTGATACGTTATATCTTTGTAAATATAGGGACTTTATTCATGGCCCGATGCGACGCGATTCGAACGAATTCCAACTACAAGTGAAAATCAACCTTGCTACTGAGAAATAATGATGCAATTGGATTGACTTGACGTCGTCATGGCCATCGTGTTTTGTTTTTATTCTACCCATAGATAACAACGTGTTTTATACTTAGACTATGGAAAAGAGGTTTTATATCATATGTCATAGTGGTAAGGTTGTCATTCACTTGTAGTTTTTCGAACGAATTTTACGCGTCGCATTGCGTCACATCGCGCCATGAATAAAGTCCCATACTTAACAAAAGTATTTACGTAGGGAGAATCCTTTGATGAGAGAAGTGTTGTCTTGTGGGCTACTGCCCGATTGCTTTTCATAATGTGGATAAGTATAACGACATAATTTCAAACGAAAGGATTTTGCGTGTCGTCAGCTAAGTGTAAGTTTGCGTTGTGCTGCGGACGTTGATATAAGTCTGATGTTCTACGGCCGGAACATCGTGGACTTTGGTCAATACGAGTCTGACAGTCCCTTCTGCTCCACCCAGGGCGGGACGACATATTTGATTTGATTTGGGAGGACAATTAACCACCTAAAAATAGTGGGTTTTAGTCAATACTAGTCTGAAAGTCCCAAGATAGTTTTCCACAAAAAAAGTATCGCTTCTATGACTTTATATTCTTTAGCTAGTAAAGACGTACGCCACATTTTATAGTTAAAGAGATAACTACATTGTTGCTAAAGGACAATATTATACGTACTGCGCTCTTATTTACTCTAAGAGAGCAGGTCATGTCTGTCATAATTATGTAAGGCCAAGAGGTGTCTGCTAGATAGATTTATGTCTTAGAGATCCTCTTTTCTACCAACTTGTTTTAAAGTTATCAGAAAAATGATGGAGGTGCTTAGAGACTGATTTAGTTTTTTTCTACGATTAATATCGATTATAACACGATTAAACCGCGATTAGAACAGGAAGGAAATCTAGTATTTAGGAAGGTATTCATTAAACTCATACTTTACGTCTTCTACTCACACTTTTTGTAGTTAAAGAATCTAAATTGTTTTATCATTATAGGGAAAGTTTGGATAGCTCTTCGTTATTGGATCACAACAGAACGGCTGAACTGGATAAAGCAACACATAGAATAGCGTTTACACCAGTATTATGTTCCAGTGGGGTTAAATTTGAATTACACGACGGCAAAGATTCGATGTGATCCATAACTGAGTTATATGATGTGAAATATGTAACTTAATTGTCTATGTTTAATTATATATTTTCTTTCTACCCCTATGGGAAGGTCGCGGGACTTATTTCATTACCGTGACCCCGGAACATAAAGTGCTATTGAAGGACACCGTGGATTTAAGTCAGTACAAGTCTGACAGTAGGGGTGGGAGGACTCATTTGATGATTTTACCACGATAAAAAAAAACCCTATGGGAAGAAACCGTGAGTTTATGTATGTAGGTACCTATATTAATTAAATAGAGTTATTGGCTCCGGCCGTTCTATTTAAATAAATTATTATACTGTACCTATTTGAGAAGAGCTGATGTATAGGCGTGCGCGGCGTGGCGGGTTGAGCTACATCCGTGCCCGCACTACTGCTCGCTCCGCTCAGCTCGCCGAACAGCCAGATGAGCACGGAGCTCAGCTGCCGGCAGCATGACAGACCCTGGATAAAGAGGAAAGGATCATACTTCAGTTAACTAATAGTATTCCCATATATCGTTAGTTATGTTAAAGTCTATAGCCATCAAAAGTCCGTATCTGCTACTGAGACGACACGGTTGGGGAAGTGGTTGAGCGATCGACTGCTGCACAGCGTGCCGCGTGTTCGATCCCCGCACGTAATAAATATTTGTATGATCTGCAAGTTATTGTTCCGGGCGTGCGTGTTTGTATATCTGAGTTTCTATGTTTGTAAACGCACACACGATACAGGAAAAAAATCTAGAGTGGGGCAACGTTTTTTTTTTTTAAACAAACTAAGAAACACTGAGAAACTCCTTATCCGCAGTCGCGCTAGCGAACACTAGAGAAAGAGACTGACCGCATAGTAGGTGCAGTCAACAAAAGATTTAAGTATAATATAGGCTGTATGTAGTATACAGTCAGCATAGTATGCATACAGCATACAGACAAACAGTTTAAAAATTGCTGTCTGGATATATGTATCTGTTTCGGTGACTGTAATAGAATACCACCTATAGATACTAAGGTCGCGGAACGGTGCCTTGTCAGGTAATTATGGGCCCGGAACGTACAGGGCTATCGAAAGACACCGAGAGGATTTTAGTCAGTAGTCTGACAGACCAGAGGATTCGTTGGATGATTTAACCACGAAAAAAAAGACTATGCCTCAGTATGCACTTTAACAAGAGGTTTCTGGCTATTGAAACAAACCAAAAGGTAATCAGTACCAAACAGGCACACCTTATCATTCGGGTGGCTGGTACCGTGACGTCATATCAGCCGTGCACTGCGGGGTGCAGGATAGGTTATCGAACTCTAATTACAAGCTACAACAAACATACAAACTGACGAACACTTCCGCAACTAAATATAGTTGTCCATACTGTGAGTATTTTATTTTGATTCGTATGACACATGCATGAAAGTTGTGTGGTAATCGGTTGTGATTGCAGGGCTATGTGACTCCGTTAAATGAAATAAATAAATAGCCATTTCAGAGACCTGCGGTGTTCCTAAAGGCGGCTTAATTTGCCCTGGCATCAAACGCATAATCTTATTTTACGTGGTATTATTATCAAAATGAGTCCTCCTAAAGTCAGTACGAGTCAGAACACTCCTTTTCGCTTGCCTGTTCCTTCAATGCTCCTTTACGTTAAAAGATTACGGTTACCTGTTTAGAAAGTCCCACAAGGCAGTGGCCACAAAGTCACACGAAAATGAAGAATGATATTGAGTGTAAATAAAAATCAAAGTATACTTAATCGCATCCACGTTTCGTCTGATTATGCCTAGATTTACAAATCTTTGTTCCGTGCGAACCTGCGACACGCAGCACAGCAGTCAAACGCTCAACCACTGCGCTAATGTAATGGAGGCGACTCGATTACTTCAATCGCCCATAATCCCAGCCTCTGTCGCTGCTACAAGAGAATTTCGTATGGAAAACCCAATAACAGTGATTATCTGAACTGGGAAACGCACCCAGGGCCTTAGGCCTCGTACTTAAAATGCAATATATTTTTAACCTTTATAGTTTACTTAACTACTGATCAATCAACTGGCCCTTGGGCCGAGTTGTCCAGTTGCGGGACTTATCAAATCACCGTGATCCTGGAACGTAAAGGGCTATTGAAGGACACCGTGGATTTTAGTTAGTACGAGTCTGACAGTCCCTCCCGCCCTGCCCTGTGTGAGAGGACTCATTTTATGACTTTACAACGAAAAAAAAAAGGCCGCGTTGTTTGATTATTGCTTAAGCTAACAATTCGTTAAATCCGACACAATTCATTATTATTTGATAAAAAAATGTGATTTTAACTAATAGTTTTCTTAATTACTGATTAAATAACTGGCCCTTAATAACATACGTGCATAAGGACACGTTCCTATCTCAGCCAGTGGTTAGTTAAACACATTTAGCTGTTCACACTACACACTACGTGATAACAGGCGCAGGCGCACCACATTATCTGTTATCAATCAGACAACCAAGAAATTGTTGGCGCTTTTGTATGTGTACTAATACTAGGCGACAGTTAAAGTGTGCTGTTGAATTTTCAACTCTGGGGCCTGAACCGAGTGTTGAAAAACGAACGGAGCGATTTATGTTCTGTTTCAACTTGAATGAATTCAATAACTTAATTTTAATCGTAGCTTTTTAAACTTTTTGCACTAAGATAACACATCAACTTAGCTTAATGTGTCTTTCTTTAATAGATTAATTTAATTATTTAATTTTAGGAAAATTATCTTAACTACCAGTGGCCGATATTACAGAATTTGGATTATAAAAACTTTAGAAAATATTGTTTTATTTTTTCTGAAATTATTTTAATAGTCAGTGAGTAATAAGCGGCACATTATTACAATGATCGCTTCCTCACTTGTATTACGATAATTTGGCTTTAGTCATAGAATAAATAATCTGTAGTGGAAGATGTAATGATTTCCGCAATGGTTGTGCATATAATTATTATGCTGTTAGTTACCTATAATAACTACGTTGTTTATTAAACAGCAGGTATTTGATTACGAAATGAAAGCAAAATTTTGTTCAAACTGAAAATCATGAATATCTTCACCGTTTGGTCATAGGCTTTGGGTAGAAGTGTGCTACAAGACAACACGCAGTGCCAGTTTAATTTGGAGGATATCATAAATCTTACATTTCTTGGTGTTGTTTTCAGAGCTTTCAACTTTCAACCCACGATCTTGTAAATCAGGGCCTATAGCAATTAGCTTCTACTGCCTTCAATTATTTGCATCTAGTCTAATAACAAACTATCATTATTGCTTGTTAAGGGCGCATAACCAGAAAGTTGGCAACGTCGCTAATAGCTATCAAATATTTACAAGTTTTAATTAATTTGGCAATTTTACTATATGGAAATAAGAAATATGGCTCTGTAGTGCACTAGAAAATTGATATAGGAATGCAATTAAAACACTGAATTTGATGTTGTAACCGTTTCAGGTGTATAAAAGGCATTTGGAAAGTTTGCAAATGCTTTTTTTTACGTCTAAAACTATTTATTAATTTAATCATTTATGTACACAGTATAAAATAAAAGAACATACTTAAACTAATAGTACAAAGGCACTGCTTATTTCAAAAGAAATTTCTACCAGCAGACCTGCGATAGGAAGAGTAACTATGTAAACTTGTAAATATTTGACAGCCATTTGCAACGTAACATAAGCCGCATAATATAAGACGGAATAGATCCTGCAAAGATACTCATAATGCACTGGTAACAACGTAGATCGAACCGCGTCCTGATAACGGAATGTTTCCGTCGAGGGTGACGACCTGCCGATAACTTGCTATATACCTACAATGGCGTCACACACTGCAACTAATGTATTATTGTACAACACTACATTACTATCTTGAGAAGACCTATCCCAACTCGATGAAAGTAAATTAAGTTTCCTTACTCGCTATCTTGGACACCTATACTATATTCTTTGTAGGCTATCTTTTCAAACGTAAGACTTAGCCCCTTCGTACACAATTCGGCGCAACTGCGGAATCCAGGCGAATGCCCATCCATAGAGGTTCATACACAGGAACGCGTCATTGGATACCAAAAGTCGCAAGGTATCTGAGACTTGCGTCGGCGTCGTGTTGTGTACGAAGGGCATTACACCATATGTTAAGTCTTATGTACTCGACTTGTAACTTCGATTTATGGCTCCCCGGTTTTAGAGTTTCGGAGCACAGACTCCCACACATGTAGGCATAAAGACCTCTGCTATATTGCAACCGCTAGCAATACGCAATTAGTGAAGTTTTGAGCTACGCAAGAAAAACTAGAGATGATTGACTATATTATAATGTATTACCTAACAAAGTTCCTTGCAAAACTTTGCATAAGAATACAAAAGTTCTGTTGACTATTTTTGCAGATATAGGTACTCAGTGAAACCCATACAAAACCAACACAACTTAGATATTACAATAAAGGTAGAAGACAGGAAACAACGCGGCACGAGCACCGGATCATGCTTGTTAAGCTGTATTTACACTCGATCAACAAGATCGATACGTTTACAATGCGATTACGAACTTGGGACAATTTTATTAGATCTATAAGTATCTATTCTCAAATGAGGCTAAACTAAACAATTTCTCTCGTACGTGGAATTGAAACAATTTCAGCGGCAGTAATATCATTGTTAATTTCAAAAGAGATTCGCGAAATTATCTGCAAAGGTAACCGTGACCCTGGAACTTAAAGAGCAACTGAAGGAACAGGATGGATTTTTAGTCAATAAGCGTCCGACAGTCACGTCTGGGTTGAAAAGGATCTAAAAATCAATATCACGCATGACAGAAATCGTGAGGTGTTTTAGAATCATCTGCTGGCTATTTCTATAAACTTAGATCAAATTATATTATTAGTAATACGCACGGTTGAAAAACAAAGCAAATTAATTAAGGCTGGAACAGTTTTTCTGTTCTGACTACTTTAAAAACGTATAAGAAAAACGATCAACAGTTTTGATAAGATCAAAGATATTACGTTACACCTAACCGTATTATTTCTAGAGGAAGGCAAACAATTTAATTTCCTAATATTCTGCTTTGTCGAACATAAATTAAATGTTAGCATCTTTTATTATTAGCTTCCTATCAAGAGGAGATATCACGTAGCCAGTTATTATGTGTGTTTTTATATATGCAAAAAATTATTTTTTGTTTCTATTCCCCACTCTGGGAAATTTCTCCTGTGCTGTGGGTACGCTTAAAAAACACAGAAACTCACGCGCAGAAGACCCGGAACAACTACCTGAAGGTCATACAAATGTTTGTTTCGGGAATCGAACGCACGAGACGCTGCGCAGCAGTCCAATCGCTTAACCGTGTTGGCAAAATGTAGGAAATGACCAAGAAAAAATACTTTTTGCGATGTTTAGATGGAAGCAATTTTTTATTATAGCAATAGATAGAGTTGGTAAGTACGGTCATCAGAAAGTGCCTCAGTAATCGAGACAGACGAGAAATAAATTACCTACGTAACTACGTAATAAAAATCAATAATACGCAGTAACAAACAATTACAATTATCTCAGGTCAATAAAGAACGGATGTTTTAACCTTGTCTATTGTGGGCAGATTCTTTTGAATTATTTATTACTCAATTGCTCAACTAGGTGTTTTTCTTTTTTTTTTTTTGCAATTTAAATTGAATTTGCTTAGCTTAGACTAGTTCCGCTTTATCCGAAATTAAACCTTAATAACATAAAGACGAGTTGCATATTATTCCAAAAGATTAAGACCGAGCTTATCATACCAAAAAGAACATTAATCTTTGACCAGCACGGTTTCCCTGTGGATGAAGTGCAACTGACACCTCTATTTTGAGCCTTACACCATAAGCATAAGTGGTAATAAAATGTAGCAATGCCGGCTTTATCCCTTAGGTCCCTGGGTAATGCTTACAAGTCTGTAGAAACTTTTGGGCCCAGGGACCTAAAGGTATAATAAATGTAAGGAAACAACCACCACAAAGTTTCGAAGCCTAATAATAAAAAAAACAAATTATATCATAGGTGAAAAGAAAATTGGTAAATGGTATGGCGACGGCTTAGCAACATGTTTTTTTCTTCTTTATATATCTCCGGATATATAAAGAAGAAAAAAAACATGTTGCTTATGTGGTAAGAGCAGGCAGATAATGATAATAAATATATCTACGATATTGGCTGGTAATCAAGGTGTTCCTCACCTCGACTCCTAAAGCCTTCAGCAGCACGAGGCATCTCCAAGCCACACCACCCAGCAGGTACTTCTTGAGGATCTGTTCCGACGACTGTGTGTTGATACGAGTGAATAGACTCGTTGGACCCACCTTCTGCTCTTCGGGTTTTTGTTCTGTACCTACAAGGACAGATTTAAAGAATCACAGATTTAAAATGACAAAAAACTCCATTCCACTATTTTTCAATACAGATTAAACAGATTTTCAATTTATTTACACAGTAAATTACCCTATATCCTGCAATACTTACTGCCAGCATCATTTTGTGTTTCAACTTGTGGCAGTGCGGGCTCAGCGAGCTGCGTGTGCGCATCGAGGCCCGGCAGCGGCACGGAGTAGTGCGTGTTGATGGAGGACGTCACGCGGTGGATGCCGCACAGCAGCTCACAGCCCACCAGCGTCACCACGCCACTCACTGGACTGATGTGGAATAAAACAGGATTATAGAAATCGAACAGGGGGGTATTACAACGTCTTAAAACCAGGCTTATTCCGGCGAGTGAAAGTGACAGAGCTATACAAGTCGTCTAGCGCCATCTCGTTCACTCAATGGAATAAGCATGGTTTTAAGACGTTGTAATACCCCACCTGGTGGCCGACCACGACGTCTTAAAGCCAGAGTAATTTCAGTGAGGGAAAAAGGTGGCGCTAGACGACTTGTATAGTTCTGTCTCTTTTCCACACTAGAACTACTGTGACTTTAAGACTTCATGGTAGGACACCTGATAAAAAAAATATCGGCTTTTTTTCTTTTTATGGCTGTGCGGGTTCTATGATAAGCTCTTAGAATAGTATTATTTTAATCTCACTTTAGTATGAGAAAGAGATGCAGTTATAAGTAATTATAGCTCAATCTCTTCTCTACAGGCTACAGGTGTCGTAGGCCTTCTTATTGGACAGAAGCAAGCCTGTGGCCTTCAGTTGGATAAGGGCAGTGTGCCTTTGTTTTATTTGATGTTTCGGTGCTATCTTTGCATTATTAATTCGATGTACATTAGAATGTTTGTTAAATGTTACTAAAGTATCATATTTTTCAGATCTGAGCAATATAATCTAAAGGAATTATGACTAAGATCAGACAGATAGTCATAATTTTTTAAAGGTGGAAAAATACGTCCAAACACGAGATAGACAGTATGGCACTTCCACCTAGACATATTTTTCTTTAATGTTTAATAATTCCTCACCAGAACTTGATCAGCTCCTTGGGGTTGGCGCCATCATTGACGCGGATCAGGAACTCGGCCAGGAACAGATCCAGCCACGTCGATTTCTGCAAAACATGTCAATATTAACAACCTATATAATATCAGCCTTAACTATTTACTGAGCACTGCATGATCATTTGGGCCAGACACGATGGATCATGAGGTTTAAGACATATATTTATGTTCAGCTTATTATATCCCGTTGATGTTATTGGTCCTTACAATCAGCCAAAGTGCCAAGTTTTATAATATCCTTTGATTTGTCGAGTTTTATTGTCCCGGCCCTGTTATGTTTTATACAAAAGTTCGTAATGGGTTACAGGAGATGGTAAGAAATATTTAGGTGGACCTAATCCAATATTTAAAATAGTAGAGGGATTGTTGGCGCCCAAGCTCGATAGCTTTTATAAACTTCGTCTAACCTACGTAAGTAGAAACATATTTTTCCTACTCCTCCACTATTCTTTTCTGATTAATTTCGTTGCAGGACCCAAGACAGGTAAATTCATTCTCCGGGACACATCGAGCTTCATTGTGTCGGAGCTTTTCTGGTGGTTGCCACGGTTGATTCTGGCTCTCAGGAGTTACAGTAGTTTGGGAATGTGGAAGAAGTGGATATGTTGGAAGTGTGGTGGGTTTGTCCAACCTACGACTATGCAAAAGTTTTGGAGCACGAAGCGTTTTATCTTCTGCAAACTCTGATAGGTATATAGCGTGTGTTGTTGTGTGTGGTGTGATGTGTGCAATAGATCATTTGAGTGTAGCTGGTGGTGCGTAACCGACATTCAATTGTATAATAGCTCGGTCGCTTTCGTATTTCGTGGTCTGCGCGCTATGCGCTACTTATGCACTACAAATGCATGAGTTTGTTAGTTTGTAATAGTGGATTCAGATTGGCAAATACAAAGTAAATTGAGTTGAGTCCTGACATAGCAAGAAATATAGGAACAAACCTAGTAGAATTGGCGAAGCGGAACTACACATTAAAAGAGTTTGTGGATCACTGGGTTCATCTTAACCCAGAATTGAAGAATCGAAAGTGAAGGCTATATCGCAGTAAGGCGAGGGGATGATACTAGCCATCACGTATTAAATCATCAGCTATAGGCAATTGGGCAAATATGGTTAGAAATAGCTTAAAAGTCAAAAGAAATCAAAAATTGGCGATCTGCTACCATCTCTACAAGTTTCCTGAAGTGTGACATAAGTGAACAAGGTCATAGATTAGCCTACATCACTTCTTGTATTCAGCGAGATAGTGAGGTCAATGACCGTTAGAATAAGCAACTGTTTGACAGTTTGAGTGGGAAATCGCAAACAGATACAGATTACGTCATTTTAACCAGTTGGCATGTTTTTGGAGAGGTCCTTGTTCAGTAAGGGACTGCAATAAACTAAAAACGTTCGTTGAAAGACTTACCTATCTATCTATCAAACGTGTTGGTACTTTAGTTAGAAACCGGAAGCAGTGGTTACCAGTCCACTACCAAGGCCTATTATGATGATTGCTAAGTATCAAGGATAAGCCACTATGTCTTATGGCTTAGGAAAGATACCATTCTCCTTTGATATGCTTACCTCATAAGTGCCAGTCTCTGCTTTGAAGAAGTGATCCCAGTATATTTTGAGGGTGTCGATGTCCTCCTCCGCCGCCATTCGCGCTGTTTTCCGACCTATGGCAAGGAGATAAAGATCAATTTTGCTATCAATATTATGACGATTGATCTATGGAAGCCATAAATGTTGAACTAAAGTGCATAAGGTTAAGCCTCCGGTCGGAACGTACGATGGATTTACGCGCAATACCAGTACAAATATAAACAAGCTTGAGCGGTATTTTACGCGGGAAAACGAAAATTAATAAAATCATCTAAGTACGTTTCATATCTTCGCTTCTGAATGCTGCGTGGTTTCATGAATTGTCGCAAATATTGATGATCTTTTAATTTGAGAATTTTGAGAAGAAAAAGTTGTTACCTAAATGATCACATTTGTTTGAACCTTTCATCACCCTTATTTTCGGTCGCCATCGCCAATAGTTTTCGGAATAGCCATAGGGCAAAATGTGTAGGTACTTTATAGGTTTCAACTTCAATTTTATAACTCCAGAGATTTCAAATGCTCCATTGGATGATATGGACGGTGGAAAATATAGCTAAGTAAGGCGAAACTTGTGAGAACCACTACTCAGTAAGTATGCATTGTATTACCTAGGTACATGGGTACTATGGAAGCTACCTACCACTTAATTTTAAACACTTTAACTCAGCGATTGCCCGTCAAGGGAACACAAAAATCACGTTAAATCCTTTCACTGTAAATCCAAGCTTCAAGACTGTAACTCCAACACAGTAAGTTCACATTCGCGCACAATACGTAGGTACATAGTGCCTGTCGTGTATTGACTGATTGACTGACGACTGAACCACCCTTATCGGACCGGTCATTATTTATTGGAGACGAGAAGAATATTGATAACAGTCACTGTTGTATGTCACTATCTGTCGCGACTCGCGAGATTCACAATATAGTTCAACCAAGCAATTATGTTAAACAAATGTTAAGAATCTAATCAGCGCTGATAGGTTTTAAAAAGCTTCTGTTTGATACGGTACGCGGTGTTGATAGTTCACTGACTTTAGATAGTGGATATAATTATACGGTTTTGTAATAGTTTTGTTTGCTTTTATGTGTGGCACTATTTCACGTTTATGTGGCGCAGATAGGCGTTACAAGGGTCTTGTTAACAAGGGCTAGAGGTTTGATCTGTAATCAAACTGACTATTGTCACTATTGTTAAAATCTCCAACACAAACAAACGGCAAAGCATACTTGATTGCAAATTGTTATAATATTTATATAGTTTATAAAATTGTCTGTATTAATCAATCAACTAGCCTTAACATCCTCCTCCTACTAATATTATAAACGTGAAAGTTTGTATGTGTCGAAGGATGTTTGTTACTCTTTCACGCAAAAAGCACTGAACGGATTTGGCTGAAATTTGGTACATAAATAGTTTATAACCTGGATTAGCACATAGGATAGTTTTTATCCCGATTTTATGTTCCCGTGGGATAATTTTTGAGTTGTAGCGGTGAAGCCGCTGGCAACAGCTAGTAATAATTATGCGCAGGCCTTAGCTCCAGAGTGCTACAGAATAAGTTAAAAAATCCCTATATCCCTTGCGATGATTGCATTAAGAAAACCGTTTCGAACACTTTTTAAATAATTTAAACAGGCTGGATTTTTGAGAAGGTGGCAGCAAGAACATATTACTGTTAGCCGTTTATTGCGACTTTGGTATAAGACGATTATCGCAATACAAATTTTGTTGTTCACATAAACACGTCAATTGATACAAAAGTCGTAATGTAATAAATCGGAGAGTTACGTCGTGTTTTATACGAGGGCCTTATAGGTTTGAACTTTTTAGTGTTGGTCTACCTTTATTAGAAATGTGTACAGAGCATCATAATTAATAGACAAAGGTTCAATTGAGTACAGTACAATAATGGTCATAATTCATTGATCATAATTGGCTGATTCTAACAATGCAACTCAAGATCGCAATAGGTTTTTCCTGCTACCAGCTACTAGGCATCCTATTTTAAAATGGATGTTCATAAGCTCATCAATAGGCATGTTGACTGAATCAATAAATTGTAAAAAACCTAATTCGACTTTTGATAAAATACGGAAACGTATTCTTTTTTGTTAATCATTTAACTTGTCGACGGCGACGGCGCGTTGTGTTCCACGCGCGCCTCTAAGAGCGTCATCAAAATGACGGGGCTCTTCTCTAGAGGGCCAAACCCTGCCGGGGTCGCGGGACTTATTACCATCACCGTGACCCCGGAACATAAAGGGCTATTGAAGAACACCGTGGATTTTAGTCAGTACAAGTCTGACAGTCCCTCCCGCCCTGCCCGGGGTGGGAGGCCTCATTTGATGATTTTACCACAATAAAAAAAAAAACAAGTACACCTGGAACAAAACAGAATCAAATCACTCAAATAACAAGTTGTGACCACATTGAATAGTGAATGAAATAAAATAGATAAAATATTTCATTACACAACTGTTATCTGAGTAATAATAGATTCATTAATAACTGCGTGTAGTCTGTGGATTTGTTACAATGATATACCACACACATGGGCAGACGTGCTGATAACAGATAAAGGAAAGTTTTGATTGTGTTACAAATCTAATTAATTTTATATTTAAACAAAATATTTTAAGTTTTTTATAGATTCGCACAACTTTTATATATTTTGTACTTTATGAACACTTCAACAAGTTTGAATATTTTTTTTAATGAAATCTACCTAATTAATCAATGAAAATTTCTACAAAAATTTGATTATGATAATTTTTCACTTTTTTTCATGCCTTAATTGGTAGAACATAAAGATTACATGAATTGATTAGTTATAAAATAATCCTTTGGCAAACCATAGTTTCCTTGATACTGCTGTGGCATACCGGCTTGAATTAAATTTTTGAATAAAGAATACAGACACAAGCATCAACCTACCCCAATCTGTCCAACAACAGATTTTCAACTTTATTTCAATACAAGAAGATTTCTTCTCGTAATTCTGGACTAAGGACAAAAGCTAAATGGAAAGAGATAAACTGCTGAGATGACAATTAAGTATCAAAGACAATACCTATGTAGCATGAACACCTTATAAATTAGGACAAGAGTAGGATAATGACGATTGATTTCATTACAGAAAAATCTGTTTCATATAGAACTAGCAGAAGGACATTATCCAAGTGTAACAAGTTATTTTTATAATTGTGTTGCTATATCACTAGAATATCTATCACTAATTGATGGCCATTTCTCTGGTGAATAAAGCTAGGGAAAGATATTGCTAGATGACTATAGCATTAAGGCTGTGCTTGAGGCATCAATGATGAAATATTTATTTCTAAATAAGCTCGACACTAGGAGTTAACACATTTCTCTTAATACACTAAAAGAACAAAGCTTCAAAATCAAGGACATTTTTAAAATTTTCAGATCAAATTAAATATAAACTGGTAAAAAATTATCTTTACCAGTTTTTACCAACAATAAAGCAATTTATTTTTTAATATCAATATAATTTATTTTATAATATAGAGAGACTAAATAACAATTGAAGGATAACGCTATAATTTTTTTAATAAATAACAAACATGTTCCATAATTACAATTCAAATAGGGAAAGATAACAAAATGTGTTTACTCATCATTGATTGTTTTTGTCTACTCATGAAATTGCTCACTAAAAAGGTTGTAGAAAAAGGTAAATGTAAATTAAAAAAATAACAGTTGACTAGTAGAAGACACCTAAGAGTTCTTGTCATTGATAAATAAATATTGCCACATCTGTTTATTGATCTGTATCGTTTATAGAAGGAGACGCGAATAAATAGCATCTATTATAACTAATTAATTAAATACAGGTTTAAAAATGATCGTTTGCTTCATCTCCAATAAGATTCTAATACATACAACTAATTTATCTATAGTGAGAAATCATTGAAACTATGTAAGCTCTAATTAAATAATAGTTAGAAAAGATAAACAGATAAATAACAGAACCAGGTATAGAATAACAAAGTCATAATTCAATGAACACTCACATCAAACACCAGCTCAAAATCACAAATCTGCTAACTGCACAATTAGGAAAATCTGACGAACATCAAGTGATTGCAATTACTTATTCTAAAAGTTAATTTAATGGATTTAATGCTAATAACTTTGAAAAAATAATATTTGCGGGTCAAACAACCTCGCTCTCCAGAGAAACTTTTTGACAACTTTGACAGTTGTAGTGATGTTTCATGTTTCATCAGCTGTTATCTGAGTCGACTGTCGAATTGATGACGAAAACTAGGAATTTATATGTATAAAATATTGTTTTCCTTTTTTACAGTAAAAAATAATTACTTTCATTCAGTATTCCCCACTTCCTATGTAAAAAAAGAAAATCAATTTTGCGTTAATAATTTTCAACAAGGGTAATAGTTTTATTAATGTCACTCTTTTGTCAGTTGTCAAATGGTTGTCATTCAAGATTGTCACTGTCATTCATTACAACTGTCATCGAAAACTTACAAAACGCGAGAAACGGGCGAGAAAACTTGTGATTTGATTCGCGATTAGAATAGGAAGTGTGTTGTAAATCGTGAGGCTTGGCTAAAGTCAACATAGAGTGCCATAATGTGGGAACAGATCATAGAATATTTAAAAGATCCACTATTAGTTATTAAAGTGCAAAACTTTTTCGGTGTTACTTACAAAAGTAATCAAAGCACGGATCAAAATGAATCGTCAGAAGTGTTACATTCAGATAGATTGGAGAGAGTGAATGAGGAGTCTGATATCAAGCAGCACAAGAGGATTCCTAGTAATATATCGAGTAGTTCTCAGTCGTCCTATGACACGGATAGTTCCGGGGAGAGCGGCGAGAAAGATGCGGTGGAGCTCCGCATCAACAACAAGTTCTGGTACTACCTGTTCCTGCTGGGCACGGAGCTGGGCGATGAGATTTTCTACGCTACCTTCATCCCTTTCTGGTTCTGGAACATAGATGGCGCTGTCGGACGCAGAGTAGTGCTGGTCTGGACCGTGGTCATGTATATTGGTGAGTTTCATTAATTCTTAGTCATATAATCATAAACTCGATTTTACGAAGGTATTAGTACTAGAATATGATAAAACTTGGCTGAGATTCTACCCAGCAAAACATATAAATAAATACACAGTTATTCATATACAATTTTATTTTATAATTCTAGAAAACAGTAGAAGAGTTCATTTTCTTATGATAAATTCACTTTACAAATCTTGGTCAAAAAATATACTTCTACTATATCAATCAAATTAAATCAAACCGTTTATTACAACTAAGCCAAATATAGGCACAACATAAAATAAAACTAGTACTTAAAATATTTATTGTACTACAGTCCCAGTCACATGAGATGATGTCAGAAATATTAATTTTGTTAATTGTTATGCATACATATTTAACAGTTAAACTAAGAGCATAATATAATATCATTACTGTATAAAAAGATTCCATTTTTATTGTCCCGTCTACTGAGGCGTTGTTAATGAGCAATGCAAACAATAGCATTACTGTGGAATGTTTGATAATACCAGTGGTGAAACACTTGACATTACATACATAAGCACCTACTTACACAAAACCATATTTGTACAGGAGCTGCAATTATAATCATTGTTTTCTGATTAGGTTTAATCTTTTTCATCATCAGCTTTTTATATTTGGTTAATATTTGATTGATTTAAGTAATATTTGGTAGGTAAAAATGTAGGTTGTAAATTGTTTTTCATGTTAAGATCATCATATCAGCCGTAGGACAGGATATTCAATAGGACCTTCTAAAAAAAATGTTGCATGCTTGACAATGTAGGCTCTAGATAGCTTGTAATATATAGAATCATTTGTCAAGAATATTATAATAATTATGTACTATCACATAACTTATTGTTATTTGTAATACTTAGATATTTTCTTTTCAGTTGCCACTATGTAGGTAAAAGTGACTGAAAGTGTGCTATCAATAACTCTGTACAAGATAAACCTATTAGTTGATATCTTGACATCCTTTTGTTTTTGATCTGTTTTACTAAGAAAAAGTATAAAAATAAATACCAAAAGTACTTACAAGTACCTCAGTGGTTGTCATATTGAGTTTATACATGAAATATATTCACCAATGACTTACATAACTGTTATATTTAGTACTACAAATTTGACAATCATGTGCCTGATGTTATCCGAACTACAATACTCCTTTGTAGGCCTGCTAGTTATCAAGCATAAGCAGTAGCCACCTGACTACCTGTAACAATTGTTGAAATTCTACAAATGATAGCTGGAACCAACAGCTTAACATGTTTTCAGAGACTCAGAGTTGAAAAGATGGTCATCCATGAACTGACCTAGCCAAGAGCAGCTTTACCTTGGAGGTTGACCCATGTGTTTGTTATTATTTAACTACAAGCTGTTTGAATATGGTTCCAGAATAAACTAATATTTTAAGACATGTTAGTAATACTAATACCACAGACTACTTATACTCTGTAATGACATCATATGACCATGAATTAAAAATAATGGTAAAATATGTAGGCTGTAGAAATAAGAGCTGGTTTGTGTGAATATGTGTCAGAAAACTTTTGATTTGATGCAAATTAATAATTCCTCAATTATTTCAGTTAACTTATTCCAAATCATTATTTAAAGTTAATATTAATTCATTGCATGCTATTTTTTCAAGAAACCTGAGTAAAGTTAAGACTGAGATTCAGTAAGACTTGTGTTTTTTTTTTAATAAAATATTGTTCACTTTTAGTTTTAGATTAGCATTGTATTAGAAGTTTTTTGTGTGAACTAAGTACAGCACACAGAACAAGGTCATTTAAGTTAGTAACATAATGGCATTGACATTCTTTTCTGTTGAATAACTTATTGATGTATTGTTCATAGAGAACATTAAATCTCATAGTTTACATACAGATATAAATCAGATACATTATAAACATTCTTAATTAATATTTTTATAATGCAGATGCAACTGCATCTCATAACAAACCAAAAAAATATTGCTTGTTATGAATAAATTGTTGTAGATAAAAATCTTCTATAATATATTCCAGGAAAGATTTTTTTATAACCATAATTATGAATAAGTTTTTTTTAGAGTTATCAGTGATTCAATAATTTTTAAGATAATAAAGAATGTCTGAGTAAATGCCTGCTTTGATAATTATCATACTCTGTTAATATATTCCATATTTCCTTGGTATGACTTGACTGACTAAAATAGAATTATAAAATGGTATCATGATTGATGCAAATATGAATGAGTCATATTGATGTAATAATTACAAGTTATTTATTAAATATAATTTACCAAATACAACTGGATTCATTATCAAAAAGATAGTAGCCACTTATCTATTGTAATAATCTTTAAAATATAATGTAAGATAGGTGATAGCATATCTCTTAGGCTCAAGTTTGAATTAATAATTAGAAAGAATGACCATTTCATTTAATTAGTTGAATGCTACATAGATTTCTAAACAAGCCTTATAATATATCTTACACAACAAAATAGGTATCTTCATAAAAACATTTTTTTTGTAAAATAAAGCAAAAACTTTGTACAATTCAAAGTACAAAGTTAGCCTAACAGTTAAATACCTATGTATTTACATAATTAATGTGTGTTATCATGTCTGATAATACTTATAATATTATTTTTGATTTCTAGAATCATTTGACCAAGGTATAAACTCACATCTTGTATAATGTTATGTGTCTAAGGTACTCAATATGAAATAAGAGGCAATCCAATTTCATTAACAGCTCAAAATTCCGTGCTGCTACTGAGAACCCAACAACGATTGCCCAAACCTGGGCGCCACGCTTCGCAATGGTATTTTCAATTGCCAACTAACAGTGCGATCATAGCATAAAAAGAAGAAAGCCCCTTTGTCCAGCTGAGTTGGATTGCAGTTCCATTTTACCATGAGAGAGTGAGTTCTCCTGTGTTTTGCGCACACACTTGTGAACTAAAAGATTTCTCACGCACTTCAACCGAGATACAGATACGAGGACTGTTACTATTATTGAGATTAGAAAACCACTGATTCCAGGTCAAGGCTTCAAAGACATAATCCGCTGGCCTCGCCCTGGCTACCCCGTCAAGAAGCTGCAAACAAAATGGGCTGTGGAGTACGGGATGCCGTCGACACATGCCATGGTCGGGGTCTCCATACCGTTCTCTGTTCTGCTGTACACCATGGACAGGTACCAGTACCCCATCCACTGGGGGCTGATCATTGCTGTCTCGTGGTGCACGCTTATCTGTGTCAGCAGGGTCTACTTGGGAATGCATAGTGTGCTGGTAAGTGCTTTAAATAGCCTTTTTCTAATTTATTATAAACTAGTTTTGATTGGAGCCCTGCTGTGCGGGTCTTCTATTTCTGTTCACGAGGTTTATAAGTCACTAACATCAATGGCGTGACGGGATGCTAAGATCAAAGCCTACATACTATTCGAATTCAAACTATCCTGTTTTGGTGTGCCATAAGCTCCGTTTCCTTTTTTCGCACTACCGTAGTGTCGAATTATTGTCACACAATCGTTTTGTCACACTAGTGTTTTTAGTGAATGAATTTTCTAAGCTAAAATAAAATTCAGCTTGTTCAAACAAGAAAAGATTTACTTCAACTGCGAAGAAAAGAGAACATCAAAAATAGACAAATAAAAATTTAAAAAACAAAAACAACAATAAAAATGGCTTTAATTGGCCACAAGTATGATCTCGGGCTTCCAAGTGTCGCACAAGCTTGCATTTGAACTATAGTGAGTTGCAATACAGTTATTTCGCGCAAGCGCCAATCTCATATCTATTTGCTAAGCTCACGTTTTTGGTACACTTGGTTTCTCTTGTTACAAGAAGGAAAATCTTAAATTGGTCATTCCATACAACAAGTTGCAGTGTATTTTCCTTGATAAAAGATAGCTACCTACTATAAAAAGTATCAAGGAAAGTGAATCTGAATAGGTAATCGCAACGATTACCTACATCAATCTAGTGCATGAAAGTGGGTTAACTTTCTAAGTAAAAACATTATTAGGTACCTTGTGATGCCGCCTTCTGCGAGGCAGTAATGCTCGTGAAGTAGGCGGCGGGCCGCGAGAGAGAGAGGACAGCGTCCTCCCTCCGCCCCAACCGCAGTGGTGTACGCCCACGGCGCCGTACGTCGCAAGACGATCTCCGGCCACCGTAGGCGCGGGCATGCGGACAGCGAGTAAAGGGCAACTCGCTGTCCGACCATGGACCATGCCCGGGTCGACGGCGCGTCGTGTTCCACGCGCGCCTCAAAGAGCTGTCAGCAAAAATGACGGGGCCCCCTCTCAGAGGGCCAAAGCCTGCCGGGGTCGCGGGACTTATTTCTATTACCGTGACCCCGGAACATAAAGGGCTACTGAAGGACACCGTGGATTTTAGTCAGTACAAGTCTGACAGTACCTCCCGCCCTGCCCGGGGTTGGAGGTATCATTTGATGATTTTACCACGCTAAAAAAAAAAAAAAGGTACCTTGTGATTGTGAATTTCAAAGTAAACTATTGCTATATTAAAATTTAAAAGTAAAGTATTGTTATAATTAACTTAGATCGGAAAAAGAAACACACCCAAATGTCCTTTCTTTGGTATTGTTCGTCGTTTCGTTGAGCTCCTTGTGTTATAAGTTGAGCTACACGGTAACTGACACATGCTTGCACTGACTGGACAGGTCCACTCAAATCTGTGTGGTTCTTTCTTCAAAAGACCACCTCAGACACCTGCATGGTTCTCATAGTACTTTACCAACACAAAATTTGTCTGGACTTTAAAAGAGACTGTGACCTCTGAGTTTGTTTCGGATGTTTCTTCTCAGAGTAGTCAGGTACGAAACACCGGTCCCATCTAGTCTAAAAATAGTGTCTTTTTGACGTGTAAAAGAGTTTGTAAAAACCAATGCTGAATAAATATCATTTATCATTTATGACATATCGTTACAATCGTACAATTTCTAGAATTTTTTCTACATACTTAAGCTGTAGCGACACTTTTTCATTATTAGAAGAGATTTTTTTTAGAAAAACGCTATTTGCCAGACACTGCGTTTTTCACACAATTTCACTATTTTAAGAAAGTTGTGATATTAGATAGCGGCTGTAAGGCTCCTACTGACTCAAACCACTGTGTTCCATCACATGCTCTTTGCGTTCCAGGGCAGCGGTGCCTTTCTAAGACAGTCCCGCGACCCACACTCAAATATGTCTGACGTCTGTATTTACAAATGTCCTAGTTAAATAAGAAGACCGCGGACAACCACACGGTCTTTAATCTGCGATTAATTGGGTAGCGGAGGTCACACCGCCGCCGTCCTGTATAAAAAAAATGTTCTCATATATCAGCCACATCTAGTTGGAATGTTACTTGACCCCATTTATACTTCCGAAAACGCCAAGACCTCTAACTCTGTAATTTAGAAATAAAACTGTATGCTGTTGCGATATAAGGTTCACATTTCAACGGTTAAATGTAAGTAGGGCTACTGTTGTATAGATGTGCGCCCACGATTAGCCAACAATAGATTTTTTGTTAGCCTATTCTGCTTCACTCTCGAGTGTGATCCTTTCATTTCTTAATTCATTAGTGGTATAAAATGAGTTAGTAGGTACAAAGTTAGTTATTAGTGCTTTTTTTAACATGATAAAATGAGTCCTCCCACCCCGGGCAGGGCGGGAGGGTCTGTCAGATTTGTACTGACTAAAATCCACAGTGTCCTTCAATAGCCCTATACGTTCCGGGGTCACAGTTACTCGTTAGTCTCGCGAAACCGGCTAGCTTTGGCCCTCTATGTGACCGTCATTTAGCTGAGAGCTCTTTGAAAGAGCTTGAACAGCGAGACGCCCATTACTCGCCGTCCGCATGCGTTACCTATGGATTATCGTTCGCCGTGGTGGTCTATGGGAATAGGCTAGACGCAGAAGGCGGAGGCGAGGTTAATGTGGCGCAGCCTGAAAGAGGAGAGGTCACCCCGATTTTCGCATCAATCCCGGTCGAGGAGTGTTTTTTGATTTCCCCTCAGTTATTTCATTCCCAAATCTAGACTCCTTGATGGACGGAAAATGGGTGTGCGACACAAAGCTGCAGCGGTTCTATGTAAAATACTGGTATTTAGTTGTATTCATCCGACATAGTTTTGAATAGTACTTGTATGCCCTCATCATCTTGCAAGTCATGTGTAATTATTCGCCCTCTACATACACCTCCGAAAGCTTAGAACTGATGATGTTACATACCTTTAACGTACTGTCTCCTCATAATTCCAGGACATAGCAGCAGGCCTGCTACTGGCCACGGCGCTGGTGTCTGTGCTCATCCCACTAGTGGACCGCCTGGACGGCTTCCTGCTGACGTCGCAGCTGTCGCCCTTCCTCGTCATCGCTGCCTCCATACTAGTCATCGTGTTCCATCCCAATGCTGATAAATGGACGCCTACGAGGTGAGGACTACTTGTTATAATATCTACTCTACTTCATATGTTTATGAATAGTCAAACAGCATCATAACAAAAATTGTTTTTTTTTTGTCTATACCAATACTGTTGTAAAATTTTCATAATTATTGTATTATCTTCCATGCAATGAAATGATCCTTATACCAAACAGAGAAAAGGCATAAATGAAAAACGCCTATTAGGTGCCTACCGCCTACCTTATGCCTACTCATTTCCATTGACAACTCGCACTTGACCAAAAAATAAATACATTAAAAAAAAGAGCTACACTTTCCTAAGTAGAAGAAATACATCATCACGGTGAGGAAACCGTCATGTACTAAAACTAAGGCTAGGCGTATGCTGAGAGGCAGGCAATGCAGCACAGCACAGTACAACACAGTGCAGGGCAGGGCAGTTGAGGCAGACATGTGCCCCCTCCGCATGCTGCGACGCAACTGACAAAATTAGTCTGATTATGAAATGAAATGAAAAGTTGTTGCTACTTTACAGTTTGTCAAAGCGTAGAAAAGTATTTGGCAAAGTGATTATCTAAAATATCGCTTTATTATTGTATTATTGTTAAAAAACACGTCTCGAAGTGCACGCGTCGTGCAGAATTCTGTGTCGGCACACGGAACTACAACGAGACGCAGAGCAGGACAGACACATGTCTGCGTGGCATGTGCCCGCGCCGCAGCGTACGTAGTTCAATGACGTTCCATGCTTTACAAAATCTACTCTGTTCTGCGCTGTGTGGACCTGCGTAGCCTGCGTCTCAGCATACGCCTAGCCTAAAGCTTTGGGCCGTTCCCTCTAACAGAAAGGAGGCCTGTGTCCCGGCAATGGAAACGTTATAGGCTGATGATTATAAATATTTTTTTGTCTTTATCCTTACCAAACCGCACATTCCATGAAGTCGCAGTATGACAGTTGTTTACGTCTTATTACCTATCATAAATATTTTTCCTTATGTTTGTATTTCCCAGACAATACAAACAATGAGTAGTATAAATAACAGATAGAGTTTGATAGTGGTATCTATATCGTCGGTCATCACTCATCTGACTTGCATGCGTCATACCGAGGGCTGCCGCGATGAATCACGGTATTACGTTCATCTAGATTCAATTACTCACTCTGTTTACATATAATAGTAAATTTTTATTTTCATTTTTATTTCTCGAAATTGTGTGCATGATTCATGTATTATTTTTTTTGATCACCTTAGTTTAAAATTAACTAGTTTACTAATAATGTTTTTATTGAATAATCAACCAGCCTAATTATATTGTATCGTAGTACAGAATTCTATGAAACACAATATCACAAAAATTTCCAAAAGTTCTTCCGGAAGTCAGTAACCTTTTACTCATTTACTTTGACTTTTTGCCACCATTCATCCACTTCATTTTTTACTGGTTTCATTTTTAAATCAATTGTTCATTTTACTTTTATTTTGTGGGTACAGACTTAATAATATGTTGTGTGATTGCGTAAACAATACATAGATTTATGAAAAAGCAACAATCGCCGAAGATTTGCTGTCATTGATTGAAGAGATCCCTTGATTTAATCAGGACCCCGTCATCAGAACCTGAGTACCCTGAAACCACCTGTACCCCCCCTGTAACCCCTTCAACTGTGAAAAACCCCTCGATTATTGTAAGCGTGATAGTACAGTCGCGTTCATTAAGATGTTGGCACGTCTGGACTTCAAAAATATATGAACATCAAAATAATTCAGAATATTGTGACAACTAAAGCATAATTAAATTGTGATCAAGATTCAGATCCATTAATATGTGACTACTTTTTCTCAATAACATGTATACAGCCAAAGGGTCATTTTTATATGAACAACTTTAAGATCATAAATATCTGAACAGTGTTCACTTTACAATTCACAATTATTTAATCTCACAACGCGTAAATGTAATTAAAATTCAAACTTATTACAACGTCATAAAGATGATTTTACTAGCAATCTTAAAATTGTGTGGTTAAGGAGTTTGCAACATTATTTAGGTATCACTGGCTAGTTTTCCATCAAGTGCCGTTGGTTTTTTTTATTAAAAAGCAATAACTGACGCACATGTCATTCATAAAAAAATATACTATGACACTGAAATACTCATTTCAAAAGACCTAAAAAGCATTCGCGCGGAAAACAATTGAAATACCGTCATTTCTATAACAATGTAAACTGGATCCTATTTATTCGAGCAAATAATATACTATCCTATACATGTAGACATATTTATGAAGCTTACCCTGCTCAGATATTATTAAAGCTTATACAGTATAGATATATTATTAAAAGGTCATCACATATTATTGCCGAATGCAAATTATATATTATTGAACCTTCATTTGAGTACATATTTTTTATCTCTAGATTTGTAGAATTTTTTGAGCTTATCAACGCTCACAATATTTTGAATCCTTGACAATGCCAACATATTATTGAACTCGACTGTACATACAATGGCCAATGATAAAAAAAAACTGAGGACCTTTCCTAATTTTCCTCAAAAATCTTACTTCTATCCGTTTAAATTTCCAGAGGCGACACAACGATGATAGTGAGCGTATGTGCTGGCATCCTGTTCGGATCCTGGACCAACTACCAGCTCGGAAACATGGTGGCCAGCCCACTAGACCCTCCCTACGAGATCATCTGGCCCTCCAAGGAGATGTTGGGCTGTACCATCCTGAGAACCATCCTAGGATTCTGTGGGGTACTCGCCACTAGGGCTATAGGCAAATCTGTTTCATATGCCTTCGTCTGCGCACTCTTAGGCAAAGACAAAAACGAACTGAGAAACTCAGAAAATAGTTTAGATAACAAGAACAAGATTATAGTCGAACTTAGTTATAAGTACTTCACTTACGGTATGATAGGTTTCAACACGACGTATGTGTTCCCCAATGTGTTTGATTTACTCAAAATCAACAGGCCTACGTACTATACAGAGATTTAATGTCATGCTAGTCGATATAGACTAATTGTTCGTATTCCAAAGTGTGGTGGTGCGTGGTTATTGGTGCGATAGCTAAGGAATTTGTTATACTTTGGTATATAATTTCCTTCAGTTCTTCTTATTAATTGTTATGGTTTGATTGAGATTTTCTGAACTGTAAAGTGAATGGTTATTTTTTATTGGACCAAATAAGCAATATTTGAATGTTTGGGTGTATGAAGCAATAATGTTGAATATGGAAGAAGCCAGCATGAATTTCATGTTTCTATTTGATATAATAATATGTCTTTCCTGTAGTGCGAACAATACCCTGAATTTAATTCATCTTTAAGATTATCACCGGAAGAAAGTATGGGCCCCCATATTGATTAATTTATTCTGATATAAGTTTCTATTAATTTTTACTGTATGCACAGTCATTTTTTTATCGAATATATTGATACCTAGATGCTAGGTTTCTAGTTCAACACCGGTAGATGGCACTGCACTAAAGAAAACTAATGCGTAGTCGTACCTACATCGAACGCCAAGATTTTCCGATTCCAATTCCAAAATCTGACTCCAAATGTAATTAGAGTATAATAATTAATGATATTTTTTACTGTGAATTAATGTGAAATAGGACGCTCAGAACAAAATTGATCTGGTTATGCATGAGAGTGTAAGATTTTCTTAGGTGATGATGTGAAAGCCATATTGTAGTACAGCACAGATATTTAGGTTTAGACACGTTTATGCTCATCTGTATACTACAGCATCACAAGTTATATTAAAAATAGAAGGTAAAACACGAGCTTGTTATATTTAAACTTAAATTAGGTATGTTAATTAAACGTTTACATTTATTATTCATATGGCTAAGGCTGAATGGGATAATTATACTTTTAAATATTTGATTATCTTAAATGAATGCAAGATTTTATTCAAAACTGTTATAGATATAAAACAAATGCCAATTGAGGCATACTTTAGAAAATACAACTGGAACTATTTTTAACCAACCTCGCAAGAAAGAGGTTCTCAATACTTTTGAACAACGACGATATATTACTAGACTCCGCATGCACGATCTAAGGAACAAAAACTATTCTGTCAACTCGCTGAGGTACTACGTAAGCGAGGGGGACGGGGTACTGCGTTGTGATTGGCTAACTCAAGGTGTGTTCTATCTCAAGGTATGTGTACGGCTCACAGGAGTGGTCGACATAAGACGGATATAAGACTTTTTTGCCTAATGTGTTGACAGACATCGGTCGTCTGTCTAGTAATATATGGTCGTTACTTTTGAACTTATGTTTTATCAATTATCAGGATAATTTTTGTACCAGCATACAGTGCCGTAATGTATGATATTATTATATATTTTCTTTTGTGTAATGAACAATATCGCCATAATATTTGATGTGTTTTAGCATCGTTGTTATAGTTCCAGTACTAACACAGTATACCTAGGTTGTGAGACGTTATGGAGGAATACTAAGTGCCTGCAAAAGTGATGAATAGAGTTATATGAGAAGTTTCTTGTTTCACTATGAAAATGTCGACAACCGTCGCGGACACTTGGGATTTGTGTTATCGAAATAAAAATATAAAATCGACGAATTAGTGTTTTGATTTGTAAATTTTGATGTAAGCACATTTTTTACTAAAAATAAATCTTTAATATTTATTCTGTAAACAATCTATTATTTAAAAATTAACTCTATTTCTTACCTGTTACTTTCTAATTCCTAATCCAGTCATGAATACACTGCAATCACACATAAGATAACTCGAATCTGTAGCATGGCGCATGCACTTTTTGCTAGAGTATCGCTTGCAAGAAAGGTATCATAATATTGTTATAACTTTTTATCATCGCAACGCTGGCTAACGTACGGGAATTCATTCTCGCACCTTGAAACCGAAATGGTTGCGATTTCAGAGGGCGTGAAAAGTTCTGCAGTGTTGACAACGCGGTCGCGGGACTTATCCCATTACCGTGACCCTGGAACGTAAAAGGCTACCGTGGATTTTAGTCAGTACGAGTCTGACAGTCCCTCCCGCCCTGCCCCGGGTGTGAGGACTCATTTGATGATTTTACCATTATAAAAAAAGGGTCGACAACGCGAGGGCGATGCTGGAGTTGCAGTAGTCTAGGCTACGGTAATCTTGCACCATCAGGTGGGCCGTAGCCATAATGGTATAAAAAAACGGTAGTACTCAAATCTCTAAGGCAATACGTGAACCAAAAATGTTATATTCCTTTTTCGAAAATTACGCTCGTTTAGGAATCCGGAACAGTTAAATTTCATATGGCAAAGAGACATTATTTAAATAAATATTATAAGGATAATAAAACCCCAATTTTTTATGGATTAGGGTCGTATTACGATTATAAGACCACTGATAATCATAACTACTTTTTCACAATTAGATACTAAATGTTTCATTTAGGTATGTAGAGCTGGGTGGTCTGTAAAGTTGTTGCATGAACGTGGAGGTCAGATAAGAGAGGCTCCTCTAAAGTAGTGATACCTAGTACAGATGATAAGAGAATGGAAAAAAATAACGTTAAATAAAGAGAAATAAAAAGTTCGCAGAACTGATAAGACACAATCACGGTTTTAATACATACAAGTAGAGAGTAAGACTTTGTCACTCACCTCTGACCTAGACTAGAACCATCTTGAATTAAAAGGAAGACAGGTATTGCGTTTGTGCTGCGTGTCGCGGGTTCTATTCCTGCACGGACAAACTATTGGTCTGATTTACGAGTAGTTGTTCCGTTTCTGGACGTTTGTATATGTGAGTTTATATTATGTTTGTAGACGCACCCACGATACAGGTGAAATTCCTAGTGTGGGGAAACATTTTGTTAAAAAATACATCTATTGAAATAAACAGATCAATCAATTTTAGTTGGTAAGAACTAAGAACGTCAGATTTACTGAATCGCGATCGTATTTTTCTTTCCACAGAAAATCTTTGAGGTTCGCGAGGTATGTATAACTGCGTATTTCGCAACTGTACTCAATCATACATAATAGTACATTATGGTACAAGTGTGTAATGTTGGTGATTACCGCTGAGGCGCCATTGAGACCCGAGCCGTTAGGTGAGGGTCTTAAGAGAGCCGAGGACGGTAATCATCAATACACACGTGTATCATACGACGTTTTTCAACACACTTGTGAAGAAAATAATATTAGTATTTTTTTTTAAAGCCATTTTATTTAATGATTAAAAAGTTTGTTTAGAGAAACAATTAGTTAACGTGCAGTTGGTAAAATTTATTTGTATCTACTATTGAACACGATCTTTTTTGTTTCGAAACTTTTTTAAAAACAAAGCAATACAAAAAAAAACAAAGCAACACAAAAAAAAAAACAACAAAAACAAAGAAAAAGTCACAGTTTGATAACAGTATCAAACTGTGACTTTTTCTTTACCATTATTCACAAGTGAGTTATAGGTATTTTTTTTAATTGGTTGACACTTTAAAAAAAAAACTATAACTCACTTGTGAATAAATAGTAAAGAAAAAGTCACAGTTTGATAACAGGTGTCAATATGTGCCTAATTGCGGTGAAATTAGGGCCATTTTATGAGCAAGTGTGTTGAAAAAACTATAATTATACAATACTAGCTTCTGCCCGCGACTTCGTACGCGTATCCTGTTGCTTATGCCAGCGACAACGGGATCGTCAAAATCTAAGATCTGAAAAGTCTATTACCCAACTCCAAGAGCCCGGCAAAAAAAATAATGGCTTTTGGCCAGTAGAGTACAATAATATTCATCGTCATCGAAAATCGGTCCTAAACTGTTACCGCCTTTACTGCGTGGAAGAAATCCCAGCTTATGTTATTTTATAATTTGTATAATTATAAAATACTCACTATACTAATTTCACTGCCGCGAGTGGGAGGGGACAGCGTCCTCCCTCCACCCCAACCGCAGTGGGTCCCACGGCGTCGGACGTCGGCAGACGACCTCCAGCCACCGTAGGCGCGGGCATGCGGACAGTGAGTAAACGACAACTCGCTGTCCGACCATGGACCATGCCCGGGTCGACGGCGTGTCGTGTTCCACGTGCGCCTAAAGAGCGTCAGCAAAATGACGGGGCCCCCTCACAGAGGGCCAAAGCCTGACGGGGTCGCGGGATTTATTTCCTTCACCGTGACCCCGGAACATAAAGGGCTATTGAAGGACACCGTGGAATTTAGTCAGTAAAAGTCTGACAGTGGGGGTGGGAGGCCTCATTTGATGATTTTACCACGCAAAAAAAAAGACGTCATTCCTATATGTTATAGTGTAGCTGGGCTCTTGGAGTTCCACATTAGTTGTTCCAGATCTTCAATTTTTATACGTCAACAGAGAGTGCTCATCAGGCTGAACAACTTTGCTAAGACGTCATTCCTGTAAATGTTATAGTGTAGCTGGGCTCTTGGAGTTCTACATTAGGTCATTAGGTGTTCCAGATCCTCAATTTTTATACGTCAACAGAGAGTGCTCATCAGGCTGAACAACTTTGCTTAGACGTCATTCCTGTACATGTTATAGTGTAGCTGGGCTCTTGGCGTTCCACATCAGGTGTTCCAGATCTTCAATTTTATTCTCTCAGCAGAAAATGCTCATCACGTGGAACACTTTTTGCTATCGCACCATTTTTGTATCTCTTATAGTTGAGCTGGTCTGTTGCGGTTCTGCGCCAGGTGCTCAAGTTTCCAGAATAATTTATAGCCTATGTTTTGACCAGATTTAATACCTATACAACAAAAAAAGAATCATTCAAATCCGTCCAGTACTTTTTGAGTTTATCCCGGACATACATACAGACAAACAGACAAACATTCTAAAAACTATATTTTTGGCTTCGGTATCGATTGTAGATCACATGCCAAGTATTGTTTTAAAAAAATATTCAATGTACAGTTTTGACTTTCCTACTATTTTATTATATGTATAGATTGTGATTATTATTGTAGGTAGGCATGTTTTAATCTTAAACCATCAGGTCAAGGGTGAATAACATTAAAAGTTTATTTTATTAAATTTACGAAAATACGTATGGGGAGAATCTTTTGACATGTTTAATAAACATCAGGTCGAGTTTTGAGAGTACCGGTTCAAAAGATAAAAAAAGTGGAAATTCCAAAACAAAGTTATCATAATATTATTAAAAGCAACAGGATAATGCGTTAAAGTAGGTATGTTTAACATAACAGATACAAAAGAACTTCAATAAGAAAATTAATTTATACTAGAAGAATTAAATTGCAGATTTCAGACAAGCCTTACCATTACCATAAGCCATACCATAGCGAGTAATAGGTGACATGGCGAGTCGCCGTTTAATCATGGACCATGCCCGGGTCGACGGCACGTCATGTTTCACGCGCGCCTCAAAGAGCTGACGTGGCTCTCATTGAGGGCCAAACGCCTGCATGTGTCTCGGGACTACATTAAAAGGTAACCCTTGGACTTAAAGGGCTAGTTATTGAAGGAACTCCGTGGATTTTAGTCAGTACGGACGATGATGATGATGCTAAGTTATACCTAGCGATTATGCGAGTAAGATGGGCTATGAAGATCGTAGGTATATAGTAGGGAAGACGATCCATAGCACGTATACAAAAAACCTAATTATCTTAAATCAATCCGATTCCACCAGTGCTATGCTATGTGCACCAATGAATATGATTGTTGGATATCAAACGCATCCACAGCAACGTAGCAGAGCACGTATCTGGTGGAAAAGCTGCCTTATATAGGTAAAATGGGTTGAAAATTATAATTATTAAGTTGGTAGCGTTGGTAGGTATTAATATAATTTGCCAGGGGTTTTTCAACGTTCAAATCGGGTCATTTTTCTAGGAAACTGCATTCGTTGTAGTGCAGCAGTTTCCCTCAAATACAATCGATTGGAATATCCATATAAATGTATTTTTGTTAATATACTTATTTTTAACAATTGATTCGTGTGGTTTTACCTTATAAATAGCATCTCTAAATAGAACAAAGTGGTTTTATTTAGTTGTTTATTGTGGTGGTTGGGATACCCAATCGTAACTTTAAACATATTGTAGTTTATTTTATAGTAATCCTTACTTGACTCCATATAATTATGTTAATTATAATATATGATATATTATGTAAACATACCTAATAGCTACAATTCTTGACAAAACTCCAACCACAGCCCATCATAGGTATGAAAACCGACATACATTGTTCCTGTCGTTTTTTTTCCATACCTAATTAGTTATATTAAAAAAAATCACATAGGTACACAATGATTCATGGTCTAGGTTACTCGTTATTGGCTCTATGAATTGTTATTATAATAACCGATCAAAGGGAAAAACTAAAGTCAATTTTCCTCGCACCACATAATTTCTTGTGAAGTCGTAGAAAACCCGGTTCCCCTAGTATTTCTTAAGTACCTATTACAATTCATAGTTGTGTGGTTCCATCTCGGTATAAAGGCAGAACCTAAATAAAAATAGTAGGTAGGCCTAAGTAATGGAATCCATAAATTAAACTTAAACTTTTGTAAACATAAATTGAATATTTAATAGGTCTGCATTACTATTTTAATGATGAATTTAAAATAAATAGGGTCAGAGAGAATAAACTGGTTCAACCACAGACATGTAACTACTACGGTAAAAGAACATCGAAGTATCTGGTACCCACAGTGTTTAATAAAATAGATTTGTTGCGAGAGAAAGTAAAAATTAGTAAATGGTCACTTAAAGCAAAATTAAAAATAAACCTACAGGATAGTTATAAGTAGATACATAATAGTAAATGATTCTTTACATTGTTGTAATTCTAATACTTAGTTTACATTTTACGGTGTAGTATTGTATAACCCGTTAATTTTTAGTTGGTCCGTTGTAATATGAAAGAGCGCCTCTCGCCATCAAACGTAACAGTTTGGCGAGTTTGTAATGTAATACCAAAATTTGTATTGTTTTCGTTCTATAAAAAAAAAAAAAAAAACTAAAATAAATACCTACTTGTTTAATGTCGCTGGTTGTGCTTAGAACAAAATATTTAAATGTAATTAAACTATTAATTGGGTTTTTGTTCACCACAAAATATTGTATAATATTTTGTAAACATAATAGGTACCTTGATGATACTGCTAAGTGACAACAGAGTCGTTTTTAATTGTTTTTTTTAAGTGATTATAAGACAAAATAATAAATGCTGCCTCATTCCACTCTACTTATTATTCAACCTTTTTGTGAATAGATCACTTATAAGTATGGAAATGCGTGTGGCGTAATAGATGAATACTCGTATGCACGTACGCACATAATGTAATTTCAATCTCTAGCAGATAAGACAGTGGACTTGCGACCTTAGTAAATAGCCTATGTACCGTACAGTGTGTTCGGTCATTGGTTTATATTGATAGGTATTTTTTCGTGGTGATCGTGAAGATTCATTTCATGAGTTTACCCAGGTGGTTATTTGGTTAACTTATCAAATGAATCCTCGGGGCTATTGGGTGAAGTGGAAAGAGTTTCAGACTCGTACTGGCTAACATCCACAGTGTTCCTTCATAGCCCTTTTACCAGTTTAAACAGTCCCACGACCCACGTTGATAGGTGTCATTGGAAGATTTTCCTGATCTGTCTCATCTGGACAATGCTCTGGACAAAGGCCTCTTTCCACTCTGAAATCCCGCGTTTCCTTTTTTTGTACATACGTATAGTTACTAAGTATAGATCATTAAACTTAGATATAACAATATTCCACTTTTATACTTGCCTATACTGATTATAAGAATCTTATGAATAAAAAAAAACTTGTAAATAATGTTGAATTCTGATTGGTTCCACTAGTTTTAGGTCAACATTGATAAACTTTGGTAATTCTGCTGATGAAATGACTCCGATTATGAAGATCTGTGCAACATTAAGTTAAAATCCATCTGTACTAATATTATAAAGCTAAAGAGTTAGTTTTGCTGTGGCTGAACACTGTCATCTCGGGCACTTCTGGTTCGAATCGAAAAGTTTTTGTGTTGCTAATCCTGTTCGTCGAGGAAGGCTATATGTATAACATTACGCTACGATCAATAGGAGCCGACCAGGGGGGTTAAACAGTGGGAAACAGCCAGTTAGATTTAAAAGCTTCCAACCAACTTCTTAATTATTATGATGGTTGGATACGGGGTCGTATACTCGTCATTATGAAACCGTAAAACGACTATTTTTCACTACATTTCAGCGAAATAATTGTATAGGAAGACTGATATTTATTTGTGACTAGTTAACCCGGCAAACTTCGTGCCGCCTCAGAAACAAAAGAAATAACCTTTTAAACCTCCCTGGACTTGCCATGAATAATTCAAAACAAAAATTAGCCAAATCGGTCCAGCCGTTCTCGAGTTTTAGCGAGACTAAAGAACAGCAATTGATTTTTATATTTATGATTTGGTTTTACTACTTACCAACTTTTTGCTGTTTTCTTGAGACTCCTCTTTACAAAACAACACATATTTTACAGCGATTTTTAATTCGAGACATTAAAATTTGGTTGCAGCTACATGCAGCGCTCGTGAAGACTGAACATGAGGGTAGATGGCAAACAATATTGGTAACAAATAAATGTACTACTACCCTCTTATAGAATGTGTTTTCCGGCACTACCGGAACTTGATTGCAAGTCCGGATGAACTTCCTGTAATACCTACCTAGAGAATTTCGAATTAATTTAAATATACATAATAAACATTTCCCAGTAGTAAGTAGGTAGCAAAAAGTCAATAATAATTATTTAGGTTCGAGAGACGACGGCCTACAGAGAGCAAGTGGTATTCGTCATAAGATTAAAGTGCGATATGTACATGTGTATTATTAACTAATTAATTACCTGACATCAGCTCAGGACAATTACATCTATGTTAACATCTAAGAACCGCAATGAATCATAGTAGACAATTATTTTAAAAAATGACTCGTATTTGAACCTAAAGTAGTTCATATAAGGAGTTGTTTTGATCGGCTGGTGAATCATAATTAGACGAAGGCGCCGCGCGGTACGATTGCACTTTCAACCCGTGCAGCTATTTCAGACTATCCTCAATAAAACACTTCACCGAATTGGTCACTAGAGGTCACTAGAGGTTCAATAAAACAATGAATTTGTGTTATAATTTGTATTTATCAATATATAAACTGACAACAATATGAAATAATGCGCTTAGTTATGCTACGCTAATTTATAATTATATATTTTATATAACATGAAGGGTATCCAAATATTATACATAAGTATACCTAATTTAACTAATTTCTAATAAATTATAGTATAGCAAGTCTCAGATACTGATTGTCTGACTCGATCCTTTGTTACCTCGAACTAATTGATTAAATATAATAAAGAAAAAAAGTCAAAATGTAATAAAAGCGTATCACAGCGTTGTTACTACTTTGGGAGAATCGTTGGGCAGCTTTCAGACTAGCGAAGTTGAGTAAGAGCTGACAGCAGGGGTTCAAACGTTGCGCACTGTCGAGTATCACTACCACATTACAATATACATACACATTATATAAAGTGTACTTATATAATTACCGAAAGCTAAAGACTAAGAGCGGTCGTCACCGACGTAAACTGCACTCGCAAACAGTCAGACATTCAGCAGCTGAGTTGCGTCATATATTGTTTAACGTGTCTCGTCACGGGAGCTGGAGCGTCAAACAGCAGCTCTCGACCTACATTTGTCCTTACTCTACGAACATACGCTATTCCTATTTGGCATTTGTTGCTTATTTGACGATCGAGCCTCGTGGCGCCATCACGAATATGCATAACTTTATAAGAATATACTTTGCCTCTAATTCCATACTTTGGGAGTAAGGCAGATTACGTTAGAACAGTGGTACTCAAACTCTGTGCAATTCCATGTCATACTTTAGATAAATTATAGTACCTACATATTGCAAATCGCACAGAAAAAACCCAGCTACAATTGCGTGTCATATTGAGTACCACTACATTAAAGCCTAATTAAAAATAAAATATATAAATGAGGCTGTTATCGCCTATAAAATAATGTTGATGGACATGACCAGTGTATCTCTCAAATAGAGATAACCCGCAGTCTTCACACCTACTTTCAGAGGAAAGTTTGGGTAAGACTACAATAATAATGTGTTATAATTATCTTACATTCAATATAAGGATTATTTTGAACGTAATAATTACATCGTCATGTGATTTTACTAAGCGACGACGTCCATGTCGTCTTTATGAACTTGTCAATTCTTCACGCTTCTTGCCTCGTATGTTAACAGCAGCATTGTTCAAATTTAGATAATTTTCTTTATGATGTTTTCTATCAAAGCTGTTATTGTAGTGGTTTATAACCTCAATAACATTGTCAAACAAATAATAAAGATTACCAAAGGAAGACATTAAACCCAGCTAGTTCCAAGTTCAATTTTAGAACTTTAACCCGTTACAATAGTAGTTGTTTATGGCTCAAAGACATTTTCTGAGCCTGATAGTACTCCTAAAACCACGCTGAATTCTTCAGCTTCACTTAACTACAGCTGCAATATTCATAAAAAACACCTTTTCCTCAATAATTATTTAAGTTTTGTGGCAATATTTTATCAATATAGCAGTTACCTGTTCAGTCGCGGAAAGAACATTAGTAGGCAGTACATAACAATAAAATACCAAAATTATATTGTAAACAACATTTATTCGACTCTAATAAATATACAAATAACAGATTTTTACAGGTATTAATTAACTATTTAAATAATTTTCTAAACTTAACATTCTTTCCACGACTGTACATGAGTCTTACAAATAACTTAAAACTATTTTGTGGTTCACTGTACACAGTGTTGGGTTATTACATGTTTGTGTTCAACAGTCTCAATTTCCAATAACTTTACATTTAACTAAATTTGTCCCGTCAAACACATAGAGGGCAAATCCGTATAATCATGACTTGATATAATATTTCCCGGAAAGTTCCCACCATTGTGTACCGCGGACCGTATTTCGCGGTTGGGCAACACATCTTCTCCCCTCAGTCATATTTACAAATGAGAGTGAAGACTAAATCCTCGCGAGACTGAGCTTAGACCGTCCAAAAGAAAACTTGAATTAGTTGTCCGAGCCATTGACAAGTTACATTCTTATTCAAGGCAAGCCAGCATCGCCCTTCTGTTGTACTAGTTAGGTACACGAGTATAACAATTGTTGTTTTTACAGTTACGGTCGGAAAAACCTGTAGCATTTAATTGCATGGTTACAATTAAGGACAGTTTTACAGTAACCGTTATTCTTATCATAGTTTACTACGCTATTTTATGGCGATGTACAATTTAAGTAGCAACCAATATTTTGTACTCAAGTTTAGTTTTGGATAGTCTAAGCTGCCATGTCGAGCAGGCAAGGAAATAATGTTCAGATCTATTTGTTGATACTTTTACTACAATTTGACAACATTTTGTGTGACACTGTAGTGTCGGCAGAACAGTTAACTAAGCGCTGGTAGTTGTCCAGAGGTGGTGCGGCCGGCGGCGTGTGCCGGGCGCTAGCTGTCAGTGGGCGGCGGCCGCGCTCTAGCAGCAGCCGGTCAGCGTACTGTTGCTCTCGCTGCGCAGCCTCGTCAGCGTCTCGAACACGCTCTCATTGTCACTCTCGTACATCTGCGGGAGATAATCATAAATAAATAAACGAGTTCACATAGCTGACAGGACACAGCCCACGATAACACGCCAGCCAGCCACTGATAAACACACAACTGTCCCTGAACATACAGCTATAATGTTTTACAACTCACTTATTTATATTCCTTCCAATTTAAATAAGCGAGTTAAAGGAAAAAATCAGCCAATACTTGGTGTTTAACGTTATTAATAACTTTAATCCTATTTATACCAATCATAACGATAACTATGGGAACTGTGTATTAATTTTACATACTTTTTGCTACTTAATTACTAACAAAATACAACACACTAATAAATGTCATTTTTTATTGTTTTTATTTTGTTCCCGTGAATGTTTGCCATAAAATTGTTTTCAATCAATAACAACGTCAAACAAAACTTGAAAATGAAATGTTGGGATTTTCCAAAGTATATTCTTATCTACATATACAGTATAAACTACCTACTAAATAAAGATAATCTGTCATGATTAATGGAAAAGTGGCTACATTTGTTGGGGTTCCCCAAGATTATCTAGTTTGGAAATATGATAGAACTGTCACTTACATCATCATCAGACTCTGAGTCTGAGTCGCTGTCGTCTGCGAGGTTGGTGAAGGCACGAGCGGCGGCCGTCCTGCGTGCGAGGCGGCGCGGCGTCCTGCCCGCGTAGTCGCGTGCGCCCGCCGCCACGCCCGGGCAGCGCTCGCGCAGGTACTGCACCAGGCGCGTGTCACCGCGACGTGCTGCAATGTGCAATGCCGTCCAACCCGCTAAGTTTTCCTGTAGACAAAATAGATAAATAAAGTAAATTATTTTTAAATATAACAATTTTGTTTCAGAAAAGCACCAGCTAGAAATTACAAGGATATCATCTCATTCTTGAACCTTTATCGGTACAGGGTACAAAGAGCCCAAAGCAACAACAACGCGGTAAGTGTGCACACGCCACAACTAATCCCTCGTAGGCAAGGGCAAATAGAGACGCACATTGTTTGCTGAACACAATTAGGCGCACAAACACAAAAAACCCCGACGCAAGAGATATGCCACTATCAGCAGATTAACACGAATGGCATGGCAATGGGTTTTCCAGCACTCGAGGAGACATGCAATGACTAAGGAGTTTGTTGGCAAACTATAACTGTTGTTGCCAGTAGGGGAGTGTCTACTTCTTTTGTCAACTAGGCCGGTGATCTTTTCAGATATTTTAGGTAAATAGGTTTGTGGTTTCGGCACGCACACTTTGGTATAAGTTTAGTGCCGTATTTCTTTAGTTTACATAACAAAATTCCGCGACGGCTTCAAGCGATGTTCTCACGACAATAAAGCAACGGAGATGTTGCCAAACATGATCGAGATAAATAACACATCTTTCGCTGAAACTGTACCAAAGCTGAATCATATCTATTATTTCTGTCATCTATTTCTGTCGTTCGCACTACTTCGGGTTCCGAGATGAGTGGTTTGTCAGAGTCATTAGCGTATTCCCCCTTTTTATTTTTACAACATTTTCCCGTCATTGTGAATAAGAATCAAAACCGCGAGGAAGCTTAAATGGATTGTCCCATGATGGAGTAATCCGCGTTCCGGTATATGTGTCCCTAACACGCTTGTGCTCGGGCCGGCCCGAGTCCGTATTGACTCATGTTGCGGTTTCGTCTAGCAGTTCGTAGTATGATGAGCGCCACTCAGTTTAATTTTCCTTTTGTTTGTACCTCATGGGTATTTGGATGACCAAAACTTAAGGAAATTGTAAATTAATTTTTAAAAGCGTTTAATGGTTTTTAATTGGTTTGTGTACGTACCGCTAAATTGATATTTGCTCCGTAGTAAACCAGGGCGTGGAGTGCTTCCAGGTGACCTGATGATGCTGCTAGATGTACACATGCTTGTCCTGTAACAAATAACAATACATTGTTAGAACCAGAAGAAGTAGAAAAATTACATCACACTGGCACTTTGTAAGTTTATTCTACTATCAGGTTTAAGAAAATTTGAAGAGAAGACATCTGCCCGATGGAGCAGTACTAAGATTAAATTTGATAAACTTGAGACAGTTCAAAATTGTTATAAGGTCATCTTCGTGCGTACGTTCTAATGTAGATAACTACTGATTGATTTCTGCTTAATCGATCAATCGAGTCAAAGTAAATAATTGTGGGGAATTTGTTGCGATAATAATTAGTGACGATTGACGCAATTCGCTACTGCCGACGTGGTTAGTAGCTGTAGACATAGTTGAAGCAGAATAGTTACCCAAAACTATTATCACTAAGTACCTAGTTAAACTTTTCCCACGGCAAATCATCTTTCAAGAACGCTTTGATTATTTTTGTTTTCCCAAAAGAAAATATATAAATATTTGAACTCAGTTTAATGAAATACAAACAGCAGTTTTCTATTTTTCGCACAAGAATTTGTTGTTTATAATAATGCTAGCTATATAAAAACGATAATAAAATATGACATGATTTATTAAAGTTGGATAACCTTTGCCCAGGAGTGGGACAGAGAAGACTAACAAAATAAAATACTAAAAGACGTCATAACACGGTTCTATAAATTAATCACTAGCAGTTTAAACTGGTTCCTTATTTATAAACGAAAATGGCGTCATAAGAATAGATTCGACATTTATAAATTTTAATAATAGTACCTAAATTTAGGTGGGAGTGTAAACTCTTCTGAAAATCATGAATACATTATATAAAATGTATCATAAAGTCAAATTAAAAGACCACAAAAAAGCAGAAAAAAACATCTAGTCTGTTATACATAATATGCTTCATTCCATAAATTCAAATTTTGTCGACATTTGTATGCAAAAGGTTAGCAGCGATCAAACTACAAATTCTGAGAACGTTGTTTATAGAAAATGGTCCATAATGATCGGAGCGGCTCGCGCCTCTGGACTCGATCCAAATGTATTTAAAACGAAATCAAAATAGATCGCTCGCTAAAACAGCCGAGCGCTTTTTAAAGCTCAAGAATTTAGGTGAGCTTAATTTAATCCTTTCTGGTATTGTGGGAAGATTTGATATTGATTGTATCCCCTGTTTCGAAAACGCGTCCCACCTTTAGTAGGCCAAAGAGTAAGTTTTCCCGATGAATGCTCAACACCGAGTTTGGTATACTATATTTGATAAGTTACATTATGGCATCTGTCTAATGTAACTAATCAAACAGAAGGTGCCTCTCCGCTGCCTAACACCGACTTGAACTGAATAAGGAACATCAAACGGTTGAAGTAAACACCTCGGTTTAACGTAACTGCTAACTATTTTCAAGTATTTGCTATAACACTTCACATGTGGAGTATGAAGCTCATGAGAATGATACAGTCATGTGCGGTTTGCCAATCAAATTAATAACACGGACATCCAATCAGTGAGAGCAAAGTGCAAGTGGGAATTCCTAGTTCCACTCAACGATGAACTTCAGATTAGCTTTGTTTAGCTAACCTGTAATTCACCGATCACCTGCCCCGTCATGCTGGTCATCATTTTCCATCCACTCGGGCATAAATTCGTTAATTTATGACGATATTTCCCCGCGTTTATGTTCGAAATTTATGACATGGTAAACAACAAAGTCCCGTATTTGCATATGGTAATAGACAATTTGTGCACATTATGCAGACGATAATTATGAAGAAGATATTGTGGAAACTTTATGGGTGGATTTTTTTAGTGCGTACCTGTCATGTCAAGGGTACGCGAATGTTGTGTTGTATTCCGGAGATCCCAAAAGCCTTGACATACAACAGATAGGTACAGGTAAATAGTTACATTCAACAACAACAGCTGTTCAATTTTCCAAGAATATAAATGATGTAGGTAAGTAAGGTAAGAAAAGCCATAAAGAAGTTTTAAAATAATATAGTTTCCAATAGTTACATTTTCCAATGAGTGAGTGCTTTTGTCATACAACGTTGATATAAATCAACAATACCTATAGATATAGCTGATAGCGCTTATTGGTCGAAGTTTTCAAATGTATTGTGAAGACAACTATTTTAGGAGCCACAGCCTAAATACGGAACACCTCAACCGACGAAATTGCATTTGGACTCATTTGGCTGATGGCTACTCGTACAACTCTAAGTACCGAATCGTGAGAACTGAAAAAAAATGTAGAACGTAATCAAAACATTGAAGCTGCGATACGCAGTGCGCACGACAGCTGACGTGACAGCGAGACGGATAGACCGGCGCAAGTACCAGTAGAAGTAGTGGCATGTGTACGATGTCGTCACGAGGAGCGGGGGTGCCGGGAGGGCCGGGGGGAGCGGGCCGCGGGCGCGCCGACCTGATGGGGTTTTCCCAACAATGTGGCGGCCGCGGCGCGGCGACTGGCAACGCACGCGCCTCGACTGTCCTCGCCAAATATGGCGCGACTCCGATGTATTTTCACTATTTCCGTATATCACACAGATTTAAGAATCTTTAGCTTCCTTAATTTACATGACAATTAGCTATTTACTCGTTTTCGATCAAGCGATGGAATTTCTATACTCTAGTTATTAAGTAATTTTCCAACAAAATTATACCAGGTGCCTAAATCTCGAATTATAACAACGCAATAAAAAACGAGTGTTACGCAAGTTTTATATTATAGGCAGTGGAACGACACTTTTTCCTTATTTATGAGTCGAAACCTAAACGGAATTAACGAGTGCTGGTTGGTGCTAACCGCAGCGATACCCAGGGAATTGCCGATGCGTTGGCAGATGTCTTCACTGTTTTAATAAATGTTAAGAATTATAGGAACTGTTGGCATTTTTTTTAGATTGTAGTCACATGAATATACGCATCGTGGTGCACTACAGAATTATCCTCGCCCAAGGTGTGATTCATACGCAGCAATAAATAGAACCCGAATGTGACCAAAAGTTCCTTTTTTAAATGTAAAAATAGTACACCCGCTAAAAATAGTATCTGCACCATTCGCAGGCCAGCTCTTAGTTCTCACGAGGCCGTAACATTTCCAAAAAGACCATGCGGAACCCGGTCCGCGCGGATGCTTCAACTGGTTTTCTCGTAAAAACCCATAGCCTTGCAAGCAGAACTCGCAAGCAGTCTCAACTTAAAATTTTCAACATAAATAAATATATATAAAATTAATTGACGTGGCGCGGCTGTCATTTGCCTGTTTGGGTTATTTTATACAAATTATGGGGAATAACGTCTCGTGTAAACTGTTCTAAGCATTTGCAGCTGTGTTTGAACCGAGCTAATTATGAGACAATAGCCAGGACAATCGTGCGCAAACGCAAGCTGACAGACGTCACTTTTGATTTTTAGGGCGAATGTTGTTCCGTTTAAAGCACGGGTTAGATTCGTGATTGGACCTTTGAATTGTAAAGGCGCCGGCTTCATTAGGTTCTAAAAAAACAGCACGCCTGGTTACAGTTTGTCTCATGACTTGAGCTTCAAATTGTTTAAATTAAGAAGTGGTGGCCTCTAGTCGTGCGATTAGAGGTGCGAACTGCTAATATTACTACGACTGCTCGGTTTAACAAGTTGAAGTTTAATATTTTCTTTTTAGGAGAAGGCTCAACAGATCCCGTTTTGTCCTTAAAATAGGCAAGCAGTATAGTATATATGTTTCAGTGACAAAAGAAAGAAAGATACATTGTCTTTAGCAAAATGTTCCACACATTAGAGTGGACATTCGGCTCAAGTGTGCAAAATGTTTACAAGAACGGTTCTCAACTCCTTGTATAACGTATACGTCGAGTGGTGTTGAAATTTTCATGATAACAAATTACGTCTGAGGGCATTGAAAAACCAGGTTGAGTGTCGGAAAACCCCAGGCTTTGTACAACGGTACAAGTGTATAATGCGGACAGATAGCGATGTTTTACTAGCTCACACCAAGATAACAATCCTCCAAACATTGTTTCAAAAGAAATTGAAGTGATACATACGTTTATTTAAAGTATGATAATATTGTCAATAACTTCATGATAAATAACTTATTTGTTCGAGAATAATAAGTAACAATAATTTAATATCAAAGTAATATTCGGAGAAAAAATAATCCTTTGCTCTCTTTTCTAGACAAGCCAAAGTTCATTTTGCATGTTTTCTCAATCCTGTTGAATAAGACTGCTGCTATAGCATATAAAATTACTATATTGACGTACTAGCAATCACACCACTCTACTATTATGATTATTAATAACTATTATATAAATCTGCTATTTACGTCTATGGGAAAACCAAATATAACAACAATTAGAGTTGTTGTCCTTGGGCATGCATCCTAAAGAAACTTAGAACAAATATAGCACTCCAAATTAGCTACCTAACATGTTTATCGAGGCATTCGAAAACCGGATTCTCAAAAATTCCCAAAAATTTGCTCGGTCACCGCTCGCAACGGACTTAACATTCAGGTATACAAATAAATTCGAGCAACAGTTCCATTCCATCTGCGGTCCGATGTCAAAGATACGAGACTTAATTTTAGAGTTGATTTACTTGGTCGAGATATAATTAGAAAGTGCGCGGCCGCAGTCCCACGTAACATGTTCATAATACATGCGCTTGGGATTTCCGTCCGTATGTAACCGTGGCGAGGCACACTTTCACGTGGGTATTGCCCAGGCCATCATCATCATCAAAGCCATCATTGTGCCCAAGTTCGGACATCAATGTAAGGAACGCCAAACGTTTGCGGTTTTCCTGGGGTTTGCTCAAATGCTAATGTTGGACATCGGCGCATGCTTTGCGCTGCATAACTTATAATTTTACTTCCTTAACCTACCAGCTTTATGAATAATAGACAAATTCAATGTATCAAATAAGAGCTTCACTATTATTTAACATCCGCAGACCAGTTTTAATAAACTGTCCTTCATCGAACAAAAATAAAACGGTAATAAATAAACATCGTACGTGTTTGGCGCTACGACATTCATAAGATATTGAAATTGTCCCGTCAGGAAAAACCATCTCGCCGCACCGCCTACTTAGCATACTTGTAATAGCTTTTCAATTAGCGCTCGAACAATGGCGGGGTAACCCAAACCGTGTGTACGGAGCTCTCGTCGGGGGCGTTACACGGTCAAAAAGATTGCTTTCACTCGGTGAGCGGCCGACCGAGTTCGTTACGCGACCGGCTCCTCGTAACGTTGGGAATACCCACCGGGCCACCGAGCCAGCGAGCCAGAGCCGGCAGCCTCCGACTCGATCCCACACTCGATTTCGGCAACCTTTCTAGGCCAACGCGAAGTACTGGCCCCTTGTGCCTCCAACATTTTTAATGAAGTGAGCCCCTCGTCTTTTATAAGTTGATCTAATGTCTCCACAAGGTCAGGTCAAGTATCAGGTAAATTCATATCTAAATGTGCTACAGAGGTTGTACCAAACTTCTTTTACATTTGATATAAGGCGTTGTTTGCCAGCTCGGGAAAACCAGAAACAATAAAGAGCGTAAAGTTAATATATTTTTAATGCAGTTTACAGAGGCAGGGAATTCCTAATTAGATTTGCTGTGTATTCAGAAGCATGACAGAATACCTTAAGACGGCGGAACAGTTTTAGGAGGATTGTCTAAACAAGCTCAGAGCTCTTTACTGGCATTGAGAGTAGTGAAGACCTTGACGGACGTCACAAGCGCTTCAAGTAGGCTCGGTGCATTCACACGTAAACAATGTGCAGTGCCTTTGTTTAGCATAGTAAACAGGTTCTACTTGATCCTAGGCATGACTTTATTCAAGAGATCCTAGAGAAGCTCCGTATTTTTTCTGCAGTGCAAGCCACGTGATGTCGTGCCGGTTCATGTCCGGATTCAGACGCAACCACAGGCCACTGCAAGGACAATGCCGTTGCACTTGAAGGCTAACTAGTTTACAAGCATTACGAATGATATTACTTACATACGCTGTAATAGCCCTAATGAGAACACGGAAAGTGTCGCAATTGTAAAGCTAAGACGAAACAAAGTCGCTTGCTCTGGTCAATGATTGATAAAAATTTTGGATGTGAATTTATTGCAATCAAGGACATGACCCAGAGTGACGATAATGGATAATAGCAGAATAAAGACAAGCGTATTAAACACGACAAAACATGAAAAACACTGCCAAAAATGAAATAAATAAAAACTTGAACAAACGATAAATTGCATTTTAAGGATCCAAAATCAGTATTTTTCTAAACACATATTCTTAAAACATTTGGCACAGCCTGTACCTGGGAAAACCGTTGAGCGGGTTCAGTGCCGGTCCTACTAACATTTCCAACCGGTGCGAGGACTAAAAATGGCGCCCCTCTAAAAAAAAATCTTTAAGCAGTATTTATTTTCAACCAGAAAAAGCAATGGGTTGAAATTATTCTGCTGCCAAAAGTTTGTATAACCAATTTTAATGATTGTCAGCTTTTATTATTTTATTCTTTTCAAATGACATTACCTAATCAAATATAATGATAATTTAGCAATAATATAAAAATAACCTTCAACCTTCAATAGCTACTTTCTTAGGATTTTTTCAGAGGCGCGGTGGCGCCGCGGTAGCGACCGTATACACAGCCTAGGGGCGCGGTGGCGGCGCAGTAGCGACCGTATACACAGCCTAGAGGCGCGGTGGCGATCGTATACACAGCTTAGAGGCGCGGTGGCGGCACGTTAGCGACCGGATACACAGCCTAGAGGCGCGGTGGCGATCGTATACACAGCCTAGGGGCGCGGTAGCGACCGTATACACAGCCTAGAGGCGCGGTGGCGGCGCGGTAGCGTCCGTATACACAGCTTAGAGGCGCGGTGGCGGCGCGTTAGCGACCGGATACACAGCCTAGAGGCGCGGTGGCGACTGTATACACAGCCTAGGGGCGCGGTGGCGGCGCGGTAGCGACCGTATACACAGCTTAGAGGCGCGGTGGCGGCGCATTAGCGACCGGATACACAGCCTAGAGGCGCGGTGGCGACCGTATACACAGCCTAGAGGCGCGGTGGCGGCGTGGTAGCGACCGTATACACAGCCTAGAGGCGCGGTGGCGGCGGGGTAGCGACCATATACACAGCTTAGAGGCGCGGTGGCGGCGCGTTAGCGACCGGATACACAGCCTAGAGGCGCGGTGGCGACCGTATACACAGCCTAGGGGCGCTGTGGCGGCGCGGTAGCGACCGTATACACAGCCTAGAGGCGCGGTGGCGGCGCGGTAGCGTCCGTATACACAGCTTAGAGGCGCGGTGGCGGCGCGTTAGCGACCGGATACACAGCCTAGAGGCGCGGTGGCGACCGTATACACAGCCTAGGGCCGCGTGGCGGGCGTGGTAGCGACCGTATACCAGCCTAGAGGCGCGGTGGCGGCGCGTTGCGACCGGATACACGCCTAGAGGGCGCGGGGCGACGTATACACAGCCTAGGGCGCGGTGGCACGGGGCGGCGCGGTTAGCGACCGTATACACAGCGTAGAGGCGCGGTGGCGGGCGCATTAGCGAACGGATACCCAGCCTAGAAGGGCGCGGTGGCGACCGTATACAACAGCCTCGAGGCGGCGGTGGCTGCGTGGTATCGACCGTATACACACAGCCTAGAGGCGGCGGTGGCAGCGGGGTAGCGACTCATATAACACAGCTTAGAGGCGGCGGTGGCGGCGCGGTGGCCGGCGCCGGTAGCGTCCCGATACACAGCTTAGAGCGCGGTGGCGGCGCGTTAGCGACGGATACACAGCCTAGATGCGCGGTGGGCGACCGTTACACCCTCCTAGGTGCGCGTGGCGGGCGCGGTGCTGACGTATACACAGCCTAGATGCGCGTGGCGGCGCGGTAGCGTCCGTATACACAGCTTAGAGGCGCGGTGGCGGCGCGTTAGCGACCGGATACACAGCCTAGAGGCGCGGTGGCGACCGTATACACAGCCTAGGGCCGCGGTGGCGGCGTGGTAGCGACCGTATACACAGCCTAGAGGCGCGGTGGCGGCGCGTTAGCGACCGGATACACAGCCTTGAGGCGCGGTGGCGACTGTATACACAGCCTAGGGGCGCGGTGGCGGCGCGGTAGCGACCGTATACACAGCTTAGAGGCGCGGTGGCGGCGCATTAGCGACCGGATACACAGCCTAGAGGCGCGGTGGCGACCGTATACACAGCCTAGAGGCGCGGTGGCGGCGTGGTAGCGACCGTATACACAGCCTAGAGGCGCGGTGGCAGCGGGGTAGCGACCATATACACAGCTTAGAGGCGCGGTGGCGGCGCGGTGGCGGCGCGGTAGCGTCCGTATACACAGCTTAGAGGCGCGGTGGCGGCGCGTTAGCGACCGGATACACAGCCTAGAGGCGCGGTGGCGACCGTATACACAGCCTAGGGGCGCTGTGGCGGCGTGGTAGCGACCGTATACACAGCCTAGGGGCGCTGTGGCGGCGCGGTAGCGACCGTATACACAGCCTAGAGGCGCGGCGGCGGCGCGGTAGCGTCTGTATACACAGCTTAGAGGCGCGGTGGCGGCGCGTTAGCGACCGGATACACAGCCTAGAGGCGCGGTGGCGACCGTATACACAGCCTAGGGGCGCGGTGGTGGCGCGACTCGCGCGTTCGATCGAGCTTCTTTTGTTTCAAATTTTTGATCATTTTGGCGCCCCCCCTTAGAAGGCGCCCGGTGCGGTCGCACCGCTCGCACCGCCCTAGGACCGGCCCTGAGCGGGTTTTTACTCTGACACCGTGATTCAGATGAACTGTTGCGAACCTAAATGTTGTTTATGTAAGTAGGTATTAAAATATAAAAACTTTAGATTTATCTTAGTTTAATAATGTAATAGTATATGTTTATTTGTTTAACATTAGTGTAATAAATTTTAACCAGAGTTATAGACTCACTTTCTGCCGAAATCGCTCTACAAAACTACCGCAGTTTTAGAATTGAAAGTGACAGGGTCCTCGCTTCACCATTTATCTAGTTCCTATGTATTACAAAGCCTATCAGTGCCCCGTACTCGGGTTTTTTTCCTACAGTCATTAAATGAAAGGCTTCATCTTAAAGGGCAAATAATATCAACAGGTCTGAGGTCATCGCCGTGGATGATGTCAGTGGTTCCAGCGATATATTCACTCCATAACACAGTAGGTTATCCAAAGAACGTGGTAAGAGGAGCTAAAAAAAATTAGAAAATCATACTTTTAAGACCCCTCGTAAAATATTTAAATGCGTGAAATGTTGTCTAGCACTAACGCTTCTTCTTTGCCTGAGAAGACTCGTAATTAGTAGCAGATGATGTCATTCTTCACTGCATAGAGCACCAGATTGTGCAAATGGAAAAAATGGTAACCAAATAATTATGGTTTATAGATAGTGGAATTCCAATGTAAGATTAATAACTATAACGCTGACATCATCGCTCAAAGGAGCAACGAAAAATCTAAAAGCTTGCACCTACCTTTATAGTTCTTTTGATCCAGTATTGAGGCTGAAGCTAGCTTCCTAGGTGCGTGTTCGGGTACAGGCGCGAGTAACGCTTGTAAGCATTCCACGTGTCCTTTTGAACTAGCTTTGTGTAGGGGTGTCTCTCCGAGCCTGTCCCTCGCTCCGAGCGACAGTCCCGCGCGTACCAGCATCCTGGTCACCACGGCGTTCCCGCTCATCACAGCCAGGTGTAAGGGTGTGTGGCCATCGTCGTTGGGTATGTCCAATAACGCCTTGTTTGGACAGACCCTTATGAGAGTTCCTACTGACTTTTCACATCCATGTACTGATGCTATGTGTAATTGTCTGTAACAAGAAAATGATTTGGTTAGGGACCTTCTACTGAATCCAAATATAGACCTTTACGGTACTGGGCCGGTCGGCGCTTGAGTGTTGCCCGCGTAAACTTAACGTGTGAGTCGTGACACAACAAACCTGTCCAACATTCTAGGCCTCTCTAGACGTGACACGATGAGGCAAATATTTCCTGTTTTAAACGATATTCTATATTGAAGCTGAGTCATGTGCATTCACATTTACTTTTGATTACCAGAAAGTGATGCGCTTACAACGAAATGCTAGCTAGGTAAGTAGGTAATCAGTGAGGCGCCAAATATGTCATGCAAGCAGACGGCGCATGCGTCGTGTTTCTGTTTATCTACGCGCGTGTAGTAGGAACTGTTTATGAATGCTAATGATGTAATAAGTGAAGGAAGTATAAACTTCCTAGAGGGGACAAACAGTGTGGTATTTAACAAAATATGAACAAGACCTGTTACTAATGACTTCATGTTTATAAATAATTAATTTTAAACAACATAACACTTGTGGTTACCTATCAACAATTTTTTTTTCTACTACCTACCATTGTAGTTGTTATTCCTATAATGTTACACAAAATAATATTTTAAAGTTATCTATGGTGTACTTAATCTCTAATTTCTTGATAGTCTAGATGTATATTTTTGTAAAAGGTATTGCCAGGCATTAGTAGGTGTACATCATGTAGCTACCAGTACTTAGTAGGTGCATCTTCATTGAAACGCACATACATTACACACAATAGACATTAGGTCAAAAGCACAATAAGAAGTATTGCTGTGTCATCATCACTCATCAGTCTCGATCAATGATGAACACTTCGAGAATGACAAAAAAGAAACTTTTTGCTGTTTCTAAACGTAAAGCTTAGTACAGAAAAACTTCACCACTTTTTCTTATTGCCTTTATGATGTAATCTATGATTCAAGTGGCCGTTAACAGTTAGTAAAGTCACAAAATTATTAACAAAAGAGTAAATTTTACTAGAATTTGTAATGGAAGGAAAATAATTGTAACATGTGCTTGACTATTAAATGAGCAGGGTCATCCTTGGGGTTTGCCCAAAGGTCAGCGACATTGATCCCATAAGTGCTTTACAGTAAATTACTGTTAGTATACTGAATAAAAACTTATTTCAATGATGCAATAGAGTTTTAGGAGCAGATGTTACTGAGAGAACTCTTTATAGACTTTTATTAGCGCATCATTTATTTTTATTTATACCTTTATTTCAGGCAACTATGGCCCATTTATGACTGTAGTGTATAATTGTCTGTAAAATGACTGGCATAATGTTATCAGCCCTAATAAACATGAACTATTTAATCTAAGCTCTGGGTTATTCCCACTTTTATCAGTATTTAGTTGAACAGCATACAACTCTGATAACGGGATTTTAATGTTGGTATTATATGTGATTGTGATATATTATTTATGAAAATACTATTAAATGTCATTTATCAAAAATATTTTTATTGCATTTTATATTTATATCTAACATGAGTTGTAAAACAACAAACAAGAAGGCATAAACTATGTAAAACTTTAAAAATATGTTTTCAATCAGTATTTTCAGTTACTATGGAATAGTCAGCATGAAAGAAGTTACCATTCCGATAGTTTATGAGGAAGGAAATAACATTATATCTTTTAATGAGCCTATTGTCATGTTGTAGATGCCCCAACAGAATTAGTAAACATAACAGAAATAAAATGTAATTAATATTATAAATACAGTTGGTCTATTAGCTTGTTAAATGAATTTTAATTGAATTTGGCAAACAAGTATCCTGTTCAGGACAGTGTACTTATTATTTCTGAAGTTCCCATGGGATGTTAGCAAGCCAAGCAAGCGTAGCTGTGAGTAAAATCTACTGAGGAATATGCATGGATTATTCAGATCTTTCACTTAATTTAACAAAATATCTTTTCCTTTACATTATCTTTTATTCCATTTCCTGATAATTTCTCAATTGTAATTGTTGATATTGGTATCACAAGAGTGCCTCACCCATCTAATTAGGTTTGATAAAGCTTAATCTCATGTTATCAAGAATCCTAATAAAATAAACACTTGGTCAACTTAACATCTCCTGAAATAACTATTTCGGCTCTGTGCCTATGGCCTGACCGCTGAGATTACCTCTTCTATTTATGCTCACGATTTGGTGTGTGTACCCATTATCTATCCCTTTCTTCCCTAACCAACCTAACTATTGCTGTCTCTTTCTCATGCTGTGTTTGACGGCTAGAGTCGGACCGCGCAGTGGCGCGGCCATTTTCCTCAGTACGCTTTTATTTACGCAAGCGAGCGGTGTGTGTTAGAAAAAAATCGTTAAAACGAGGTGAAAATTAAAACGTTGTGTAACGTTCGATGAAAGTTAAGAATATATTTTATTTAAGGTGAGTAACCTAACAGAAATTGTACATTTATTCACAGAAATTCTCTTTCGTTCGAGATTACGCTGTCACCTAATTTTCCTGGTCCGATCGAGAGAAATAGACCCCGATCTCGGGCTCAAGCCCAGACGGATATAGTCCCAAATCACTTGGTGATGTGAGTGACGCAACGGGACCCTAAGCTACCGGTATGGATTGCTGAGGCGATCGCATGGTAATTCTGGACCGACCGATCGCGAAGATTGGCTCGACTGGGCCCCGAGTTCGACCCGATCGGGCACAAACCCTGGTCCGACCGATCCCAGATTTTGGTCCGACCGTCCTCAGGTATTGGCCCGACCGGCCCCGAAAATTGGCCCGACCGGGTCCGGAAATTGACCCGACCGGGCCCGGAAATCGGCCCGACCAGACCCGGAATTTGGCCAGACCGCCCAAGAAGCTTGGGACAACCGGGCCGCAAAGTTTGATCCGACCAAACACGCAATTTGGTCCAACCGGGCCCCGAGTCGTAACAGACTTTTCTTGAACTGGGCCCGACTTTAACAGTAGTCTTACAACCGGACCGAGAGTCTTAGAAGCTTAACCAATCCGTCCCGAATCTGAATAAAAGATTGATTAGCCCGACAAAATCAATGCACAAATAGCGCATTCGGTACTTCTACTACATGGAACGCTGCAGCTACAGAGTTCGAATTCGAATCTCAGCGGAATTGAATTTCTCTTTTATTGATCGCTAGTCACTTACGCGCTCTTTTCTGTTCGACAGATGGCGTCTTCACAAAATTATATCACGCTTGGTGAACTATATTCCCGAAACGGCGAGGAAGAAGATCAGCAGCTATTGGACAAGATAAAGGACATAATTGAAAAGAGTCTCCCAGCTGGATGGAGAGATTGGAAGGTCATTGACTGGACCAAGGAAGAACTTTTCGGCGGCAAAATAGACCACAAGGTGCTAAACAAAATCCGATTTGCAATACCTTCAGTGGAGCTTGCACAAGCTTTCTTCCCTGAAGCGAAAAACATTGGCGAAAAGTCATATAAAAACATGAAGTTGAAACTCTTAGACTGGGATATCAGCAGATCTCTTATAACGAACCCCAATCACATTGCGGCGAAGTTACGCGGATCTTCAGCACAAGCCGAGCTCTTCAGAAGAGCAGTGGAGACAGTAAGAGCATCGGTGTGCTCTAGAGAACAGATCTCAGACATTTTAACAACAGACGAATCGCACAAAAACCGAATAAAAAGCTATTCGAGATGTAGTCCAATAAGAAATAACCCTCGCAAACCCCTCAAACGAAAGCGGCCGAGACTCCCATCATCATCATCTTCGGTGAACTCAGACCAGTCGAGATCAATAAGAGCTGCCTCATACACATCTCCGGAGAGAATCCTCCCCAAACGAGCACATTATTCGTCATCACCTCCCTGCTCACCGGAAAGACTAGACACGGATTCGAGGCTAGATCGCATGGAGGGGATGATCCAAGGCTTATATGAAATGGTAAATGGCAGAAACAAGGAGAACGATAGTAACCTCGACACTCCAAGCTGGCGGGCTCCCAGCCCGGGACTGGAAGCCTTCGATACGGAGAACAATAATTGGGACATATTTTCGCCGAACACGAAGGAGTCTGAACCAGCCATACCTAAACCAAATCCGACAATAGAACAACAAGGCCTAAAATGCCAAAGACTGGGGGAACAAGCCTGGAATAAAATTCGGTATGCAGACTCGCAGAAAAAACTTCAAGCTTCCCCAGTTTTTCACTGCCTTCGCGTAAATGGGACAATGTTCCAACACTCCCAACCCAGTCAGCTAAAGGACCTGTTAGGAAAATGTGACTCAGCTTTCGGAACCATTACTCACGGACTTTTAATGCAAAGACAAAAACTTCAGGAAGCTCTAAAAAAAGTGGCAGAACAACACCCGGACGCAACAGAAAGCCTTAAAAATATTCTCTCATCAGACGGCGAGTTTCGCTCAGTATCTGATGATTTACTCCAATATACCTGTGGCAAGCGGGCCGAGGTAATCGAATCCAGACGAAAACTTTACGAACCAAGGAACAACTTCTACAGATCGGTCCTCAACGACATCCCACCATCGGGGACTCATTTATGGGACGAAAACAAATTGCAAGAGATAATCAAAACGCATGGGGTCTCCAAAATTGCTCCAGCCCCCCGTCGACCGTTAATGACTCATACCACTCAATACACAGACAAAGAAAACAAATCTAAACTACCACGAGACCATAGCTCTTTCAGAAAACCACATCAAAATACTAAAAAATTCAGAAAATCAGACTTCAAAGCTCGACCCCAGAAACAACAAGTCTCAAGAGAGCCCAAACGATATAACCCTAAGGAAAGAAACGGAGGGGGGAGACGGCGTTATCTTTGACATTCAACACTTTCGGGCGGGCCAGTTAGCCGACCATATGTCAGCGTGGAAAGGCCTAGGGGCACCGAAATCTATCTTAAGCATCATAACAGGCTATGTCATCCCGTTTTCAACAAAACCACCAATCACAGAATTAACACTGGAGCTACTAGAGAAATTTCGAACACCCACTTCTACACTGATGGACCAAGAGATCACAAAAATGATTCAACAGAAAACCATTATAGAATTAGACTGCAGGAATGGTTTCCTTTCAAAAATGTTTCTCACACCAAAGTCGGACGGTCAATGGAGACCGGTGTTCAACCTAAAAAGACTGAACGAATTCATCAAATTACAAAAATTCCGACTTGTAAACCATCGACATTTACAATATTTTCTACAGAAAGGAGACTACATGACCAAAATAGACCTTTCACAGGCCTACCTTCATGTCCCAGTAGCAAAAAGGCACTGGCGATACCTAGCACTCCATTACCGCAACTCAACCTACACAATGACAGCTCTACCCTTTGGACTAAGTTCAGCGCCTCAAATCTTTGCAAAAATAATAAATTGGGTCGCCAAGTATCTAAGAAAACAGAATATCCGTTTAATTGTGTATCTCGACGATTTTTTGATAGTGAATCAAAACCCACAACTTCTAAAAAACGAGGTGTCAATAGTACTACAGACCCTTACAAATTTAGGCTTCAGAATAAACTGGGAAAAGTCAGTATTAAATCCAACAAAAGAAATAACATTCCTTGGCATAAAATGGAACACAAAATTGAACCTGAAAAGCCTACCACTAGAAAAAATAGAATCACTACAGAAAATTATACTAAAAACCATAAAATCAAAAAAATGGAGTTGGCAGCAGGCAAAGTCGTTACTGGGCAAAATGGAATTTGCATCGTTCGTGATACCACTAGCGCGTCTACACTGCAGGAAGATTCAACGAGCAGTCAACCGGCTACCAGAACCCGAACCCGACCTACATTTCAAAATAAAACCACAAATTATTCAAGAGTTAGAATGGTGGTTAGAAAATCTAGAACAAAAATCGAAGATAATTCTACAGGAACCACAAATTCACCTAGTCACAGATGCTTCAAATACGGGTTGGGGAGCAGAACTAGAAGACAAACTGATCTCAGGACAATGGACCGCCGACCAAGAGAAATGGCATATAAACAAAAAAGAAATGTATGTCATTTACAAAATGTTAACAAAATACCAAGATGCTCTTCAAAACAAAAGTATACTCATTCAGTGCGACAACAAAACGACAGTGGCATACCTAAAGAACCAAGGTGGAACCAAATCCGTATCGCTTCTAAAACTAGCAGGCGATATCTTGAATATAGCCAGGCACAAGAACATAGAAATACGAATAGAACATATTCCAGGTCAGTACAACATAATATCGGACCATCTATCAAGAGGCAAAAGCTTACCAGACTGGCACCTATCAAACTGGATGGTACAAAAGATATTCAAAAAATGGGGCACTCCATGTATCGATCTCTTTGCGACTCAGCACTCGGCAGTGGTCACAAAATTCGTCACACGATTTCCATGCCACCAGGCAGATTACGTGAACGCGTTCACGAGGACCTGGGACTACAAACTAGGGTGGATATTTCCCCCCCCACCGTTAATACCCAGGATCCTACAACACCTCAATCAATGTCGAGGGACGTTCATATTAATGATCCCCAGATGGGAGAATGTATATTGGCGACCGATAATCAAGAAAAGAGCCATAGACAAACCATTCACAATTCGAAACTTGGCCCAACACTTGACAGACCTTCAAACCAATCTGCCACCCCCCAAAATACAGGATTTGTACTTGGAAGCATGGAAAGTACGGGGTGGGCCGATCTAGTCAAAGACTGGACAACACAGGAAAAACAAATTCTAGAGACTTCGTGGCGTAAATCATCCCTTGGCACTTATTCAGCAGCATGGAGGACCTGGTGCCAATGGGCCAAAGAGAATAAAGTCTTAATAAATAACCCAGATCCAACAGAGGTAGCAAAATATCTTTGTTACTTATTTTATAAGAAAAACATGTCATATAGAACTATTTATCTACATAAATCAACAATAGCAACATTCTCAAACCCTCTGCATTCTGACAGAATCTCTAACAACCCTCTAGTAAAACACACTTTAAAAGGAATTTCAAATGCAAAGCCACAGATATCGCGTGCCAAAATTTGGGACATAAATAAGCTGTTATCTTGGATACAACATAACCCTCCAGACCCAAGTAACCTTTTTCAGGTTTCTAGACATTTGGCAACGCTGCTACTTCTGGCATCAGGAAGGAGGGTCCATGATCTAACCCTCCTTAGAATAGATTCGAATTTCCTGGTACAGTCAGAAAATGAAGTTACTTTCTGGCCTCAATATGGATCAAAAACAGATAAATCACATTACATACAATCAGGATGGAAGCTGGTGAAGAATGATCAGGAATTATGGGATACTGTGAGCTGGGTTAAAAAATATATCACAATATCACATTCAAGACGCCATGTCAATAATCAGGTAATCCCAAACTTATTTGTGAAGACACGTGGAAGAACCGGACCAGCTTCTCGATCAGTGATAGCCGGTTGGGTAAGAACTGCCTTAGTGTCAGCTGGAATTGACGCAAGTGCAGGCAGCACCCGTTCTGCAGTTGCCACTTACAGATTTAATAATTACATCCCCCTTGATGAAGTATTGAAGAGAGGAAATTGGCAAGGCCCAAATAACTTCTTTAAACATTACTATAGAGAAATTGATAAGCCAGAAATTGAGGAGAGTAGCGCTAATATTGAAAACACTGTCACTAAATCATTTATACCAGTATGATTATGAACATGGTATGGTATGGTTATGAACATGAGAGGACCTAAGATCTCAATTATATTATCTAAATTGAAATTTTGCTCCTGTTGATTATATTAGTTGTTATGTTTGTGTCTGTGCCTGTCAATAATAGAGTTAATAGAAGGGCACTGAAGAGTTTACTTGAATTGTTATATTACTTGATTATTATGTTATTATTGTTATTATTTTGAGGCGCTACATCTTCAAACCATATTGCAATAAGACCGAAATTAAGTCTTATTTACCTATTAAAGTATGTGATTATAGAAGTGTATTAGTAAGGACTTTTACAAAGGTTAATTAATAACTACCTAAATGATTGTAAGGTGATTGCCAGGCTTAGCTAGCCTGGAAGATGACATTAATTATTGTGAAAACTTTAAGAATATTGCTATAATGCCAAATGGTATCTCTTTAATAAATACATAATGTCTATTCTATCCTATAGTTTATTATTCATTTCCCCTCCAACTCGTATCACAGTACGCTGCTGTGTTGCTTACTAACATGCCGGCAGATTTAAGACATATCTCAGCGGTCAGGCCATAGGCACAGAGCCGAAATAAACCAATTTTCCCCCCAAGGGGAAGAAAATTGATATTTCGGGTCTTGCCGTAGGCCTGACCGTGGCAATTCCTTGCCGGCTGATTATGGTACTGAGGAAAATGGCCGCGCCACTGCGCGGTCCGACTCTAGCCGTCAAACACAGCATGAGAAAGAGACAGCAATAGTTAGGTTGGTTAGGGAAGAAAGGGATAGATAATGGGTACACACACCAAATCGTGAGCATAAATAGAAGAGGTAATCTCAGCGGTCAGGCCTACGGCAAGACCCGAAATATCAATTTTCTTCCCCTTGGGGGGAAAATTGGTTTAATTTCTAACTTAATATAAAGGGATAAAAGTATTAGTTTGCATGCTCACTAGTCTAACAAACCTTTTTCATTTGACTACAATTACAAACAGCCATTACCTTGAAATCTGAATTAATAGTTCTATACAACCATGTATATGCTTTCTACTGATAAGAATTTAGTATGGAGTTAATTGTTACTAACTAATCATCATGCTATATACAAAATTGACTCAAGTCTATAAGTTTTTACTGCCTTTAAAGATATTTCAACATATATTTCACTGTGACATTTGACCAAACGTTGGCCATGCACACATGACAGTTGGGTTGGTTTACTTACGTATCGCCATCTGCGTCCTGTTGGAAGAATATGACAATAGGTGGGATGTTCTTCTGTTCTGGCGGTAGTATGTTGATCAGTGGGGTCTGCGTGTCAGTGAGCTGCATCTCCGAGAGACATTCCGACAGAATGCCACTGTCGTACTCGTTATCGCAGGGCTGGGGCACTGCACTGTCACACTTCACTTTCTTATCCTCACTCGCGGGTTCGGGCTCGTGGTCCGACTCATCACCGGGGTACACGTCCAAAGGTCCCGATAGAAAACCAGAGTCGACATTCTCGTCCTCCGTGATCTTGGTATCGAAATCGCTTCTCTTATTTGCACTCATTTTTGTTGATTTTGTTTTTAACACTTGATTTTAAAACACTTAAGATTGGAATGCACGTATGTTTTTGTAACACTAGCTATGCGAAATCATGTTAATAACGAAAAAATATGTCGCGTAGTAAACAACCGTTCCACAATAATATCGCATGCGCAATGAATGATCAATTCACAATGATGAATGATGATGGCTCCCGTCTCCACTGTTTTTTAAGTGCGTTCGGATAAACACACGTGTGTATCGCTGACCGTTGTAAAGCGAACTGAACGCCATCTGCATATTTTTTCCTTATATAGGTACTCGCAGTATTGCTGAAGCGCGCGTTGTTATTTTAAATGTAATAGAGCGTAGGCAAAAATACTACTGGATTATCCCATAAGTAAAAAAAAATCAGTCACTAAAAATAGTAGCTATGAAAATAAAACGATAATATTTTCGCCACTCTATTTTTAATGTCTGATTTTTGCATTAAAACAAAAAGTATAACAATTTACAATCATTATTTTATTTTAACCCTTTGGACTCGACCTTGACCCTTGATTTGACCTAGCACAGTTAACGATTTTGTTTGTTTTTTGTCTTTTCATCAGTGTTCTGAGTTCACTAAACCTTATAAAACCTGAACTTTTATTAAAATTTAAAATACTACTAAAAATTTACATATTTATATTCTGTAAAAAATTACAATATTGTCAGATCTTCTTTATCTATAAACAATTAACAAAATAAAACAAATTGTTTGCGTTATATATATTGTGTTTGTTTGTATTGCGGTATTGTGTATCCAAAAAGTTGATCTGTCATTATGTAATTTTTAACACTGACATTCGCGCAATGACATGACAAGCAGTGACAGTTTGTTGCCTCTATTTGCCGCCTTTATTTATTTACTTTGATTTTCAATTTTAATGTTTGCAGAAACTAAGATTATTAAAAAGATTAATTTTTTAAATATCGCAACCGAGTATTCTTAAATAATGTTTGCAGAAAAAGTTATAGAATTATTGAAGGAAGCAGAAAGAAACCCAGTTACTATTGACCCGTTCAATGTTTGTAATTTTTTTATATAATTTTGTTTATGTTACTATTTTGTTACTTAACTTTTTTTTTGGCATAATTCAATTGTTATTTTCAGGATGATAAAATACGGCAGATATTAGAAGAAATGCATTCGCTGTTCAGGATGAATATGAACGATGCGTAAGTCACTATATTTTTTACTCTCTCAATCACAATAATTCAGCAACCACATTAATTTGAAATATAAATACTTACTGTACTTAATAACTATAGACATTCTTCAAATAGTGCCTTATGAATTGAATTGCTTTTGAATACGTTATATCTTTCTAAGTTTAGTCTTATATGAAATGAGGTTATGTTTTTCATGTTGAATGACTTCTTAAAAAAATGTTTTAACAAAGTGTTCTTTAACAGTAATGCAACAATGGAAAATAAAACCTTGTGGACAACAGTACAAGTGAGACATTCAGCATTAGAACGGAACAAGCGCTGCCTCCTCGCTTACCTCTACAGCAGAATGACCAAAATCAAGACCTTGAGATGGGAATTTGGAGCTATATTACCTCCAGATGTTAGAGAACTTTTGTCTGATGACGAATATGAGTGGTTTTCGAAATATTCCATGAATTTGGCTTCATACATGAGGTCTTTAGGACAGGAAATAGGATATAACGGAATTGATCTAACAGAAAACCTGAAACCTCCAAAATCTTTGTACATTGAAGTTCTTTGTATGGCTGACTTTGGCAAGCTGGAGCTAGAAGATGGTGATGTGATCTTGTTAAAGAAAAACAGCAGACATTTCCTGCCAACATCAGAATGTCAGACGCTCATCCGACAGGGAATATTAAAGCAAATCACTTGATATTTAATTTGGTTTTGTTGTATTCTTAATGTAAGTAAATTAAGTAATTTCATTTTTCATTATAATGGTTACCAAGTGCAAAGTTTATTTATGTATTATCAGCTTAACCTTTTCCCAAATGTGTTGGGGTCAGCTTCTATTCTAAGTTTTTAAACTGACATAGTCACTAACACTATCATATGGATTTAATATGAAAACTCAAGGTTTTCATCAGTTCAGTTTAAAAACTTTGTAATGGAATCTGAATATATTGCTTTCAACTGTTCTTTCAACCAAAAATCAAACACCACCTCACCAGGGACTGAACCTAGCACTTCATGTTCAATGATCGTGCAGCCACTGGACCAATAGCCAGTGAGATTTAACTTTGGTCAAAAACAAATAGAGAGAAACAGTCATTCATACATTCCAGGCAATACCCCTAATGTTAGATACTGCAACTTTGGCAATAATTTAATTTTATGTGACACTAAAGTGTGTCGCTGATAAATCGACGCGACCAGCTCGCCGCCGGTTTGCCAACTAGGTACCTAGTTTTGGTGTTTTTTGAATAATGGTATGACATCACTGATTTGTTGTATTCAATGGCGACTAACAGCCGCACGAGTTTTGGTCTGTAGTTGAGTGACCCATGTATCATAGTTTCATCCGTGCCTCGGAAAGCACGTAAAGCCTTTAGCCCCGTAGTCCCGGCTGTCATTTGCAACATTCGCAGGTACTGGGTTGTTGAAGTCAAACAGGCAGTTGCGCCGTGTCAAATTATGCACTCTGAATCCTGTTAGAACAGAATAGAAAAACATCTATATTAGATATTGGACACACACACAAAAATAATAAAAAATATTATAAATAAAAACAATAAGAATTATATAATTTTCTTGAGCATGTCCTCATCAAAAGGCAACTTAGCATTTGATTAGCGACAGACACCCAGACCCAGTGCTTGTATTTAGGTTGGCACCACTAGGCTGTTCATCTGTGAGCCGAGAGTCTAGACTTTCAGTCAGGACAGGAGTCGTTATAATCCGGTAATTTTCATCCCAAAATTGGGCATCCTAGTATCAGACGTTTCGGGCGCTTATAGACCATAGGATCCATGTTGGATGCAAGAGCAGCGAAATTAATCAAACTACTGATTTACACATGCATACTGACTCGGATAAGAGAGGTTTTCTTTTGATCGTTCATACAAAAAATAAGTAAGGTACGTAAGGCAACCTCCGAGACAAGTACGGTTTTTTGGAAGTACCTACTTGCGATCTTGAGACCTCCAAGGTTTGCCGGGCCTTGTCCACACGCCCAGAGTAGGTACCCAATGGAAAAAAATCTTAGTTCTACTTAGGTACCGATGCATTGCAGACCACACTAACTATTCACACTTGTTAAACTCTTTATTTTGGGTAATTGTTTAGGTATTGAAAATAAAATAGTTTTTACTTTAAAATAAGTATTCAAGAAAGTGCTTCAGTCGACCTCTTCCAGACTTTGAAGGAATAAAGAGACAATCGTATTGCAGTTTGTATTTTATTCAGTTGTGTTCGTCCAGCCAACCTGTGCTTTTCATTCTTGGCACATTTTTATTCCGTTTCCAGTTGAGTTTAAGTTTTTTTTTGTGAACACCACGAACCGGCTGGCGGTGACAGTTGCCCATCTGCTTGCCAACTTCGTTGTACAAAAAGTCACAGCGTTTAGCGCGTTTTCGTATTTCGTGAGTTGCAAACTAAACGTAGATTTTCGTGGAAGTTTATTCTTTTGACAGGTTTTAATGTTTTTTCCTTGCTTGGCTTAACTAAACTTCAGGACTTTGTTAAAACATTTCTTTGGACCTTACTTATACAGCCTTCAGTTCCAGGAACAATAATTTACTTCTATTTCCAGCGTATAGTATCTAAGTCTCAGTCGTGTCTTTCTCTAGTAATATCTCCGTACATGTAATCCTGTCACCGCTGCCTTTCTAAGCCGCAATCTTCATTGCCGCCCCTATACCTTCGTAGCTTAGGCTTACTTTTAATTAAACCGTCGAAACGGTCGGCTTTACGTCGGCAACGTATTTGACCGTTTTCCTTAGGTTTCAATATGTTCCGCCTTTCAGTGAGCGATTACAATGGGTCCGTTAAGCCGCGTACCAGCCGGATCGCTGGATTGCTGGATCGCCGTCCGGGGACCGGTCTAGACCCTGTGCATGCGGCTTACAACGACAAATTCTGAAATTTACTGCCATACTGGTATCTCGGCCCGAGTAATGCCGCGCTTAATAATATCGGACTCAGCATTTTATCGAATTTGTTTTTTGTAATCTTGAGCAAAACATTTAGGAAGGCACGCAATAATAGTCTTTAGTATTATTTTGAAGTATTAAAATCCTAAGTCTAAAATAGACTACCTTTTTACACCAAAATAATCAAAGAGATGTAGATATGAAAGAAGTTTGAAGCGTCTCAAATCAAAAATAATAGGTATGTAAAGTAGGTACTCTAAGTAAGTCAAAGAAGATAAACTTTATTATCTTTATTAGGTATTCTGAGGTTACCGTAAGGCTTTCAATTTTATAAAATCCTGTGTAGAGTGGCTTTATTTTTTAGTGCTTAGCATTCATTAGGTAGGTATTGAAAAAGTCTGTGAAAACTGTACATATTTAGGCCAAAAATGATTGTTGCAGTAATTCAGCGACACAGTCACAATTTCGATTTCATACAGTTAACTGGCACTTTTCATACCTCCATATGATAGTCTAAGGATGAATAAATTTTTATCATAATATTATGCTGTAGGTATAAGGTACGGTATGTATGCAGTCAGTTTACTTTTCGACGAAGCTGGACACGTGCAATAATTGCATTGGAGTTGGAGTGAAAAATATCACTTAATAATTATCATATTAATGCGTATAAAAATAATTAATTATCACATAATTTCAATAAGGTTGGATAATACCTACAAAAAAAGTTAACCTCAAGTAGGAAGTGTATTTTAACTAAACCAATAAATATTGTTAGATAAACAAAACGCCATGGTAAACACGGCCGCTAGATACGAACGAGTCAGTAGTCACGTAGGTAATCACCTCTATAATCACGCGGTGTCCATGGAAAAACGTTCTATACTTTTCACCTTACAAATTATGACATTAATTAGATAAAATGTAGGTACGAGCTGGACAAAACTATTTATACTTAAAGTATGGACTGCGCAATAATTGCTTAAAATTAACCCAACTCCAACCAATCTATAGAAAAAAAGCAAGGCTGAGTATATTTTAAATCCCAACTTAATTTATGAATTCATTTGAGTACCTTCCGATTCAAAACTCTTATTAAGAACTGCAATCCGCATGTCATAAAAATCCTAAAAACAGTTAGGTATGGACTTTCATCAGGATAATTAGTTGTGTGCTCAGGAGGGTATTACAACGTCTTAAAATCAGGCTTATTCCGGCGGACACACTCGCGTGTTCCGAGCGCTCTATCTGCCTATTTCTTTGATCTGAGGTTGTATGGTTATAATTTTACAGGGAAGCTAAACGTGTCAGCGACCTTAGATTGAGATTGCGGTTTCGATTGCGTGTGTCGAAAAATTGATTGATTTCGGGATCCCCGGTTCGGATGCCAAATATTTGAGTACACTCGGAGAAACCCAGTCCGCAATAGGTCAGGTACCTGCTGTAGGTCCTTGTTTGTACCAACCGACGTACCAAATACGATGCACACAAAAAACCCGGCCGAATATGGGAATTTATTATTACTTAATTATAAGTTAGTCAGTCGCGTTGCGAATTACCATGTTGCACTGTTTATGACGAATGGTTTACTCATCGAATTTACGGAAAGGGATATTGTGCGTACATCATGTGGGAATATAAGGTAACTCTCGAGCTATTTACGCATCATTATGAATATTTGCGTAATTGCTAGGTTTACCTACAATAAAATTAAATTTTCCTCTTTTCGTCTTCACGGAAACAACTAGGTGGAAATAAGTGACTATACCGTCTTATAGGACTTTTTCAACTTTCTTCGATCGATGTTACACGATGTTTCTAGATCAAAACATTCTGGCCTACTATTTCTTCTTTAGGTAATCAAGTTTCATTTTGACCGCGCATTTGTAAGTCAGATTCACACCGACATGGTACCCAACTTACCCGAACACATCTATCTTGGTAAGGTATTCATGAACTTCTTAGGCCTAAATCTATATTTATCTTGTTAGCTTGTAGCACAGACTGTATGCTTGATGCCAGAGATAATGTTAATAAGGTAGGGTAGGCTAACTGATGTACAGACGCCAGCATATCGGCCTATCAAACTGTGTACCGAAGGTACCATAAAGAGACGAAGCTAAATAGGGAAAGTGTTCATTATGTCTTTTCTGGCTAATATACCTACCTAACATCACGCCTGTAACTCCAAAATGGTTAGGTACAGGTGTACCACTTGGTAGGTACAATCTCGCGTCTAGTTCAAAATTTGGATAGGTTAAGATAAAGTGCTTTAATTAGTTATCTACGACGTCTGAATGTACATAAATTAATTGCAAACCTTCGATTATTTTTAAGAAATTGCAATCGTCGCAGAACAGTTTTTACCTCAACTAGCCGCGAAATGAATGAGGGGTTAACAATTGGGGAGAAATGTTCTTCCAAACTGATAGCAAGTGGAACAAAATATTCACACTCCTTAATAGTGCTAAGGACGTGGTATAAATGAGCGGGAAAGACCCACCAGTTCTGGATTTCTGGCTAACCTCAAGGGAAAAACGGTATTACTATTTCCGTGGTGAAAATAATCCCCAATGCCAGAATAGGTACTACTATGTTACATCCAGAAACACAATGATTAGGTAAACACATTGTCAGACTATTTCAATCTGCTATGTACTGCGTGGATTTCCCAACACATTTCCCGTGTTTATATTTATTTTCAATAGCACCGAACTGGACTTTCCAAAATAGACGTGTGGGTTTTTCCTACTGGTATATAGTGGTCTGCAGGAATTTGCGAAGGAGCTAGCTGGGAACATAGTGTTGGAGAGTTCTAGTGTATCCAGCTATGTTTAATGTGGCAATTTTAGCTGGTTCAGTACCAAAACAGGTTCAAACAATGACTTCTTCGAAGCATGCAGCTTTTTTCATGCATTTTCTCTTCAAGTAGGTTGTTAAAAATGATCACGAATGAATTCAACCTATGCAATTTAACAAGCATAGCAGATGCTTGTTATTATTGAATAGGTACTTGGTTTCTTTATTCTGCATAGATATTTAATGATGGAAAAAACAAGTTAACAGTCAAAACAAAGACTCAAATCAATATTTATAATATGCAAATTTGGTAAGAACAAAGTCCTTAATCAATATGTAATATACGAACCACGGCCCATGATAGGATGAATGAAGAGACACGTCAATGAGTGAGTAAGATTTATGAAGATTGGCATGAGATACAAGCCATTAAGTAAACATACAATCATCTTTTGTTTAAACTGGTTTCATCTTCATTCATTGTGCGATTTTCCTGTTTTTATCTCAGTAGGTAGCAATCACAATAAAATAACGTCAAAGATCATCACACGATCCTATCATGATCTGAATGCCTACGTCTGTAGAAAACCCGCTGATGTTATATCTGAAAAACATCAAAATATTTTCTTGCAAGTAATTCAAACTCATACAATATCAGTGCTCAAATTCCAAAACACTTTTCAGTAGAAAATCCCAAAAAAGGAAAGATAAAAAAAACACGATAAATGTTATTAGTGGCGTGCGCCGGAGTTCGCAGAATGTTGACTTTTACGTCACTTATCGAATTCGTGAATTACAGTTGTGAAAATAGATTATTAATCTGTCTATAAATATACCTTTTATTGATATTGTACACTCATTGGATTAGTGATGACTTGATTAGTATTAAACCTACGGATCTATCTAAATGTTGACCGATTATGTACTTACGTTTTAATTTTCACTGACATTTTGCTACAACAACGGAAAAAAATATTGATATATGTAGTCGAAAATGTATTCTGCATACTTATGACTATAGACTACGTAGGTATATGACATATTTCTGTAATATCTACACTGTGTGTAAAAAAAACTGTGATTAAGTAGGATGTTGGGAATTCTTTAAAAAATAATTTGCTGGTAATTAAAAATTTCTTGGAGTTCTTAATGTTTTTCCCACAAAAAATCCATCTGCATTATTATTAGTAATCATTTAGCTAACAAAAACCCACCTGATTAGTAAACCGCAATGTTGAATGAGATTTTTGGCATCCATTTTATTGCACGTTGTTGAACAATTTCCGGCCGCGTGAATTATTGGCCTTTCCCAAATAAGTGCTGTTGCGATGGGAAAAGTCCGGTCTTTCTGATGAGCGGTTGCCTGTTACCGTTTCTCTTAGTAAAATTTCATTATTTGTACCTATTTACTAAGAATTCAGTCATGTCATCGGAAATATCTACGCATTTCAGATAAGACACCTGGTACGTCCTTTAAAATACATAGTAGGTATCTGATCAGTGTATTCGATGGTAATTTGGGTATTTCCGAGCGAGTAAATCAACAGAAAGATATGGTATGAAATAATTAGATAAATATGAACTGATAGGTAGGTAGTACATAACCACTTGTGTATCTATTGACGCAAGTGGCCTTTTCCATAATCCTTTGTTATTATTATCAATTGATTAATTCTCGTCCTTCTCTGCTTTCGGCCCTATTTTGAGATTGGTGTAATAAGTCAGCATTATTGCTTTTCCCAATCTAGTGTTCTAAAATAAGCAGTTAGGTAGGTAGTTTACCCTCCCATCCAGTAAAAGTGGGGGGCATCAGCTACCCAGTAACCAGTACCATTCACACAGTAACCGTCATCGCCCATCATCCATTTACTTTCCTTCCCAATTGAAAATATCCCTTTGCTCTGATTTTACAACATTGGACGCCACTCGATATGGTGGGGGAGAAATAACTGCTAAAGGCGGAGTCCCACAATCTACTGCCATAGGCCGAATTGGTTGAAACATCCTGCTCTTTCCGCGATTCAGTCCACACGACGTCATCATCATGTTAGGTTAATTAATTTGTAGTTTATAATCGACTTAAATATCAAATCGAATATGGAGTAGCGTAATTTTATCTGGCAACACCAAAGGTGACAGTTGTCAAGTGAGACAAGAAGGCATGTTCCGGCAATCGATTCGTTCACTTGGTTTTGGAGCGAGCTACGAGTCGGACGAAAGGAAGACACCTCTGGCTATTTTAAAAGATTATTATTGTGGGTCAATAATATTGTATGTTAGCAGCCTGCTGTATTTAAATAATTAAATATAATATATTATCACCACACCAAGGAGTTTTATTACATTTCAGAAGTGGTAAGTACACATTTACGCTCACATTATTATTAGTTTATTAAATTATTATTGTTGTAACAGTTTCTTTTGTACTGGCTTTTGTACAAAATGGCCAAAATTACATCTTTGCTATTCGACACGGATACGTTATTTTAAAATTGTTGCTTTTAGGAAGTAGGTTGGGTACCTACATATCAGGTGAAATTTGAATCTGAGGGTATATTTTCAGTAACTTTAAATCATAATTATTCATATCGAGACAATGTTTCGGGGTACAAGGGGAGGTGAAAATTTGATTATTTTTTCGATTAGACTTACCGTTTTCGAGATATTGACGACTTTAGCAACGGGGAAAAAAAAAAAAAAAGCGCGTGTACATAGTTGTTTTAATTTCGAGTTTCAGTTATGGAGAACGATCATGAGGCTCAAGGGCGACGGCGCTTGAGGACGCCTTCGCATGGAAGACCACTGCATCCTGATGAAGCACCCGGATGCAGCCACAGTGGAGGTCAACGACGCGTTGGTACTAGAGATGTACCGAGTCGAAGTATTCAGCGCAGTCGAAGTCCACACCGAAGTCGAAGATCGCAACGCAGTCGGAGCCCGCATAGCCGAACCAGACGTCGTAGCAGCTCGAGCGTCCAAAATAATACGAGCCGCCGAGCTGAACAACTTGAACGAGAGCGTGAGGCGGCACAAGAGCGCCTGCGGTCTCTAGAAAATCAATTGCGACAGGAACGGAGCAGACAACGCGACGCTACAGCGACTCGGGATGGAACAAAGGTTAGAGATCATAGTCCTACTTTTTCTTCGAAAGATGTGCTGAATATTTTAAATTCAATTAGAAACCAACCGTCAGCGGCTGGCCCACCCAATCACTCGAGTACCGCGGTTAATAATCATAAAAATATTTTGCCTGATTTTGACCCATCTTCTAAAAATCAACGTGTTGATGTATGGTTAAGGAAAGTGAATGAGTGTGCCACCGTTTATGGTTGGGACGATAAGACAACCATCCATTTCTCAATGCAAAAATTGCAAGGACTGGCCAAGACTTGGTATGAAAGCTTAGATTCAATTCTATTTTCTTGGGATCAATGGCAAGACAAATTGTCTCAGGCTTTTCCTTTTGAGCAAAATTATGGCCAGTCCTTGGAAGATATGCTCAGGCGTAAAAGTAAATACCATGAACCTATAGAAGTGTATTATTACGAAAAATTAGCTTTATTGAACCAGTGCGATATAGTTGGCAAGCGTGCGGTCGATTGCATTATTCATGGGTTAAGTGACAGAACAATGAAATCAAGTGCTTTAACATTAAGATGTTCTCAACCTGATGAATTGTTACAATTCTTGATGAGCAACAAGGAATTAACAAATTCTTTTGATCGTTCCAATAGCAACGTTAAAAATAGGTTAGGATCCGGCACACCCACAACGGATAAATCCAATAAGGGAAACTTATCAAGTGATAACGTAGCATTCTGTTTTAACTGTAAGGAACGAGGACACATATACCGGAAATGTCCCAAGCCACTGATTCGATGTAATCAATGTCACAGGGTAGGCCATAAAATCGATAAATGTCCCACAAAACTAGAGGACAGCGACAGTAAGATAGCGATAGCGAATACACAAAAGACCATGTGCATATCATTAGCCAATCATAATTCGAAATTTTATAAGGATATCTTGGTAAACGGAGTTTCTATTAAAGCCTTTATAGATTTTGGAAGTGAAGTTTGTCTGTTAGCTGAATCAAAATCGATAGATCTGATGCTTAAGTGTGATGGCGTGCGTACCCCAATTAGAGGATTTGGTAATGACATAGTTTACTCTTTAGGTAAAGTGACCGTACAGATTAATATTGATGGCGTTAGTGCTAACACGGTGTGTCAGGTAGTTGAAGATAGACTTTTAGATGTACCCATGCTAGTAGGACAAACTTACACTGAACAATCGCATATTTTTGTATTGAAATCTGCAAAAGCATTACAGTTTATTGATATTAATCAAGAAATACCATTTAATAATACTGAAATAGACGAGGATCATCTAATAAAAGTTAGGTCCGCGGCTAATTTCGAAATCTTTGGTCCTGTTGTAATCAAAGCTTGTACTGAACCACGGTTGAATGGTCACATTATTATAAACAGTAAGGTTTTAGGGAAACCAACGTTTCAATACGTTGTTTGCGGAGGTGTCTATGGTCTTAAGGACGGTTTCGTATATGTATATGTCATGCCCGTGTCGAACCATTGTCACGTATACAAGGGCTCGATTATAAGTCGTGCTAGCAATGTTCAAGTAGTTAACAGCGTTTTCAATGAAGATAATAAACTGGTGACTGATCGTATAGATATTAGTAAAGTTCACATTGGCGATAATGTTGATGACTCGCATAGATCTAAGCTATTAGAATTACTTGAAAAATATAAAGATTGTTTCGCATCAAATTTAAAAGAACTAGGTAGTTCTAACGTCACCGAAATGAATATTGAAATTAACAGCAAACGTCCAATTGTATATAGGCCTTACCGGTTATCACATAAAGAACGCGATCAAGTACGCGAAATGGTAGGCGAGATGTTAGAAGCTGGAATTGTAAGAGAATCCACCTCCGAGTATGCAAGTCCTGTGATCCTCGTGCGTAAGAAAGATGGACGAATGCGAATGTGCATAGACTACAGGATGCTAAACTCCGTGACCATTAAGGAACATTATCCGATGCCGGTGATAGAAGACGAGATTGCTAGGCTTTCCGGTCAGGCGTTTTTCATCACACTTGATTTATTTTCTGGGTACTACCAGGTGCCCATATCAGAGCAGTCAAAGCCGCTGACATCATTTGTCACTCCGGATGGACAGTTTGAATTTAATCGAATGCCATTTGGATTGGCAAATGCGCCAGCGGTGTTTCAACGTATGATGAACCGAGTTTTGGGCTCGGCTAGATATAGCCAAGCCACAGCATATATAGATGACGTTTTGATATATGGGAAAAACGTGGAACAGTGTTTAGAGAGGCTAGAGAATGTGTTGAAACTACTTAAACAGGCAAATTTAACTTTAAATCTATCCAAGTGCCAATTTCTCAAAGATAAAATTGATTATTTAGGCTATGAAATTAGTGCTTCGGGTATTAGGCCAGGTGATAAAAAGATCCAGAGTGTTTTGGACTTCCCTCGCCCTATAAATGTACACACTGTTCGTCAGTTTCTAGGGCTTGTAAGTTATTTCCGTAAATTTATTATGAATTTTGCACACATTGCGCAACCTTTAAATAAACTACTGAAAAAGGATGCTCTTTGGATATGGTCAGATGAACAGGAACACTCATTTAAAATGCTGAAAGAAAAGCTAGTCCAACGTCCGGTACTAGCAATTTATGACCCAAGTAGGGAAACAGAATTGCACACAGACGCCAGTAAATATGGCGTAGGTGGAATTCTGCTTCAACGTTTGAGGGAAAGTAGTGATAGTTTTAGGCCTGTTGCATTTTATAGCCGTCAAACTTCCCCAGAGGAAAGGAACTTTCATGCATATGAACTGGAGACGTTGGCCGTAGTGTGTTCTTTACGAAAATTTAGAGTTTATTTGTTGGGACAGAATTTTAAAATCGTTACTGATTGCAGTGCTTTAAGGTCCACATTTATTAAACGCGACATAATACCGCGGATAGCGCGTTGGTATCTTTTAATACAAGAATTTCAGTGTACAATAGAATATAGACCGGGGAATAGAATGGCTCATGTGGATGCTTTGTCACGTAACCCAATCGAAAGTGACGAAATAAATTCGGAGACGATATTAGATGTTACTGACCAGTATCCAAGAGTACTGGCTATTACCGGTGAAGATTGGCTCCACACCTTACAATTAGGTGATAGTGAACTAAGTCGTATCAGAGATATTCTAACTTCTAATTTGGATGTAGAAGGACTTAAGCAAATTAGGGATAATTACGTAATAAAGGACAATAAGCTTTATAGATGCGTTGAAGGTGATAAAACCAACTTACGTTGGGTTGTGCCAAAGGGCGCAAGATGGCAATTGTGTCGTATGAATCACGACGACATTGGACATTTCGGCGTGGAAAAGACCCTCGATCGAATAAGGAATGCGTACTGGTTTCCTAAAATGTCGAAATTTGTGAGAAAATATGTTGAAGCATGTATTGAATGCGCTTACTCGAAAAGGACTTCATGTAATGAGGGTCACTTGCATCCAATTCCTAAGGTCGAGGTTCCTTTTCACACTGTACACGTTGATCATCTGGGCCCATTCGTGCGTTCAAAAAGAGGGAATTCGTATATTTTAGTGATGGTAGACGCGTTTACCAAATTCGTTTTCATAAGACCTGTAAGGAATACAAAAGCTCTGGTCGCAATTAGAGTTCTGGATGAGATTTTCTGTACCTTTAGAGTACCCGATAGAATAATTAGTGATCGTGGCTCTTGTTTTACTTCGCATGCGTTCAGGAGGTTTTGTTTAGATAGAGGGACGAAGCACGTTTTAAATGCGGTTGCTAGTCCACGCTCAAATGGACAGGTTGAGCGATACAACCGGACAATTCTTGCTTCTTTAACCGCTATTAACCTTAACGATAGTGATAAAAATTGGGATGATAAAGTCGGTAAAATTCAGTGGGGAATTAACAATACGGTGAATAAAACAACGGGAAAGATGGCTGCTGAAGTCATGTTTGGGAATTGTATGAGTAGCGAGTTAGACCCAAGACTAAATCTAGTTCGGGAAGAAACGCGAGAAAATAGTGATTTAGTAACTATTAGAGAGGAAGTTAAAGATAAAATAGATGAGGAGCAAGAAAAACAAAAAGAACAATATGATAGAAATAGACGCCCTGCCCGTGTCTATACTGAAGGAGAGTTGGTTAAAATTACCAATACGAATTTTAAAAATGATGGTAAAAGCAAGAAACTTCTTCCCCAATATACCGGACCGTACCGTATAATATCAGTACTAGGAAACGATAGATATAGAATTGTAGCAATACCAGGGTTGAGTAGTAGTAGGCATAAACGTAAAACGACCGTCGCTGCCGACCGCATGCAGCCTTGGGTACACGTAGCTGCTTTGAATTTGAATGACAATGGTTCAGACAGTGATAATGATAGTAATGACAGTAATTAGATTTATCATGTACAATTTACGCTTGTGTTGAGAAATGATAATTAGCTATAGATTTATTGATAAGTAATTGTTCAAAAGATTTTATTGATATTTATGAATTATTAAACGCTCTAGTTTTGATTGTTTAGATCAATAAGTGTTAGCTCAAAGTAGACCTATTTATTTATTTTAATAATATGTATGGTAAATTAGAAAGCAACCATGTGATTGGTTTGCCAGTTTAGCAACCATGTGATTGGTTTGCCAGTTTAGCAACCATGTGATTGGTTTGCCAGTTTAGCAACCATGTGATTGGTTTGCCAGTTTAGCAACCATGTGATTGGTTTGCCAGTTTAGCAACCATGTGATTAGCAACCATGTGATTGGTTTGCCAGTTTAGCAACCATGTGATTGGTTTGCCAGTTTAGCAACCATGTGATTGGTTTGCCAGTTTAGCAACCATGTGATTGGTTTGCCAGTTTAACAACCATGTGTTTGATTTGTCAGTTTAGCAACCATGTGATTGGTTTGCCAGTTTAACAACCATGTGTTTGATTTGTCAGTTTAGCAACCATGTGATTGGTTTGGCAATTTTGCGATTAAGTGATAGATTTATTAAATCATGTTTAAAGTTATTCAGTAAATAAGATAGTGTGTAAATGGAATGACGAGATTTTGTTGAAATTGTTAAAACTTGACATTGTATTATTTATCGTTTGATTTTATCACCTTTATCACTAGCCCCATCATATTGGATTGTATAATGATGTCGAAATTACGCATGTTTTTTTTTTTAATTATTATTTTTATTTCTCTTTCTCTTAATACTTTTCTGTAAAACGGATCGATTGCCCGAGTGTTAGGTTTCCCCTGATTTATGTGTATGAGGACATACACAAGGTCAGGATGGACGAGTGTTAGGTTAATTAATTTGTAGTTTATAATCGACTTAAATATCAAATCGAATATGGAGTAGCGTAATTTTATCTGGCAACACCAAAGGTGACAGTTGTCAAGTGAGACAAGAAGGCATGTTCCGGCAATCGATTCGTTCACTTGGTTTTGGAGCGAGCTACGAGTCGGACGAAAGGAAGACACCTCTGGCTATTTTAAAAGATTATTATTGTGGGTCAATAATATTGTATGTTAGCAGCCTGCTGTATTTAAATAATTAAATATAATATATTATCACCACACCAAGGAGTTTTATTACAATCATAAGGTGCCGTGACGTCAGAGGTCTCAGGTTAACGCCCGTATAATCAGCGAGTTCGTCTGTTGCAGTCAGTGACGACACGACACAATATGAGGTCACTGCCCTGACGTCACGCTTCTCGCGAATACACCTACTTATCTACTGACACATTTGTTACATAATTAATGATTGGTTGTGGTTCGACGGTGAGTAAATAATATGGTCTGATAGAGATAGGTATTCTGTATGATAAGTTTCTTAAGATATGGGAATAATCATTGTTTATGATTCATCTGTGACCTGGGAAGACCAGGATTGCCCGAAAGTTTTGGCTTGCGAAATCTTAAACTTTGTCTTGTGAATTACTCATTTTATGTGGAAATGGTTGAGTAACTATCTATTTATATATTTCGGATAAACCTAGTTAACTTAATAAAAGGAAAATCACAGTATACATATTATAGGTCATTGATAGATAGGTACGAAAACATTAGAGCTAAGGATACCAAGCGCAGCGTTATTAAATTTTTCGTTAAGTATGACGCATTAAACATAATAAATCCTCTAATGTTCTGCTGACAATCGTTAATTAAAATAACGTCGCCATATTGAAAACCGCACGTGAACATAAATCAAATTCCAACTACTAGGTAATTGGTTTTATTCAATGAAGTCGAGCATAGTTGTTAATAGTCCAGCTTTACATTTTAATTCGGCTGAATTATCTGTATTAACACTGTTAATATGGGCATGGCAAGTGACGTCATAAAGTAGTTATCGATGTGCCCGCCGGGCCCTGTAATATGGTACGAACGTGCGAAAATGGACGGAACAGCGCTGCAGCGCTGCACAAATGGATTTTTGATTGATAACGAGCGGCTTTATAGTCGCGATACAGGAATATGTAATTTGACACCACATAACTGAGTGTTTGTAGCCAGAGATCGCTTTGTGAGTTCCGGCGGAGTTATTGTATTTGTGATTGCTTTCTTATATTTTCGGAGCAAGTGTAAACAAAAGTCTGCTTCGTTTTTTTAATTCATTATTAAGTATAGCAAAAACTCGGTTCATCTAATACAAATTTCAAGCGATATTGGTTAATATGGGGAAAAAGTTAAAAAGAAATTCACACTGAAAGTGCTCGCGCTCCGTCATTCGCCATTCCGGTATTAATGCATGCTTTCATTAAGTGCTGAAGAAATCTTAGGTTCCATCTTGGAATGCTAAATGACCTTCTTTAATTTAAAAAGTCATTGAATCTTTATCTTTGAATCTTTGTAGCATTTGATACAATCTTACTATGATACGGCCGCATTTACGTGTGGACGGAACGGTATTTCCACGACCTAATTACTTACATATAACAACATTATTATTGGGTAATATCCGATAGTGATCGTTAGGCCGTTTAATAGGATTTAGAAATTCTTATTGTATGATAGCGGAGTTAATTGATAGCAGAAAATATTATCAAACGTTGTCATCTGTTAAATATATTTTTGAGGAAAGATAATTTCAGCTGCGAGTGGGATTTGATCCCGCGACTTCTGGAAAGCACCTTAGGGTACGTTCATATTTGACGGAACATCCGTCGAGCGGTTCATCGAATGTTCTTTGATGCACTAACTGTGTGAACGGTCAATTGTTTTTCTATACATTTGTCTGTTCTGGCGTTCCGCGACCGATGATCCGTGACGGATCTTCCGTCAGATATGAAACCACCCTTAGACACGGGTCCAGGAGACGCGCGGGTTCAAATCCCACTCGCGGCTGAATTTATATTTCCTCAAAAATATCTTTACAATGCGCGCCTGCGTTTAAAAACAATTAATTAGTTAGGTATAGCTACTCAATACTTATAACGTGGTGCATTAATACCATTAATTTCTCGTAGTACCCTATTGATAGAGGACATCGTATGTCTGGTGGACCGAGTACTAAGTAGGTAAATGTGGGTGCACTGTAGCCACTAATAACTTGGTCTTTGAGCTGTCAATGACTGAGCAGTATGGGCCATTATTTCATAAAGGTTTTATATGAAAAACATCAAGTAGTTACGGTTTTCGTTGTCGTTTAGTTAGGTATTTATGTCTGTTTCAGCTCGTGATCGCTGAAGAATCATCTCTATAGGAGTAACTTATACCTTTTCTCGATGTTGATGATTTTGGTAAAAACTAACTGATACACGGAAAGTGAAATATGTTGGCATCTGGCACAGGTGATGACAGATTTTCTGATTTTCCAAAACCGATAAACATCTACCAAGTACCAATGAATTCCCTAACCTTCGTAATTTCCGAGAGATTCCTGATGACTGTGTGACTGTTGACAATAAAAATGTTCATCCAAAGACTCACTTCCTCAGTATGAATAATACAGCTATTTTTAAATAAGTGCCTACTGTTTCAGAGCAGCAAACATGACAAACGCAGTGATGTGTTGCTCCTAGAAAAAGCTCGTGAAGAAACGCATATTCTCGTACCTACAAAAACATAAAGTTGCAGAATGTTCTGTGATTCACAGCACGTGTTGGAGAATCACACTGCTACTTCAAATTAGGTTTTTCCACCGATAAATATAACATTTTACGACTGAAACCACACACGTGCTCATTAGGGTTCTTTGGGTTCAAAAAAAAATAATGCTAGTTGTCTAAAATATGTTGGTATCATTATCGTACTCATTTTTATCACTATCTTGAAGAACTGACTACTTCTATTTAGATGACAGGCTTTTCCAATCATATTTTTTTAAAATTCAGAACAAAAAGAGAGTGATGAATGCTATAAAAGTATTGAGTATTGACACTGGCGTAGTAAAACAGCACATTTTTTTTCAGGACCAAAAATATGACTTCCCTGCGCGAGGCCCCCTTGTAAGATGACTTGGTTCCCCTTAGTCAAGTTTTTTCTATTTTCTCTAAGCGCGAGGCCCCTTCAGGTGCGAGGCCGGGGGCTAGGGTCCGCTACGCCCCCGCCTAGTTACGGCACTGAGTATTGAGTGTGAACTAACTTTCTACTGACTTTTCTTCAGAGTCACAATGAAAAATTGTCGCGACTGGCGGTTTTGGAAGCCCAGCGGTTCCTTAGGTTTCAGAGACAATGTGTTCCTGTCAGTTCATCCATTGCCAAAGCAGTAGCACATAATAATGAAGAATCAACATAATCATAGTCAAACTAAGGAACTCTAGCAACAACCCAAAACTCACACTTGTCTTCTAATATTTCCCAACATCTGGTACAAGTTAACAGAAGTAGAACGTTTATTCTCGTTGAGATAAACAATCGCAGGGTCGAGGGGCCACCAGCGTTCATGCAGTCGTGGGCAAAACCCAGCTCGTTTGGAAAATCCAGCACATTATCATCAATGCATTGTAGGTAATCAAACGGAGATAGTGGAAACAAAATGAAGGATAAGTTAAACAATACAGTAACCGATTGTGTCGGTGTCATGGTGGTAATGAAACATGATTTGAGAGGTGATGAGAGTGTTTGCTGTGGAGGTTGTAAAATGATTCATACATTCAACTGCATTGATGTACTGGGTTAAGAGATCGAGCTCTCTTCTGCACCTGATGGGACGCAGGGCTGGATTGTTATACATATTAGACTTTTCGTATCGTTCTACACAAATTACATGATGAAGAAACTGTTACAAGTCTTAAAACAAATCAAAAGTCACTTAATCTAGGGGTCTAGGGGCACGGCAGTGCCCCCCACCAAGACGAGCCAAGCGAAGCGCAAGGGCACTACCTACCTTTTCTCGAAGTGTTTCGTCGTTTTTTTGAACCCTCATAGAGTTGGTTTCCGATGTACCAGATAGTTCATATTCACAGGATATGATGCCAATAATAGACTTATTAAGCATACAAAATCTCAATGGAATAGCTCTAATAGTTTAGATTTTATTGACATCTAAAATACACGGATTTCGTCACTGATATATTGACACACTGACACACTGACACACTGATGATCATCAAAATGTTTGGCTAGTTCCTGCAGTGCTAGAGAGCTGAAATTCGGTATGTAGTCTAAGTTTAGTATACAACCAACAAGAAAATTCACAAACTTATAACTTTCGCCCCCCATCGCCTAAAATGGGGGGTGGATGTTTGTATGAGATCTTAAGATGTTAGGATACTTCCTGCAGTGCTAGAGACCTGAAATTCGGTATTTAGTCTAAGTTTAGTATACAATCAACAAATAAATTCATTAACCTATAATTTTCACCCCCCATCCCCTAAAATTGGGGGGGGGGGAGTTTGTATGAGACCTTAAACCTTATTCGGGTGGAATCAAAAAGTAGAATTTGTGAAGTTAGGGTTGCTAGAGTTAGGCCGTGTAGATTCAGAAGCTTGGTTGTACATACATGAGATCTGATATCTTTTTCGTAGGACAAACCTTATGTGCTCGTTTTGGCAGCAGTTTACATGAAATGTTTTTGGTGGGATCAAATTAATCACATCATCAGCACTTTTTGAAGATCAATTTTTACATAAGACTGTCCCCTAAAGCGCCCTCCCTTCGAGTCTAGTAGTAGTAGTCTTCGAGTCTAGTTATACCAGCTAGAATGAGCTAGATACGCAGGTGCCATCGACATCTGGTAAGGGTCCCGGCTACATCACACCACGGATAGTCTCTACTATTCGTGGAGTGATGTAGACGGGGCACTTGTGGAGTATAAGAAACCAAACACGAGCGACAAGATTGAATTTCAAATTCTCTGTGGTGCGGGTTCTGATTCACCATCCTGAGACTTCTTATTTAGGGAGGAATTTTAGCTGGAGCGCTGGAGGGTGTCGGGTATCGTCGTTTTCGCGGAATGCTATATGTCACCCTGGATTAGTACAATTTTAGATGTGTAATACAGGATGGGCAAAAAATAATTTATCAAACGATTATACAATAAGTAGTTGAATTTATTTGCTGTAAAAATTACCTCTGTGGCAGAGCCCTAACTTGACCCCCTCAAAACATCTCATTGAGTGTTTTTCAAGAAAATCTCCAACCATTTTTAGCCCACCCTGTATGTTATGTTGTTTATAGAAGCGACCTGTCAAAGACAGACCGATGAAAATATTGCGTCGCATTTCAATTCAAGATATATAGCATTAATACCCGTAATGCCAATATCTTCAGACAACAATAGTTTACTATATTATCTTCGAGGCTTATGACCATAAAATTGCTACTGATTGGTAAAGAGATACTTTCGTAATCCAGGCAGGCACGTTTCGTCTATCTTTATAATTTTGTTTGTTTATGTTTTAAAAAGCAGCATGAGTTTTCACTTTTTTACTTCACAGTATTTACAGCGTTTCTTGTATGAAAAAATGGAACAGAGCCTCTGGTGTGCAAAGAAGAAACTAATTTTTTCCTTGAAAATTAGCAATTTGAAATTGTCAAACTTCCAGTTTATTTTACGTCTCAAATACTGAAAAGTCGTGCTAAGGATGCTGAATATATGTATGTGTAAGTTAGGTGCAGTGGTTGAGCTTTTGACTTAGCACTCCTGTTGCGTCCTTCGAGTCCGGTTCTATTATGATATGGCTTTCAGGTGTTTGAAAAAAGGGAAAGGTCCAGAATTGTTATTCTAAAGATATTAAGCAAGAGTTACGACCATTTTAAGGTATTTTCTTTTGGCATGGTAAAATTACCAAATGAGTAGGCCTCCAACAGGGACTGTCAGACTCGTACTGACTAAAGTAGGAGCCTAATATAAAAAAAATGCGCAGTTTTAAAATAAAGTACGCAGTTTCAGTCTTTACCTTCACATTATTAACATAATTTAAATTGTGAGTTTAACAAACTTAGTTAAAGACATTTTAAACAAGCAAGTTTCGCTAAAAATGTCAAAGAACTTGCTCAGCTAAATATAGCGAATTTGATTAAAATTGAAAACCTACACTTAAACAGCTGTTTATTGGAGAAACTTATAAAAAAACACATAAATCTGTCTTTTGTAATTTCAGTTTCAGGTTTAATCGAAAAGACGTTAAACTTTGTAAAAGTAATATAAAGCTATAAAAAGGTCATTTATTTTTTTAAATTATTTAATATTTCAATTTTGTTTTTAAAGTACCTAACTTCAAGTTTTAATGCAAAAATAACCTTTTCCAGGGGTCTCATTTTTATCTCTATGCCATAATTCATCAAAACAGATTCAACGATTTCGGCGTGGAAGCGTAAAAGAAACAAAAATAATAAACTCACTTTTGCATTTTTAATTTGAAAATTACGTTCAAGATAGCGCAATCTGCATGCAACATTTACATAATGAAACTTTGGGAAACTCCATTTTTTTAAAGATATTATGATCATGGTCACCGCATTGCTATTAATAGAGATTATTTATATAATTAATATTGGCTAGGTAACGCATTTTTTTTTGCTACATTTGTGATTACCTACCTAGCATAAATTGAATGAAATGTAATCAAGAAAAAATCTCTTTTATTTGTTTTTTTTTTGTTAGAAATACCCCTGACCTTACCCTTTTTAAATTTGAAAAAAATATTATTTAATTTATAAATGTCACAAAAAAATACGATTTTTCAAATTGTTTTTTTTTCGTGGTAAAATCATCAAATGAGTCCTCCCACCCCGGGCAGGGCGGAGGGACTGGTAGACTTGTACTGACTAAAACCACGGTGTCCTTTCATAGTCTTTTATGTTTTCAAAAAGATGAGACCGACCACAAGTTGAATAAGGGCAGGAAGGTGATAATAAAGTACCTACTGGAACACTTACTTGACAACTATCATCATCATCCTATTATTGTTCCCACTGCTGATTCGCCTCCACTCTGTGTGAGGGAATGGGCCATAATTCACTACGTGGATTCAGAGCGGATTGGTGGGTGTCACATGTCGGTTTCCTCACTATGTTTTCCTTCACCGTTTTGGGAGCAGTAGTGATGAAATAAATTACACAAAGTAATGCACCTGTCTGGGTTCGAAGTCACGATCTACAACTCGTAAATCCGGGCCATTACCACCAGGCCACCACTGCTCCCTATCTATTATCTTCGTTTTTTATCGTGAGATCAAAGTAAAAGTCCATACAACACCCGTTAACAACACACTGTTCAATTGGAACTGATAAAAATGACGCGGCGTTCAGCTTAGGTCATTGCTTCGTACAAAAAACTCCCATCAGCTGACCGCGGTCAGAGCCACAGGGCGGGTTTTACCCACATAAGTATCTATGTTTTTTTGTGAGTTGTGTCAAAGATAATAAACTGCAGATAAGATAGAGAGTTTGTATCCTTGTTTGGACTTTGGAGTTGTTTCAAAGAGGCTTGTTTGTTTAGGCTCCCACTTGATATTCGTAAAGTCTTCTGATACGATACTGTGTTTGATAGTCTTAATATAATTTCGGTCTTACTTGTTGAATACTTGTTTAGAAAAACAGTCAATTTTAAAACGACATTTCACGTTGACACATAAATGTAGTACCACAAAAAGATAAACATCTGTCTATCGCTTGTCTAAAACAAATGTTGCTGCAAAACGACCCTTATTTCAAGGTGAAATGCCAGGTTGACTTTGAAAGCTTTTTTGAAGAAATTTTCAACTTATTATGTCTATATTTTCTATGGTAATATGAAAGGCGTCGTTCGTTTTGCAGTAGCAGTTAGTTCGTTTTTGTGGTAAAGCGGTTTATATTTGGTAGTTAACTAGACATAAAACTGTAATATCAGCAAAAATTTTGATAGCAGGAAATCCCGCTCAATCTTTTTCCCAACTATGTCGGGTCCAGCTTCCAGTCCAATCAGATGCAATTAAAATACCAGTAGGAAACATGATGTAATAGGTATACAGTAGTTAATCCTTCCTATGGGAAAGACATATAACAAAACCCATGTTGGGTACTCGGGCTAGGAGGAAGATCACTATGGTTATTAGGATAATATAGGATATAGGAACGGACTCTCCGTTACAGTTAAACATCGAGAACACATATTTTTGTTATCTGGGGTTCTCCGACTTTTTTAGTGTACAGAGTAGGTACTAGATACAATCATTTGATAAATTTTTATCACGAAGTCGCAGATATTTATAATAAACACGTACTAAAAAGTTAAAAAAGCTTTTTTAAAAAAAAATGTAAACCGCCTTCAAAACCAACCACTAAAAAAGAGTAAATAACCTACAAAATAACTTTTCTTTCGGAAGTCGGTGGTTTTTTTTTTCAATCGTCCTTTTTTGCCACCAGACTTCCGAAAGAAAAGTTATTTTGTAGGTTATTTTACTCTTTTTTAGTGGTTGGTTTTGAAGGCGGTTACATTTTTTTAAAAAAAGCTTTATTTTACTCTTTTTAGTTTAAATATTCAACCCAAATTCGTGTTAAATAGGTACATAATTTTCTTACATGTGCACTGGAATTTGTGTAATCCGTAGCACCGGTGATAACATCGCTCATGTACAAAATTGAGCTAAGTAAAATTCCCTATCTCAAAAACTACTGAACCGATTTTGATGAAACTTGGCAGTGTTTCCCTCAGTTGAACGATACCTAGTATAACAAAAAAAGGATGACTTAAATCGGACTTGTAGTTCCGGAGATAAGCGAACACAAACTAAATCAGTCGATGCATACTCCTTACAGTTAAGGAGTTTGTACCTTCCATCATCAGCTACATGAGATTATAATTACCATACGCAAATACTTAAATTACTTCATAATATTTGCGAAAAACGAAATGTGGGCCTATAAAATTTGAGGGTTGCCCTCAATTCTCCAGGATCTAATCATCAGATCTTGACTTGGTGAATATGGGACCACTCCGAAAGCATCTACTTCGAATAAAAAAAGAATTTTGAAATCGGTCCACAATCGGAGTAATCAAAACACAAAAAAAAAAAAAAACATAAACCGTTCGAAATTGATAACCTTCCTTCTGTTTTGAAGTCGGTTTAAAAAAGCTGTTGCATACACGTTTGGTCCTAAAAAAAGCTGCTGTGAAGCGTCATTATGCACTTTTTCAGACAAGTGACTTTTAAAGTTTAGATGTGCTCTAGCTAAACGAAGACAGTCCAGATTAGCACCTTAGATGAAATTTTGAGAAATAATCAGTTTTTATAGACAGGTCATAGTAATCAAATCAAGAAGGAAGACATAAGCCCAATAAGTTAGTGCTTTCCAAACATCCTTATAGTTCAGTAACCACCGAAAGTTTTCGAGAAAACTTCTGAATAAAATGTAACTTTTTAATAATTCGTCCAGCAAATAGTTCGACCTCTGAACTTTGACGACTGTTGACTTCTTTAATAAATAAGTTTCCTTGTGAAGTAGCCCACGCTCCTCTCGCTAAATGTCAAGAGCTGGTGCCTGCTTGGCCTAGCTCAGACCTTGACGACTACAAACTTAAGTTTAAAGAGTTAATTAATTACTGTGACGTCACCGTCTCTTGTTTGCTCAGAGCTTGATGAAGTTTTCATCAAAAACTTTTATGGAAAATCTTTTGATGAGTTCTAATGGCTTATTATAATGTTGTCACTTTGTTTTTGTTTTCAGTGATTGGTTTAAGAAAGTAACAGATAAACAGAGCTGAAAATGATCAGAGAGCCTTAAGATATTTCTTTCCCTAAAGAGCAAACTTGAACAAAGGATATTTTGTTGAATCATAAACTTTTTTTTTCTATAAATACTTTCTCTCTTTGCGGTTCAGCTTAAAGATAGACAGTGCAATTAATCATAGTATTAGCAAATAAGATACATGTACAAAACTTTAAAAACTCCTTTTTACGAAAATTACGTGGACGGAGAAGAAGGTTCAAACAGAAAAAAATAACCATTTTTCTCAACCATTTGGTGACCAAAATAGTAAGTGTATGAAATAAGGCCACGGAAAATACAAAACCCTTTGAAAAGGCGTTCAATCGCATGAAACTCAAGAAAGAAAATTGTAATTCGGGTTATGCTGGATTACATTAAGTAAGGTCTCGTCGTCAGCACTTCGATCCAAGACTGGTGTAAACTAAAACCTCTTCTATCCTAATACCTAATGATGTATTGGCTCGAGTCCAGAAACACAGCTCAAATATAAACACGTGTAATTCAGGCACGCACGTGGTATTCAGGGGAAACCCGTATCACATATTTCAGGGTGGGAGTTACATTAACCTTGTTCTTTTTCCTGTCACATTGAAAATAGCTGGCGCCATCTGATTCATAATCTTTAATTGATTTATTATTTACTTGTGCGTTTCAATCAAGAAAAGTAGGTCTTGCCTTGACACCATTTATGACTTTGGAGACGCTTTTCTAATGCACGCTCTCAAATAATCATTCATCATAATTTAAAAAATAAAATTTAGTATCATTATTTTTGTAAACTAGCGGCCTGTCCCGGCTTCGCACGGGTGGGAGACCTCTAAAACCCGCTCCCGATGGTTACAAACACAATAATAAAGAAGTATCCGAATCGGTCCAGCCGTTATGAGCTTAGCAACACATTTTGCGATCCATTTTTATATTATAGAAGAAGATAGAAGAAGATATACATAGAAGATTAATTCACACAAAGTATTTTTACACACTTTTTTTGTTTAGAAACGCCATTGTTGTTCCAAAACGGCGCATAGCAGTTATCTTGCATATTCAATGCAAGGAAACAAAGTTAGTTAACACAGAAAAGGGGACGCTGACAATTATAATCTACGTTTGACTTTTATAAATATTTTACAGTCATTTTCCCTGTAGATGTCGATGTGTGGGAAAACCTAAGTACTGGCTACATCCTGCTCTTGACCCGGGGTAACGGCCATCGAGCCAAATACTTAGAACTGTACTCAGTGAGCATACCACTCTCATTGTTCTGCAGTTTTAAATTTAACCGCAGTATTTAGATCGTGGTTTACTATATGCACTTAAGTATTACCTACCTATTTTTATTATGTGTTAGAAATGAGACACTCAGCCGGTTTCTGAACTGTGGATTTAAAGCTAAACTTGTCAATAGCTTTATGTAATTTAGCTGTAAGTACTTACTCGGTGATTCCGTTGTAATGTCACTTCTTATGCATTATTTTTTCTAAGTCAACTATGCTGTGCTATTCAGGCATGTACTCGACCTATCATCATCATGACTTCATCAGCCGGAAGACGTCTTCTGCTACACAAATTTTCCACGCGGGCCTAGTGCTTTTTGGTACCTATATCTTTCAGGCCGTCGAATTTTCGGTTCTGGCCCTATGCCGATTCCTCAAGATATTTTCCTTGATCGTTTTGAGAGAAGTGATGATAAAATAAATGGCACAAAATAATGCACCATGCTGAGAACCCACGACCAGCTACTCGTAATTCGGGCACGATTGCCCTAAAGAATTCTTCTCACAAATATTAAAAATGCGAAAGTTTTTGAGGATGGATGGATGTATAGAGTTTGTAACAGATTTTAGGTTCCTGTGGGATAATTTTTTAAATCCGAACACAGCTCATTATAAAGACAGTATACATATACAGGGAGCTGAAATCTCTCCGCAGATTTAACGGTTCTAAATGCTTTGTAAGCTTCCTAGTTCCTATTAGTTCTATTGATACTTTCTTCAGAATCAGATGGATATGAACTTTCGTTTGACCGCCATTCTCTCAAATAAATCGAAGGGAATCCCAATCTCTTAGGATTTGAGTGGTCTTTTATATCCAATATTCTTTTTAGACTTACATTATAAATAAATTGTTGGTGCTAATACGACGGGAAATAACTTAGAATTGGAGTGAACCCATTAGCAGACTGATCTAAATTCCAATTAGACGAAATCGCGCTTGGCTGATCGTCATATAAATCTATCAAAACCTGCAGAAAATTATGTCTCGCACAGTAATATTTAGCAAGCCCATGTTAGCCATACCAAGGCATCATAAAGCAAAACGGTGCTATTAAGCATGGCGCGCTTCGCACACTAAGCGATTTACGAGCGACACCATGGTAAGGACCCATAACGTTTTATGGGACGCCATTGTTCACATTTTGGCCAGCATGGAGCATAGTGGAATGTACTGGAGAGCAGTGGAGCTGCATTGAATGCAGCTTCAACGACGAGCTTCTGAATCAATTCGGGATTGCATATGGCGTCCCAAACTTTTTTCGTTGCCTTTCGTTTGCAACTGTTTGTTCTGCAAGTTTTGTAGATCGGAAATGCATTGTTTTAGGATGCGCGAGCCCGGAATTGAATTTCTTTAGCAAAGTTCTGTAGAATTTTCTGGAATTTGAAGAGAAGGGGAAATATTCGAGAAGGAGATACTGTATTGCAGTGCTTTATTGTTGCTTAGAGTTGTAAAACAGTTTTGATTTACTATAATATTAAACTATTCTCTATTCGCAGAAACATATCCGTGATCAGGTCTATTAAACGTTTTCACCCGGGTGATATCATCTAGATTCTAAAAGAACAAAGAATAAGCCTATATTTTTTTCTGAGTGTAAAAATGAAACTCCATAAAATCCCTGAAATAATCAGCTCATTCTTGTCGACAATGGGGGTTGAGTCCTTTCTGCGTAACTAAGTCTGATTTATCTAACTTAGGTCAGAGCTGAGTGTCCGCAACTAGTTTTCAACGTCGGCAATAATAAATAATTATGAGACGCTTCAATAACTGAGGCGCAGTTAATGAAATGCATTTCGCAACTTGAATTTCGTGAAATGACAAGAACATAACACATCGTTTTTCCTGTTATTGTAGATGTTGGTGAAACCAGTGATTGGTTATCATACGACTATGTCGTAGGTCATGACCATTAACATAATATAAGACAGTGATGAATGTTCATTTAATTTTGTCCATCGCGGTGCTAACGGGTTTGGGATACAGTTTGCTGAGAGCGCCCTAGCCATCAAGTGTGGGCTTTTGCATTGCTCGCGTATTTTGTTTCGTGCCTCGGTGGAGAAACAATAGACGGGTCCACACAGAGCAAGCCGCCTCACGTGGAAAATGCCACGCGAGGCTGCTCGCTCTTTATAGGTGCCACACAAAGGAATATAGATAGATGGATGGAGCTCTGTTACTCATTCACGCAAAAATAGCTGAACAGATGTTGATGTGATAAGCGGCGGGAGTGCGGTTAGATATGTTACCACGTCCTGAAACCTGACTAGGTTTCTTCACAAAAGCACAATAAAAAGGGCAGCATGTTTAAGATATTTTGCTTTCCGTCAGTGCATTAGTACAAATTATTTTTCATGTCGTTTTCCTCATCCATTGTTTGTAAACCGATAGTATGGCGTATTATTCTCGGCCAGTTCTCTCGGGGCGATTGACTCACGGTTCGGCAAATTGCTCGGATATCGAGTGCGCTTTTTAGTAATACCTACGTTCCTTTATTTATTTACATATATTTTTCCTGTACGCCTGTCATATGAGAAGCGATACTAACCGATATGGTATATAATATGCAGATTGATTGATTGACAAACGATAATGCAGACAACACTGACGATTGATAAACTATTTAGGTAAGTAAAGCTTGTTTAGGTTATCTCAATATTATATCAGACTAACGTAAACGTTGATATCAATGAGGATATTCCTTACATGTAATAATAAAGATAAGAATCGAATTTGCGTCTTTACTCTTTAGAAACGCATTAAATAAAGTGCACTTAGGTATACCTACATAATGTTTACATATAACGATGGTACTCTTCTGCCATGTAATTTCGGATTTTTCAATGAAAATACAATGAGCTAGAAAACTTAAGTGATTTATTAATTAGGTGTTGCTTAGTGAACACAAAAATATGTACAAAAGACTTGAACGATCTAGTAGACTAGGAGATGTTGCGTAGCCTTCTACGCAACATCTCTCCGCGCACCACATCTAGTGGTGGTGCGCGATCTTCACTTTTTATTCCACCAGGAATGCTCCATAAAGTGTCATCGGTGGGTTAGTCAGATCATCATCTGCCTAGAATTCTCAACTATATTGGGGTTGGTTTCCAGTCAAACCAGATGCAGCTGGATATCAGTACTTTACATGAAGCGACTGCTTGTCGGACCTCCACAACCCAGTAACTGGGTAATACGATACCCCATGGTAGGACTGGTTGTCAGAATTTTGAGCTTCTGACTAACTACACATGACAGCCGAAACCAACGGCTTTACGTGCTTTCCGAGTAACGGAGGAAACTCGCTATGACAGATGGTCACCCATCCACAGACACACACAACCTCGGCTAGCGCGGCTTAACCCGGAAGATCGGCCTGTGCGGCTGTAATTATTTTGCCACGAGCTCCTCTGGGTTGGCCTAACTGGCTAAAAAGGTAAAGAAAGTGGCGCAGGTCAAGAAAAATGTTCTTATTATTCAATGATTCGTCACGAAAGTGCGCTTCATTAGATCCAAGACTAAAATAATGACAAGGTACTGTGATTTGATTGTGCGTTCAGTAATGACAATGACACGATTTCTATAGACCTTTCACTGTTACAAGCAGTTAGATAGTTTAACCCGAGTGTAGATATGGTCTACATCCTCTTGTCCCTATTTCAATAAGATAAATATTAACCGTTCTACCACAAATAGATTGACATCTGTTGAACACGTGACTAAAAAAAGTTTAACTGGAAAACGACCCTTTTATCAACGTCGACTGCCTTTTTGACGTTGTCAGTTTATTTAGACAAGTGTTCAACAGATGTTTAATTTATTTATTGTAAAAAAGTGCGACGGCAAAACTACCCTTCTATCAACGTCACATATCGTTTTGACGTAATCAGTTTTTTAGAACAATTTTCCACAGATGTTTAACTTTTTTTGTGGTAAGACGGAAGGTGTTTATGTGTTTGTATTTTCTGCGTTCTAATTTAGACAAAGTATGTAGTCAGGAATTTCTAAATTATCAATACTTACACCCTATTTGATTAAGATTTTGACAATATAACAATAATAGGGTTAATTGCCTAATTGTGTCGTAATTCATTTTTATTTAGGAATCGTAAGTAATCTAATTGGAATGTCTGATTTCGAACTTGTCTGAACATACTGGTTTTATGCTTAGAGGTTTTTGCTCCGTCCATTTCCGGGGTTGGAAATTTTTAATGCAACGTTTTTGTAGAGCAACGGAATTACTATGATCAAAGGCTTCTGCAGCACAATTTAAATACAAAATTAATGGCTACGTAGTAAGTTAGTAGCGCAACGATAAAATACAATGCAGATGAAGTCACAAAAGGTTTAACATATTTATGTGCTTTAATTGTCGCCGTCGACACTGGAGCACATTTATTTTAAACTAAAGCCTTCATTCGCGTGATGTATGCCCAGTTGAGGTACATTTTGTATGTAACTAAGTTGAACGGAAAAAAAACCGGTTAAATAACGTCATTAGTTACAAATAAAAAAAAAAAAAATACAAAACTTTATTTTCTTTAAAAAAATTTCTTCTTAAAATTAGTTGCTGGAGTCTCCTTATAGGCATGTAAATATGCCTGTGTTAGGAGGATCTGGGGGCTTAGACAAAGTAACATCGCTTTGTACCGAAACGATATCTAAATTCGTCATCGTCTCTGTGATAACGACAAACATTTCGTAGCCAATGTAACATTACGGTCGCGATCGTTGTGTCGAATTGTTTGTTCGATAAAAAACAAAAATATTGGTTATGGTATCGAAAATTTAGCTGTCAGCTGTCAGTGACAGTCAAGAAGTTTAAAAAATCAAGTAAGTGAATAGTGTTATTACTTTTAGATCGCTTCCAAAACTCATTTTTATATGTGACTAGTGTTCAAACGATGATTAAATTTTTAGTGATACACTATGGAGTCTATGGAATCAAGAGTTCGAGCAAGTCAACGCTTGCTGCTTGAATATAAAGAAACGTAAGTAAATCAAAGTTTTATTCATGAATAAGTAATGTGGAAAAAAGTAAGGATCTAATGAACATTTTTTGATAGACTGGTGTGATGGTAGAGTGGCTAGCAAGCTACTTTCTCAAGGGTTTTGTATAAGTGGACATAACCTTGCGGTTATGAAGGTTGGCTTGTAATCAATTCTCTGTTATTACTAGACTGGGGACTTTTGATAATGATGAAGATGATCAACCTCTGACACCCATATATTTTTATACTGTGCCCATAGTAAGAAAGAAAAAACGTTTATTGGCACATGGCATAAAAACACACAACAATAATAAAGAAAGCAAATATTTGAGAATAACTTACAACTAAACATTAACCTTCTTACTACAAGAAATTAAATATCAATAAATAATAAAAAATTATAGTACAGTACAAGCTATGGTGTCCGATGGCCACATAAGAGAAGATGCCCCACAATCTTATTGTTATTTTTCAATTTATTTGAAAAGTTCTTACCATATTGGCTTTTTATTCTCATTTACACTTTTAACATAGGAACTTATGACTACAACTGATTTTTATTCATTATAGGTGTGGGCAGATTGGAAGTCAAAGACAAAAAAAAAGGCATTGACTATTCAGCACCATGCAACTGGGACTGGAGGTGGGCCAGCAAGCGGGCAAACCTTGTCAGCTAACGATGAACGCATGCTGGCTATAATGGGTCCTTTAGCAGTGGCAGGACAAGTCCATATAAAAGAGCTAGGATTTAGTGTAAGTATTTATTTATTTATTAAACTTTATGCACAACAATGTACAACGGTGGACTTAAGGGGCCACTAGTAATAATACATATAAAATACTTAAAGTACCTTCAAGGCTCCTGCTCAATAATGAGCTAGTTTTCTCTAGTACTTAGACAGATGCTGCATGATTCATAAGATATTACTATTAACATTGGTTAATAATAACCAACATTTATGTTAGTTAATGACAACAGTGTAAACTCTACTAAGTCTGTGATGACAACAAAAGTTACTTATCTGACATGAAAGACACCATTTCATGTTTTGATACATTATTTTTAACTGGGTTAACTGGTTAATAATTGGTATCTATTTACAAAATAAATATTATTTTCTGACTGAAAAAACGTTGCTTTAATTTTTACACAAAAAAATAAATACACTATTTCAGTAATACAAAATTTCATTACATCTACCACTTGCTTTTATTAAAACTACCACTGGCATTTTTTTTCAGAGACCTCTGAGTACTACACAAGATGATCCCCCACACGTCAACCAAGCTGATTCAGTATTTTTTGAAATTTTAGATGGTAAGGCTAAAGACTTAAAATCTTACTTCTTCTTACTCATATTTATTTATAAACGTGGAATTTTGTATGGATGGGTGGATGTTTGTTACTCTTTCACGCAAAAACTACTGAACGGATTTGGATAAAATTTAGTACACACATAGTTGATAACCCAGATTAACATTATAGGATAGTTTTTATCGGCGAAGGCGCTGGCAACAGCTAGTATTATATTTATTTGTTATTATACATAACAAATAAATATTTAAAATATAAAATAATCTGATATTCCTAAAGAACCTCAGTTTTGCTATATTCCATTATATCTGTATGCCAATTTAAATCGAAACCCGTTCAGCCGTTTTTTGCATGATTGAGTAAGAAACTAACAAACATCCAAACCTTCACATTTTACAAAATAATAGCAGTATCTGATTTAAGAAACCATTTTGAACAAAGGATAAACAAAGGATAAACTATCCAAAATAACACTAATTTTCTTTTTCAGGAACTCCACAAGTGACTTCATCTCCTCAACTTTCTACTTCAGAACCCTCAAATAATTGGCTTCCGCCTAACTCATCATACCACACACGAACACCTTCACCCCTTCCGCTCGTGCTCACTCAGACTTCGGCTCAAGAACGGCAGCCTGCTGCGCCAGACCCGCCTTCGCTTTTGGCGCCTCACCCAGACGTTTTCATTGTGTGCAGCCCTCAATACGTTTAGAGAATGCATAATTTACCCTTTTATATTATAGTCAAGGAGATTAAATATTTTAAACTTCTTGATTCTAACAGAATAAATACCTACTATGAGAACAAAATAAATCTTTATTTTAAGAGAATTGTTGTTTTTTTTTTGTTTATTTTACGTGGTAAAATCATCAGATGAGGCCTCCCACCCCGGGCAGGGCGGGAGGGACTGTCAGACTTGTACTGACTAAAATCCACGGTGTCCTTCAATATCCCTTAATGTTCCGGGGTCACGGTGATGGTATAAGTCTCGCGACCCCGGCAGGCTTTAGCCCTCTGAGAGGGGGCCTCGTCATTATGCTGACGCTCTTTGAGGCGCGCGTGAAACACGACGCGCCGTCGACCCGGGCATGATCCATGGTCGGACGGCGAGTTGCCCTTTACTCGCCGCCCGCATGCCCGCGCCTACGGTGGCCGGAGATCGCCGTGGGCGTCCACCACCGCGGGTGGGGCGGAGGGAGGACATTGTCCTCTCTCTCGCGCGGCACGCCTCCTCCTTCGCGAGCATGACTGCTTCGCAGAAGGAGGCGACCGCCGAGAGGTCTCCGCCTATTGCCGCCGTGAGGACACGTCAGTGCTCCGTCCAAGCGGGGCAATCCTGCACCGTATGCTCGACTGTGTCCGCCGGGCGATCTTCGCAGTGGTGACACCCAGGCGTTTCCTCCTTCTTCATCAGACACAGGTACCTCCACATCCGTGTCCGGTGAGGGCCTGCGTCAAGTGGAAGGTTAGGACGCCGTGACGCCTATCCAGCCACTCCTCAAAGAGACCCCTCTTTACTACTTTACTTACCGCCGAAGAGAATTTTTGCTAATTTATTTATTTGCTTCAGACACAAGTATCCATACCTGTGTTAGTACTAAATGCTTATAAAATAATGTTAGTAAGGCAACAAGTCAATTTCATCGTAAGTCAGCCACTACAAATTTTAGATAAATATAAAATAACAATAATTCAGAAAAAATAATAATGTAAATTTGAAAATTAATATAAATCAATAAATCATAGAAAAATTAAAATTAAAAATGTCAAATTAATATAAAATAATTCAAAATAATAATAAACCACTAAAAATTATAATAATATCTAATGCTTTAATATTTGTTTAAAACAATGAGTATGAAGTATGTCATCAATCAATATCAAAAATCTGCTGCCGAATGATGAAATCCGACCATTTTTGTTTCGTTAACTACGATAACTACAACCTTTTGGCATTCGTTTCGTTATCTTTTTTGGCGATCACGATCGAGGCGATGGCGAACACTAAAAGCGCTACTTGTCTACGCATTTGTACGGGACAAACATGATAACGATTCGTTACTCTATCGTTTCGTTACGAATTATAACATTGTCTACCAACTTTCGATAACGATGACGATTGACCACGTGACTTAACGCTGCTAATGTCATTCCCATACATTTTTGTCATAACGAAATTCGTTATCGTTTTTAAATTGTTACTTTGTCTAAGCCCCCTGCTCTTCCTTATCGTATTAGCAGCATAGCAAGAGACATGTTAACATAATTTTTGTATTTGAATTATTTAGTGGGTAAGTAAATTGAGAGGGTAAGTATTTATTTATTATTAGGCTAAGGTGTGCTGTAAGATTCGCCAGCCCAAAGAAGTTGGGGTCGGTTACCGTTGGAGCGCGGGTCCCAAATCCGAATTGATACTCTCCGTGCTCCACCCAGTTGGAGAAACTAAGTGGAGCATGGTCCGCGTGCGAGTGGATGTCATGCACCGATTGCTCCGTAAAATAGGTAGTTCACTCATCTTTTAATAAACTTAAAATTTTAATTGTGGGGGAATGCACTATGCAATCAATTTGTATGTAATTAATCAACATTAATATTAAGAAGAGGAAAGATTTGATTTTTTGTTTGTGTTTGGTTTGAGCACTGTCGTGGGGCTGTACCAGTGAAATGATTTACTTCAAATACCTGAACAACTAACGGTTAGTTGTCAGTATCACGCTCACTCGAGCCTCCCCAAACTTTACAGACGCATTTGAACTTTATTACAGACGAAGATATCTTTCCATATGGAAGTATAATTATAAGATACTTCCATATGGAAGTATCTTATAATTAGGCGAGTCACAGAATTAGATGAGTTCATCTTTTATTGCGAGTTTCTTTGGCTTTGAAAAAAAATAGCAGTCTTTCACAACTCTACCGGGAAAGTTTTTATTTTTATATGCATTATCTTATTTGTATCTTTCAAAGTGCGTATCTGTTTAACTTTCCAGATACTAATTAGTTGAATGAGTGAACATGAAAACATTAACAACAAACAAAAAATAATTATAAATTAACAAAGATACCTCCACATGTCACACATCACTTCAATCATGGAGGATCGTTAGGAAGCGAATTCGTGTGAAACCTTGTTACACTGTAGCTTATTTAATACTAATATCAATAATCATTACAGGTATTTCTGAAGGACGAAAATTCCAGAAAACGTTACGTTCGTTAACGTACACATTAATAAAGAGTTCCTTCTCAGAAATAATCATTAATTTAAATTGACGTTTTGTTTGTTAAATGAAGGGTTTTGAAACAGAAATACGGTGAAATTAAAATTTAACGTTGCCGTCGTTCGGCTTGCTAGGTCCTAGCGGTCTACCTCAGGAAACAGGACCATGACAGGCTACTGGTGACCTGTGGTGATGGCTGAACAAGCCCTAGTGGGTTTGTTGGTTTGTTTTATGTTTTTTTTTAGAAAAACGTCGTCCCACACTAGGGATTTCTCCTGTGTCGTGGGTGCGTTTACAAACATAGAAACACACACACACAAACGTCCAGACCCGGAACAACAGTGTTTGCTCCGTGCGGGAATCGAACCCGCGACACGCAGCGCAGCAGTCGGATCGCTCAGACACTGCGCTGACTACTTATTAGGCATCATTAAGGCAGGCTCCCGACAACCATCCTGTCGGATTCCGGGCCAAACAGTTTTTAATGCGCTTCGTCGGCAACGATGCGCAGGAGTTTCAATTTCTTCTAGATAAGTTTAATACATTTTAGGTCTTATCTTTGCTTCTGCGTTGGATTGAGGCAGAACAAACCAATATAAATTAAAAAAAAAAACTAGTTGAACAGACTTTTGCCTTTTTCCCCTCTAGTTCAGAGGAGACAAAATTAAAGTCTACAGCGGAGTGAACTCATTCAGAAGAAATTCTGGGAAGGTAAATTGAAATACTTAAAAATACCAGCAAAAGTACTAGGTTACCATAGGATCAAGATGGTATGAAGGCACAACAAGATAAACCAATCTACATGGCCTCTTTGTCTGTCTTCCTTCATCTACCAAATTGTTCTTTCTTTCTTTCTGATTTACAATGTAGGTATCTCTTTTCATTCCCATCTGAAGAAGACCAAGTTGGTAGAAGCCTGAAGTTTTTAAGATTTACCGACACAAATAAATCTTTAGGTATAAGTATTACATAATACAAAAGTCTCGTACAGTGCCGTTAATACTCACGAGCTCAAAAATAACTTTCCAAAAAATGTATCCGTAACAGTTACACGGAATTCCCCTCTACAACATTCGCGTCCCAATTTGATCTTCCTCAATTAACTGCCAGCGAATCAAAAACAATTCTCTTTTAAAACAACCACAATTGGCACACACATACCTAGTAACATTGTACACACAAACCGGGACACGTACTATTACCTACAATGTAATACCTACCCTCAAAGAAGGCCAAGTCGTAGTAGTTTAGTACCCGCAAAACTTCCAAGGAAGGCGTGTTAGCTTACATTTAGTAAAGTTATTTTCTTTATACGGGTAAAAGTCCCGATCAGAGGCCCTAGCACGAAATATCACTTTTTTTGACTATAGCAAACGGGAACTTAGATTCCTTTAAAAAAAGACTTCCTCTTTCGTATACTAGAGGCGCTTTTTCATTTTCCGTACCTTTATAATTTGAATACGCTATACGGTTAAATACAGATAACTTGTGATATGGCCTCTGAGGCACTAGCATGAAAACTACATATTTAGCCGTACAGCGTAATTAAAAGTATTATGACGTGCTTGGGGTCGTCGAACTGACCGCAACCCTGCAACGTACAGGGCTATTGAAAGAACACTGTGGATTTTGATTAGTACGAGTTCCTCTACTTAAAGCGGTAGGACACAATTGATGACTGTAAAGTCAATTTAAAAAAAAAGATAAAATGATGTAGGTACAAATCAAATCAAATCAAAGCATTTATTTCAAGTAGGCCAGTTATAGCACTTTTGAAATGTCAAAAGACAAAAACATTTCAACATTAAATAAACAAATACTAAGTACATACATTGTAAGTTAATTCAAAAGCGCCCCTAGTGCATGAACTAATAACTAATTTTATTAATCAAAGTCTCCCGTTTACTATTACCAAAACGTGAAAACTCGTGATAAGGCCTCAGTTGGCAAGCCCGTAGGATGCGAGAACTGCTGAGTCATACCGTCATCTCAGCTTGGAGCCCTGCCAAAGTAGAAAGCTACTGTGCGAAGAATTATGATGAAACAGCTCTCTTACTTCGCTACTGTTTGACTATCAAGCAGCCTTGATAAATGGCCGAATGTCCAGGGTATAGGTTGCGGTATTTGTCAAAGAGAAATGTGTTTTATTGAAAAAGAAATAGTTCCGATAGTGGCTTCTTTTGAGTCAAGTAAAGGGGCTTAAAAAGGCCTAGTGGTCTTTAGCAGTTTCATAATACCTTCATTAAGTAAGTCTTACTAGTCCACCGAAAGGTGGTCGGGATGATATCGCTTTCAGTGATTAGACCGCCTTTGTATCATGTAATTAAAATATTGTAAAAATACCTGTACTTTATTTTTGGTGTGCTATGAAGTATTATTATTGTATCTATCTTACTAACTGCGATAAAATCATTCTGAGAAAGTGACCTTTTTGACGACAAAATAATATGACATGGTATCGTAATTATAACAAAATTATAAGCATAATATTTTTATCAGATTTAGATAGTTAAAAGTTAAATAATGATTTCATGTTGCGAACCTGTAAAACATTTGTAAGTATTACTCAGAAACAATGCACTGATTAGTACTTACGTCATATTGATTTTCTTCGTATTAATGATGATATCAGTAACATATAGAATAACGATATCTCATTATCAAAATTAAATGGCGCCCGACAAAACAAATTGCAAGTCAGTGTACCAGACACGTCTTTCGTTGATAACACTGATGTCTGTTTAGTCCAGTCAATGGAGCCAAAAAGAGCCTTGCATTATGTGGTGTAGTTTAAATACTTACATTTTTCATGAGTAGCTTCTTCTGAGACTTCAAAAAATAGATTTCTACTTGGTAAATAGTAGAAGTCTATTTTTTGAAGTCGGTTAAAAAAAACCTACACCACCTTTTGTAGGGCAAAACTCCCGTTGACTGGACTACTAGTTGTCTTGATGAGGGTGTCATTATGATCACGACTAAATATAGGTTTCTGCCCTGGGCATATATTGGGTGCATAGAATAAGCGCCCGATAAATGCCTTTTTGCCTAGGCTTTAAACCCAGTTATTAGTTTTCGTCCCCAGTAACCGGGAATTTATTTGTCCAAACTCATTCATGCCCAATATGCCAATTTTATGCCTCTTTTGTTTGTAAAAGTTTTTGCCCTCGACTCATCTCTCTTTAAGAATGTCAGTCTGACGTAATGGGGTTGGAAAAATCCCCCAAACCTTTACCTAATCGGTATCGTATTGTCTGTCAACAACGGTATGATATAAAAATTCTCGGTAAGGTAGCAAATGGTTCCGTGACGCAGTAACTAAGTATTATAAACTGCATTGATGACCACCGTATTTGAAAAATGCGGTCCGTATGTATGCAGAACGTTATATCGTTTACCAGCTAACTGACAGTCATTTTAATATGATAAGTTGTTACTACATGGATCTTTTGGCGTGCGGTCATTATAGAAACTAACTCCGCCATTTTTAAGAAATAAAATGGAACTTATTTTTTCGCAGACATAATAATTACGACCTAATAAACATACCTACCAACATGTTGTTTTTGCGATACAATTAATTTTATAAAGAAGTTTCACAATTTTTTCTATCTTAGGAATCATATTTAAGCGCCAAAAAGGTGCTTTTGTGCAGATAGACTGGTTGCAACATGTCCCGAAAGAAACAAAAGACAACCTTTTTGTAAAATATCACAACTATTTTGTAATGTAGGAAACCGATGGCAATAACCATTAACATTAAAGCTCACAATAGATGCGAATCACTACTTTCAAATTAACTGTAGTACTTTAAAAAATCCTCGTACCTAAGTACAGGGAATTCCAGTTCATAAATAAAAAACAAATGTTTAAATCAAATCTAATAATTTCATTCTAGTTTTACTGAGAAAGTGGGTTGTCAAGTGAGCCAGTTATTTTTAGTTTGACCACAAAGTAAATCATCACGGATTTCCCAATTTATTACCATTTTTGCGGTTTTATTTAGGCATGTAATGATTTAAAAAATAATAAATAAATGTTTAATGGAGTTAAATATAATGTTATGTGAGAATCCGGAATTTCCCTATGTGTTGTGGTTTGTCCAGTAGATAAGATTAATAATACCTAATATTCTTTGAGTAGCTCCTACTGTAGAGGTTTTACTGTGTGAACAAACCTTAAATAGATTACTATCTGTTTATGTTTCTAAAACGATCCCTTATAGTACCTACTTTTAATTAATACAATTCTCAATATAAAGTAGGTAATTTCATACATTCTAACCATAGGTATGGTACTTAATTTAATTTGGAAAACCCTTAATAACTCCGGTTTTCGAATGATAACATGAAATATCAAACAACATGATAATAAGTATGAGCTTTTTATTCACGTTTATGATTCGTTGAGAAAACGCTTTCCAAATTAGTGTGGTACGTATCCTTCGGTTCTCACACGTGTAAATTTCAAGTTCTACGAATCAACATTTATTCCTGCATTTTTATGAGCTCCTGTTTTAGACTGAACTCGTTCCTAACAGGAAAAACTTTCATAGCTGGGCGTTGAACCGATGTCTGCTGAGCGCAGGAATTTCTGGACGATGGAGGTTCCATGCTGTAGGCGAGTTATACGGTTACTTAGGGTTGCCTATCAAGTTTCCGATACATTGGTGGCAGGTTTCTGAAAATTGTAAAAAGCCTACTTTTATTTTTACAGCAAGTCATGCAAATAATCTTCAGTCTTTGTCTGTTTTAAAAGCTGAACTTTCGGCCTCGGCTTCACAAATTGTTACGTAGCTGTGCAATTGTGCATACATTCATCAGTGATTCCCAAATTCCTACAATCTGTACTGACTTTTCGTACTTCCCTAATTTTATTTGTTAACTTGCGTACAGACTGGGTTTACCACTTTTTATGTTACGATAACTTTAAGTTTTCACTACGCACTAACTGAACATTAATGACGAAAAGAGAAAAAAGAGAAACCGCAATCATGTGACGTAGCCAGAGGTTTGGTTTTTTGTTGTTTACACATTTAACTTCACCTACTTGTGTTTTGTTTACAAAAACAAACTATTGCAAATTGAACATAATTATGTTATCGTTAAATAAGTCGAAGAACAAGGTATACCTAGATACTTTTGATTATTAATTTCAGGGGAGGTAGATTTGTCTATGCTGTGTTGAACATTTTTTATAGCCAACAAAGGACATGTTACATAAGTAAACTCACGTAGTTTTCCCATGGAAGTAGATCGAAATCGCAGAACTCTACTTGCTACGATCCTAACATACTCCTTTCGTCTCGTCCACGTGCATACGTCTGGTCATTCAAGCACGATGGGTTACTTGTACGACACCCTCGACCTTTCTGAGGAACCTAGAGCGTCAACCACAGAAATATTAATATATCTATGGCGTCCACCCACGAACTTGATACTTGGCATATAAATTATTTTTGTGAGGTTCCTTTTTTTATTTATTTAAAGATAGGTTCGCGTTTGACCACTATGTCGCCCAGAAGATGTGGTCGACGGTGAAGCACGCTTGCCTAGAAGTAACCTGTTCTTGACCTACTCGCTTTTTTTTACTGATTTTCTCACATGGTCGAAGTTTCCTTACTTACTCTTTAAATTTTCACCTGCAATGTTCTCATATTACCTCATTTCTCTCACTCTATTTTCTCGCTGATAGGCAAAAAGATGAATCACACTCCACAGCCTAAACTATTTTGATTCGAAGCTATGCAAACATAATCCTTTTAAAACGAAACCGATAATTGAGGAAGGATATTTTTTTGTTTCGCCTAATGGCTAAAATAGGAAAATTGATGTAATACTACATCAATTTTTTTTTTGCTAATGGGGAACTCCATCGGCACAAAGCAACAGACATTCTGACCATCCTTAGTTTCTTTATCAGGTTAGAATATTCGTTTCCACCCATTATTATGAAGTTCCCGTGAATTACAGGCCCCTAACTATATGCAACGGACCATGTAAAGAATAACGATTTCTTGGTTTCATAATTACAGGAAAAAAGTTTGCGTCGACGACCCTAACTTGCATTCAAACTATCTATTGTTCTCGTATGACTCAGAAGAATAATGTGTATTTTTGACGATTGCACATTACCTTTAATTCAGACTAGCTTTTCTCGCGGTTTTGCCTTCGCGGTTTTTTCTATGGACGTACTAATGGGATGCAAAATATCCGAAGTCCTTACCTAAGTCATAATCTGACTGTTTGACTTATTATCACAATCGATTTAGCTATTAATGATTGACGAGGTTACAAGATTGACAGACAAAGAAACTTTCGCATTTGTCGATCTTATAGTTTTAACAACACGCCACGGCATACCATATCCTATTCTTGGAGGTACTTACAAAAAGGTACACTAGAGTGATGACGTTAGATTCGATTCCGAAAGACGTCACAGGCCTTCTAACCTTGGCAGCAGTTTATGGAATAACCACAATGAATGCACTCATTATCATGTTTACCATATCAGCTGAAAGACGTAGGTCCCTGCAAATCATACCATATCATACGATCAAGTAGGTTTATCATCGCCAGCAGTTTCTCATGGTCGCCACTGTTTAAAATAAATAGATCCATCTTATGGGAAGTCTTAAAAAACTAGGTCTGCCGGCAAGTGTGACTATGTAAACGTGTGAAATAATAAATCAGAACATTTTGTCAGTCGGAATCAAAATTCAATTATTCAATTAAGTAATGATGTTCTTAGGTCGCACATAATTATTATATCAGCACGCGCTGCCTTGTCATTATGACGTCATTAGACTCATCAGCATCAAAAGATGCTGACAGTGTTTTCAGATTTCGTAAAATAAGCTCAGATAAAATCTATCAATCTCAGAAAATAAGTATGTTTTCTTTTGCAGAACCGCTTAGGGCACGTGCGGCGCATGCCTTGCTGATAAATCTGCGATCAGCTGTAGAATGTCGAAAATAGGTAAAACAGTATCTAAAAACAGTCGTCCTTAACCATTTATCTTAACGTGGGAAACTGACTGAGCAGTCTTCCTTGGAAACTGTAATAATTGAGAGAGAAAATATATTTCGAGTTCCATTCTACGCCATACTGACTGATAATAAAGACGTAATTCTACAGTCATGACGTCTCGAGTTTGTAGCGTGTAACCTTTGATTTAGAAATATACCAAGCTGCGGTTAACCTCTTACGTAATATAGAATTTGCATTCATCCAAATCGGAATTTCCAAATAAACTTAGACAGAGAAAGAATGTCATGTAAAATCCCAAAAAATGCAAAGCTTTGATAGGTTAGTTACTATGTACGTTGTTTTTAGTTAGATAAAATGTATGACCAAAATAATGGGGGAAATCAGCATGTTATGACCTAGAACCGAAAATTCCATCACATTTATGACATCCATTAATCCCTAGTGAACCCGCTTCTCTTCCTTTCCGAGTTTTTGAGTCTGTTTAGGCTAATGATACCATGTGCTAAAATAATCGGGTAATAAGCATCTGCGGTTAGCTAATTAATGCATATTTTATGCGTGTGTCATAATTGTTTCTAAGGTCTCTTTATCCTCATCTCAGCTCATAAATATAATTTACTAGCTTTTGCCCGCAACCTTGTACGCGAGAATTTCGGGATAAAAACTATCCTATGTCCATTCTCGGCTTTCAAACTATCTTCGAACCAAATTTCATCCAAATCGGTTCATTGGTTTAAGCGTGAAAAAGAGAAAAACAGACATAGTTACTTTCGCATTTAGTAGGGAAGTAGGGATTGAAAATGCAATTTTAGAATATATTATAGTTTAGATTTTTTAAGACACCCACTTATGATTTATAATGTGTATTGGGTACCTATTACATTTAGGTAATGATTAATGACTGCGAGATATTGCTATTGTATACCTAATCTAATAATTGTCTTTGTTTGTGTGCTCAGCTGTGAAAACCCCTTTCGTTTGTCATTCAGATCATCAATATTCTCTGCGATGATTGAATGATTCTCTGAATTGTTTTTTAATTAAATTGGTCTCACCCCAGACGACAACAAAAAATCCACTTTCCGTTGCCACCGGAAACTTTCGGGGTCAAAACCACATTCCTCTTTTGCTGTATGTTTACGAAAACATTATGCAACTGCGTCAAGTCGTTGGGATTTTTTTGGTATCTTTGAGTCATGTCTTCATAGAATTGTTTTGATGGTTTGTTGTTGTTTTGCAAGCGACGCGACGTGGATCTTGACAGTTGACCACGTCAGTGATTGTTAGCTGCGTGATATAATAGATAATGGACGAGCCCCTTATTTGCGATGTTCATTAACACAACCATAAAACGAGTTTGTTAAGTCCGTATTCGTCGTATATTTTGCTTATAAACACACGGAATGTGATAAATAAACTTTATTTTCACGAAACCCTGTCAAAAACAGTCTTAATAGCCGTTCGTTACGTTACGTCGAAACTTTGCTAACTAGTTAATAGTCTCCGACAGAACACACCTTTTCGTTAAAAAACTCCGCTAAGCCGGTTGATGGAGCCAATCCAATTTTGTGCGTCAGTATCTGGGCGAGCGCGTGTTAAAAATGGTTACCATTTTAACGAGTGGAGGCCTAACGCAGTTTGTCAATGTCACCACACATCACCGGGCTTGTTCCTCTACTTCATTCTTTACGGATAACGTTTTTCATCCGTGGAATCGTAAACATGCGTAACTGCGTAGTAAACAGTGATGTGAAAACCCGAAATGCGTTTTCCACGAACGACCCGCAAATGTTCTAAAAGGAAAGTTTTATCACAGCGAGTCATAATCTTAGGAATTGTTTACAACGTGGTGACGTCATTCCAAGTGACACACTCGTAAAACGAAGTGACAATTTTATTGCCTTTTAGAACTCGACCAATAAAACTAGTGCACTATGCAGTTTACTCTATTAGTGCATTTTACTACTTTTTAGTCTGGGAAAATCTCGTAAAAATGTTGCAATGGGAAAAATATTAAAAATAATGCTTCTCCAGTTTTATGTACATTTCCCTTTATGAAGATAGTTTTAACGTAATGAGTGCTTAACTACTCATAGGAGTTATATCTGATTGCGCAATATAAGCTTACTCTAGTTTCATAGATTACACATTCAATCTCCCCCGCACATCCATTCAAAAGCCGGACCACATAGGAATGTGTACAGTCAGCGAGACAATCTATCGGCGCGACCAACAAGGCGCGTCTCAAATAAGGTTTATCCGTAGAGCCGTCCTCGCTCTCAAACAGACAGTATCAAATATCTCTGCACTATCCCCTTTGTCTGTCGGAGGCGACACGTGCACGCTATAACGAGATTTTCTCAAACGGAGATTTAAAATAAATAAATCAATGGATTCGTGACAATATTTTGCCGCTCGCTACGTTCCATCTCTGAGAGGACCAAAAATTCTCTCTGCATTTTCTACTTCTGTCTGTTTTGTAACAATGGTGTGGTGTGTTACAAAAGCCTTTGTTTTATCAATGTTGTTTTGCTTTGGAAGTAAGTCTAAGTTAAATAAAGTCAAACTCATCCATCCCAAGTCGCGAGTTCCTCTGAAAGTCAAAGAAAAACATCCCATGTATCAGCTTCTAATTATCTTGTGAATTTTATTTTGTTACGTTGAGAATGAATTCCTGTTCGTCTGACTCGACTAACATTTTATTACTTTGTTTTTCGTAATTAACTTTCTTTCTAGTTTCTTCCGTTCACGTTGTATTTTTTCGTATGATTGTCTTTTTGCAGGTAAACGCGTTTCATTGTAGATAAATTATGTATAGAGGAATAGTAATGTCCAAAATATATCTTTAAATTAATTCGATTTTCTAAAACCATCATGGTTTGCACATTCTGCCCATTTATTTCAAATATTTAAAATTTAAATTACGATTTCAATTTACTTATCGTGATACAAATCGTTCTTCTATATCGTCTTTCCAAACATTCATATCCTTCAGGCGTGCTATATTTCCTCATCGTGTTGAAAGTCCGGTCAACAAAAGTGATTGATACGAATAGGGAAATGCGTCTAACCGAATCGCGTTTGACCGATGTTAGCCGATTTTGTATCGAGTGAACATTCGCCCGGAGCCCCGGAGCACTCGGTATAGCACGGATGATGGATAGCCCTCTTTTAATAGTAATGGACTCGGACCCGAGGCTATCATAAGATATATCTTGGCACTAACGATTCAGCCATCGAATCCGTATTTAAATCGAGTTAGCATCCCTTGTAAATGTTTAAGTTTTAACCTTTAAGCACCGACGTGCATTTTTTGTAACATTAGTACCGACGTGAGGCCTGAGAGGCCGTTTACATTATGTAGTTTTTTTTTAAAGAAAGTTGTGATTTAAATATTTTTCTTAGCGATATGATGAAAATTAAAGAGATTTAAGAAAAAATAAGTATGAAAAGAAAGTAACATTTTATTTTTTTATTTTATTTTAGACTGTAATAATATTTGGCATGAATTTTGGGGGAAAAGGCGACTTTTGGATATAAAAAATAATAACACAAAGTATAATCCTCTCAGAATAACAAAAAATAGTATTTCTTACTTAGGTTGAACATAGCTTTAAGAAAAAAAATACTGTAGGAGCACCAACCTTCTGAAAAAAAAATGTCCACAGTCGGACTACACCCTAAATTCAAAGCACAGTCAGAGCATACTTGTTTCGCGCACTGTAAACAAATGAGTTTTTTACATAAGTAGCACCTAAACGTCGATTTTTTTTTTGAGTTTGGTTGATACGAAAGACAAGTCCAGCGTGTCTTGACTTCTTCTGTTTGATCTTCAGATGCCTCTGGCTTATCAAAACCAAGTACTCTTGCCTAACTCATACTAAGTTCACGATGCAACCGTGGGTAACAATATCTTCACTTCATGTGCTCTAATACCAACTAGCAATATTATGTTGTGGTATTTTAACAGATGATCTGTTTGGAGGTGATTTAGACTACTTATAATTTTATTATTTCCTCTAACTAAATCCACCCAGCCTAGAAAACGGAACCTCTTCTGATGACGATGTCGGCGCGTCCAGGTGTTCAGGTTAAGTTTCTTTGGTATTAGAAATATCAGTGTTAGTATCCCTATCATGCTGTCAGTGCTCCGTACAAAAACTGAATGTGCTTCGCTAGAGTCGTCGACCTCGGATCCGCTATAATCTTAATCCGCGATCCAGCTCTCAATCAATCGCGCATTATTTGGGTTAGATGCATCTATACACATCCGGGGTTTCTTTGAGTGCTGTAAATCTGTCGCAGAAGTATTTCTTTTATAACCAGAAAGTCCTGGTATATCCTTAGTTTACGATATTTGTAAAAATAGCAGTTCACTGTAACAAAAAAATAAAACAAAATACTTACGTAAGTACTGACGTGAGGCCTGAGAGGCCGCGTCGGAATTTCAAATCGTAATTACTCAATAAATGCGCGTGCGCCGTTACACCTTATTACTTCAAGGTCAACGTGGGCACTGTCCTTGCAGCTACTTGAACGCGGGAATCGGAATTCCGCGGAGAGAGGGGTAAATTGGCAAGTCAGGTGCCGGCCGGGGCCTCTCAGACCGCACGTCGGTACTTAAAGGTTAAAGTAAACACAAATGAAAAGTCTGAGTAAATCTGGTTATGAATTTCTTTAGACGAGCGAAGCCGGGACATCGGTGTTACTTATTAGTTCAGTTTGGCTGCTAATAAAATAATATTGATTTTCTCACTAGTAGTATTATGTAATAGAGTTATTTACATACCTAGTTAGGCACGTATTACATGTTGCTTTTTCAAATTTTCTGAGAAAACATCGTGCGGTAGCCGGGTAGCCCTGACGTAATGATGTGATTATCCATCACTGTATTAGAGGTATCCTGCGGAGGAAAAATAACAAACTGTATTCATTTAATTAATTATTAAGTAGCAGGTAAACAGGATTATACGTCTCATTAATACTTCATAGAAGTCTATCTTTTGTATATACTTAAGTTTGAGTTTCATCATCATCATCATCATCAGCCTATAACATTCCCACTGCTGGGACACAGGCCTCCTCTCTTGTGAGAGGGAGTGGGCCATAATCCACCACGCGGGCCCAGTGCGGATTGGCAGATGTCACATGTCTTCGAATTTGATGGTTCTAGGACATGCCGGTTTCCTTACGATGTTTTCCTTCATCGTTTTGAGAGCGGTGGTGACGAAATAAATTACACAAAGTAATGCGCCAAGCTGGGTTCGAACCCACGACCTACAAGTCGTAAATCGGGACCGATACCACTGGGCCACCACTGCTCTACTGGGCCACCACTGCTCTGTTTGAGTTTCATAGAAGGACAATTATTATATAGACCAAAGCTCGTTCTTTGTCTCTGAAAGAATATTTAAAATATTCCAAGTACCCTCCGTCCCACGCTGCGCTGCATCGCTAATCTTATCAACGTTCAGAACGTTTCTGATTCATTCATTTAGGTCAGTAATTTCACAAAGTCCGCGACAAAAGCCAGCGGTTCCTTTGATGTAACGACGATGATAATGCTATTCATTGCGCTATTGAACACGACAAGGACATGGACAGCATTGTATCGGCGAGCCATTTCACCGAAATATCATTAACTTCTGAACTTAATTATGGGATGTTCAAAGAAATAATATCAATGTTTCAGTGTCGAGGGGACGACACAGATTGTTTGAAATTTCACTTTGCTTTAAATAAATTGGCAGGAGAGATGGGTGACTAAGATTAAATGTTATTTTTGCAGCGTTAATTAATATTTGATTTTTTTCATTACTTAGTTAAAGATAATATACCTACTGTCTTCTACGTTTCACTTGCAAATCAGCTTTCAAGTCGCCTTTCAAAGGCGTGTGTTGCATGTAGGTACTCTTAGGTACAAACCGTACAAAGTACCTACGACCATCGTTCTTGACGAAAAAAAACGATAAGGTTTTGAGTAATTAGTGTCCACAAGTTGCGATAATATTACATAATATACAAATGATTTATCTTTGTATTATATGTTGTTGTCACGTGAGAGAAGACGAAATTGATATAGTCTCGGCAACAGTTACAAAAAGTTAATTCTAAAGGTACTTGATTAGTTGGAAGATCTTCCAGTCTTGTTGTCATGGAAGCTACGATATTGGACCTACCGACAGATACAGTAAAGTAGCTTTTAATGTCAAAACATATAATTATCACAACTTGTTATTAAATAAATAGATAGGATTGAGGCTAATTAAATCAGTAGGTAATAACCTTAGCAACTTTGATGAACTTATTTCAACGAGTGATTATAAGCAACATTAATATTAAGAGATGTTAATGATGAAGAGATCTTATTAGAGTCGGCAAAAATTAGATCATAAATTATGGAAGCCTATTGTCAGCCCAAACTAGCACTAATCTCTGTGGTTATTAAAGCTGTAATTGATTGCCGCCATGGGATCTGGAGGCGAAGGCCTTCAGTACGTCTACGTCGCCAGGGGCGAATCTTCCGCTGCCTTAATAAGTCGAGACGCTGAGACAAGGTCTCCGGTGTGATCCCAGGGCGGTGTGGAGGGTCAGTAAGAGTCTGAGAGACCCTCCCGTCCCTCTCTGGTTGGGAGTACTCATTTCATGGTTTTACCACGTAAAAAATCAAGGCTGTAAATGCTGTAATTCAGGGCGTCGTTTTATTATGGAATTCGATGCTATATTATAACAAATGTTTTAAAAAAAACTTTCTTGGTTCGTTTCTAATATAAATTAAAAATGTTATCTTTTAATTGTTCTGACTTTTCTTGTAGATTAATGGAGGGAAAAAAGAAGGCGGGACGCATTGGATGGCTTCCTGGAAAAAAATGAAGGTAGGCAGAATAGTCTATTTTACTGCATAAATAAATTGATAATCTATTTAGTCGTCAGTAATAATATTGAAAAATAATGGACACGTATTTTTTATTTTTTCAAATCAATGATTATTGACAATAGTCCAGTCATTAAAGCCAAAACCCGAAAATAATTAGTAACTTGCTGAAATTTTAAGGGGTTTTTAAAGAAGGTAAAATAACTTACCGGGTGATTTTGCAGCGTTCTGGGGTGTACGGAAAGGGTTGAAAAGGGGTGAAAAGTGCTTTTTCGTTAATAACATTGCCAAAAAAATTAGTAACACGCTGCAAATTTGGAATTAGGTTGTTCTTACCGTTTTGTAAAGTGTATCAAATTTGCAGCGTTTTGCAACATACGGAACATTGTTTATTTTTAAAAAACAATGCAATTTGTTAATAACAAGGGTAAAGAAATTAGTAACACGCTGCAAATTTGGAATTAGGGTGTTCTTACCGGTTTCTAACGTGTATCAAATTTGCAGCGTTTTGCAACATACGGAACATTGATTATTATTAAAATTATGAAAAAATGACGACTTTAACACGTCGTATCTTAAAAGTACTAACGTTAGACCATATGTTTGTTAGTAACTAATGTTCCGCTTTGAAAGCCCTATCCAACGGTGTGTCACATGTTACTATTGACGGTGGGCCCAGATTTCATACATCGGTTTCCCAATGTCCTTTGATATACGTTACAAAACGGTAAAAACAACATCATTACAAATTTACAACGAGTTACTATATTTTCCACCCCTTTTATGAACAAAATCATTGTTTTTTTTAATAATAAACAATGTTCCGTATGTTGCAAAACGCTGCAAATTTGATACACGTTACAAACTGGTAAGAACAACCTAATTCCAAATTTGCAGCGTGTTTACTATTTTTTTTACCCTTGTTATTAACAAATTGCATTGTTTTTTAAAAATAAACAATGTTCCGTATGTTGCAAAACGCTGCAAAATTGATACACGTTATAAAACGGTAAGAACAACCTAATTCCAAATTTGCAGCGTGTTACTAATTTTTTTGGCAATGTTATTAACGAAAAAGCACTTTTCACCCCTTTTCAACCCTTTCCGTACACCCCAGAACGCTGCAAAATCACCCGGTAAGTTATTTTACCTTCTTTAAAAACCCCTTAAAATTTCAGCAAGTTACTAATTATTTTCGGGTTTTGGCTTTAATGACTGGGCTACAAAGATAAAACGCTTCCAAATTCGGGAGCGGGGGCTTGTGACGTCATTGCGCTTGTAAAATTGTACCGACCGAGTGACGTTTTGTGATTTTTAGAAGCGTTGTATCTTTGTCAATTTTAGTTTACGTGGCAAAAGAAAAAATACGGGTCTAATATTTTTTTATAATCTATATTTCGGACCAATATTTTTTTTTGAGTAAGATACCGTATTATAGCCGTTGGAAGATACGAAGAGTCAATCAATATTGGCCTGTATGGTCCCCATACAGGCCAATATTGATTGACCTAAGGGTTAATAATTTTAGCTTAACATGGCTATTATTATTGGCCAATGATCTACTCATTGGCATTAGATCTAAAATATAGCTAGTTACAGTGAGAGTCCAGTAAACCTCAAACTTTAAATGACTGTTGACGATGATTTCAGAGATTCTTCGAAAATTTGTTGAGTGATTTTTCCTTTTATTGTAACCTGAGAGGTCTTTCGTCCTTGAGAGGTCGTCAGCTTGGTAAAAACCCCATTACCAGGTTTTAAAAAACCGGTTACTCATTTAAATGCTGATTTATGATGAAAACTCCGTACTTTACTAATACACGCGGGAAAATGTGGTAGTAACTCGTGCCTAGCCGGTTATTTCATACAACTCAATATTTGTGACAAACAAGGAAAATGGTCAAAACAGAGTTATGATCGTGCAGTGAACTAAAATTGTATCATTTTTGTTTGAGTGACTTTTCCCCGTCTTGACTGGTTGACTGTTTCCGTGGTATTGCTACGTTTTTTCCAGAAAAAAATCTTTCCATATCGTGAAGTCATGATTTTAGTCCAGGGGGGGTATTACAACGTCTTAAAACCAGGCTTGATCCTGTGAGTGAATGAGGTGGCGCTAGACGACTCGTAAAGCTCTGTCACTTTCACTCGCCGAGGTTTGGTTTTAAAACGTTGTAATACGGGTGTATTACAACGTTTTAAAACCAGGCTTATGGTTCATCAAACGAGCGGATATTTCAACTTTTCAGATAATAAATACCAAAAACACTTTTCCAAACCTGGGAACCAAACCGACTTGAGTTTGATCTAACGATCAGTGAGGCGTAAATACCTTAGATACAATTACTGTTGTATTTACCCGCTGTACTATACCCAAACAAAGTACCAGCTAGGTAGGTATGCAGGTGTTGCATTGGATAAACTGCGTAATTTGGGTATTTCCTTATAGCACTGGTTTTTTCATTGTTTTATAAGGATTATCTAATAACATCTGAATCATTGGGAATTTACACTGTTTATAAAAGTTGTATGCAGTGAACAGTGTTCATGTTCAATAACATTCCTGTGCAAATATTTGTGATTTATTTGCAGCAGGTAGATATTGTGAAGCGTTTGATTTTTCCAAACTATTTTTATACGTCCGTAATGATGTGTGGCCCGGGGTTATCTATTTTTATTCATATCGGTCCCGAAGCGCTCTGTGAGCTGACAGTGGACGGAGCGAAACATATTGCTCGCTATTTTACTGCAGGCGTTTCGTGTTTTTGTTTGAATAAATATTTTAGGTGGCATTTTATTTCAAAAGGTGTATTTTATTTATTTCACAGGCTATAAATGTACTGATTTAAATAGTAGATTTTTAGTTTGAATATGGCCCCTTCCTATCTAAAGTGTGGGCGTGTGGGCACAGTGTAGACATCCTGACTTGTATCATTAATGCTGTTGCCAATAAGAGAAATTTGAAGGGGCTAGAGAATTGAGAATGCTGATCGACTGATCGTAGCTCGTTTATGACAACTACATACTCGTAGTTACAGCGTTTTTGAAAATTGACCTATGTTAGGAGTTTGATAGTTGGAGCTTTACTACTTTTCATTTACGAGCTAAATTTTTTTTTAATATTCTGATCGTCGGGGCCCTTGACCCTTGGGGGCCTCGCATAATTAATACGGCTGCTACGACGGTAGCTTCATCTCTGATGTGGGTTTCTAATGTTAGAAAAAATTGAAGGTTTTTTCTTGTTGAACAACACTGTAGATAGATTGAAAAGTTGCGGATTTATAAAATAGTTACTGTTAGCTTATATTATCCTATTGCAAAGGCAACGCATCTCCCCATGACTCAAAATTGTGTTGACCCAGAGAGACAATTTGAACTTTTATCTTGGTAGTTCATCTTGCCACCTGTGTAGTATTACATATCCAAATGACAGAAAACCTGGGGTGCTAAGGCAGGAAACTTCCACGTGCGCCCGTGGACTGGAGTTCCCTCTCGGATACGTCCGGGGGGAAGACCAGTTTTTCGGGCCGGTGCACCCTGGGATGCGGGCAAAAACTCTTCTTTAAGGAGTCTCTTTGCCCGTATGCGAATAGCCTGTCGTGTGGACGCTCCAACGCGTGTCCCTCTGATCAGCAGAGGGCACAGTGGCGGAGCGGGCTTGCGGGCGGTGAGTAATGGGTGGCTCGCCGTCCGACCGAGGACCAAGCCCGGGTTGGTGGCGCGTCGTGTTTCGCGCCAAATGCCTGCTGGGGTCGCGGGTTTTTTCTTAACCCAGGTTACCGCGACCCCGGAACGTACAGGGCATCCGAAGGAACACGGGTGGATTTTAGTCAGTAAGAGTCTGACAGTCCCTTCCGCCCCACCCAGGGCGGGAGGACTCATTTGATGATTTTACCACCTAAAAAAAAAAAAAAAAAAATGACAGAAAACCTCCTTTTGTTTAGGAAATTATCCCCTTCACAATCCACCAGTCACGAAACATACAGCTATGTAAAATAAACTTGACACTGCACCCCCATTATCGAGGGTAAACTTCACCCATCCCCTTTGTACCCAAAACACGTCGTAGATCATTACAGCGTGACGTCACGAGATGGAGACGCACGTAGGTGGGACTCCGCAAGGGGTACCGAAGAAGGGTACAAAAAGAGGGAGGGAGGGGGACATTTTTTTCCAAGAGATGTCAAGTCCAGTTGCACTGGACCGGATTTGGGTTTTGATCAAGATCGTTTAAATATCTTTTTTTTTAAATCAACGCTAGTTGGGTGATGATTCATGGGTGGAAATTGTATGGTTTAATTTTTGTTGTAACTAATGACAAATTATGATTTTAAATAAGCAGATATATTAGCCCAAACTTCTACTTCAAATAAGTCTATTTGTGTTTTAACCTATTTATGTGTTTGCAGTTGGTAATCACTAATTAGGTATATTTGGAAATGGCAAAACCCTAATGCGGGAAAAAGGGGTTAAACAAATTACAGTATTTCCCAAAATTAGTCAGAGGATATTCTATATTTCCTCACATTTACTAATTTATCAACTTTGTATCCGTATAATTTATCATTGACAAAAGTGTCTAACACATTACCGTTTTTGGAGTAATTCTAAGAAAGGGATCCTTTTCGAACTTTCAGCAAACCAGAATACATCACACATTTTAATGTTTTATCATCAACAAACCATTTTAATATTATCATAAGAAATAGCGTTATGGAGCTAACTGGAGTAATTATATCCTGACAGAGCCCTTATCACGACTTTTCAGTATTTTACTTTACAGCGTCTTTCCAGTATTTACAGCGTTTCTTGTATGGAAAAATGTAACAGCGCCTCTGTGTACGAAGGAACTATTTTTTTCCTTGAAATTAATGTCAAAGTTCCAGTTTACGTCACAATAACTAAAAACTCATGATAAGGCCTCTGAAGCTTGAAAAAGTTTTTCTACAAAATTGGCTTATCTCTGAAATTCCGGCCTGGGCAAAAACATAATAACACGCCTGAAACCATAATGAATCTAATAAACAGTACAGACGTCAGCGAGTTAACCTACCCGAATCTGTCAAATTTTACCAACCGAACATTCAACTTCTGCCAGTGTAATAAGTTTGAAAATCTATTAAAGAAATTTGGTAAGTTGATGTCCTGGCCGTCTGGACAATACACCTGAATTATACCTTTTATATATTTGTCACATATATATTATAAGGCTCGAGCTTAGTGTCAAATCCAACTCAAAAAATACAGACCTCTGGCTGCGACTGACAAAAAATCTGCTGGGATTGTCTTTGCCAACATTTTTTGTCTGGCCTGGCAATGAAACTAAGAACCCCATGCTCACAAATAACGCTTGCAACTACTAGACCACCGAGGCTGTTAGAGTTTTGCAATAAATTATAATTACTACGTAAAGACTATCATGTAGTTCGTATTGTACGTGATATGAGCCTCCACTCCCGGCGGCCATTACACGCCTCTAGACAAGCGAACTTTCTTCTCGTGTAGTTCGATTAATCGTATCAGTTACCACTTAAGCTCGAAACACGCGAGAACTTAATCTTAATGTATGTCTGTTCCTCTTTACTTGTGATAAAATGTAGGCTTTTGTTACTAACTAAAAGGTTCTAGAAAAACAAACATTTGTTAAGACGAAGTTGTCGATAAGCAAAATGTTGAAACTAGTAAGACCATTTTTATTTTTCTCGAATGCTCAAGTTTAGTAAATGTTGTCGAAATTCGATGTTCCAAAGTGTAAAATTTATTGTGTTACCCATGTCGGTGTGGCAAGTGTGAGATCATATTTGTACCTTTTTCTTGGTGTTTTCAGTAAAATTTTATTTAATTGTTTTTTTTTTAATTTATTCTCACTTTACTCTTTACTACATCCTTAAAGTGTGCTGAGCGGAGCCTTACGGTACTAGTAATAATAAGAAAAAAATAAAAACTACGATTAAATACTGTAATAGACTGGATATCGAAAATTTTATAAGACTTCAACGCTCTTTGAACAATCCTAATATTAATCGATAGATTAAAAATAAAGTGTTGTTCCATATTCCATTTTTTTATATTGCAGTAAACTATACAAATAAAAGAAAATTATTTTGGGTTTCCGGCCTCAAAAAACTTTGAGAGCTATACTATATTTTAATATACATGCCTATACAATTTTCAGTTAATTCATAACCAAAAAATATTTCACGATTGTCTATGGTAATATAGGAATATGGGGATTATGTCAACCGTTTACTTATCATATTTACCATTTTATATTATTTTATATTTAGTTATCGTTTAACAGCGTGCAGTCCGGCCCTGGATTGAAAGCGGCGACTCAATCGTCCGTTATGATCTTACTCCAGGCTGCATCATATTTTATCTGGTTATTTTCTCTCCAGCACGCGCCGATACACTCGGCCTATGTTTTATGGACCCTCTATTTGTAACTTTTAACTGGTATTTATAGCTGTTATATATATTTTTTTAGATAACAGGAAATGCGTATCACAACTATTTTAGTGCCACCTGATATAAAATCGCGCCCACAGTAGAAAAAAGCTGAAAATAATGATAATTTTACTCAACCTTTTGTTTAAATAAGCCTAGTTTAACTCCAACCTGTCAGTCTTTATAACTTATCAGTAATATGTCACGAAAAGAGAAGTACATAGGTAAAGAATTCATAATTGGAAAGTTAAACAAAAATGTTCTAAGAATACTAAAAGGATATCAACAATTTACTGTTTTTCAGTCTAGACTTCAACGTACGAAATATGGCGCTGCACCACCCTAGAGAGCATTGCGTTAACTTTTCAGTACCGCGTTGTAAATCAAACATACACCCCACAGACATTGCAGGGAGCAGTCTAATAAATAAAACCCTAATAAAGTGATATGTAAGCAGAGCATAAGTAGATAAATAAATAAATAGTTGGAACAAATCGTGTAAAATGTACAAAATGAAGGATTTTCTTGATAGAATTAGATCGTCTAAATTCGTGTCACGTCTGTAGTTTATTCTGAACGTAATAGGTATCCTAGGTATCGTGGTTTGGCCCAACTTGGATACAACTTTGTACAAAGAAATAAATTACTTTAACAAATAAAATAAATTGTTCTTTGAATCGTGAAATACTGCAGTGGTATCAAAACTTCGTGCTTTGCTAGCAGTAGTATCTCTTTCCATACCGGCCATTAACGAAGCTATTGCGAAATTGAGAAAAGATGTGAGCCCAGGTCGAACAGAATCCTTAAGGCTCTACCGATCAACGCCCGAAGATAATAGTTTTGCATGGATATCATTTCTTTGTAATTGTATGAACGATCTATCTGATCTAGTTAACATTTAGGTCCCGGGAGCAGGCAGTAATCCTCGCGTGCCTAACTCTTGGCTTGTGGCATGCCAGGCCCATGGGGGTAAATCTGAGCCCGGGTGGCAAACGCCATATCGACTGTCTACATCGTCAGCCCAAAGCAGGATGTGCAAGTGTACATTTGTACAATATACGTACTTATTGTAATATTGTGACCTATTTGGAGTTGATGAAACAAAGGTTTTATGCACTTTATCAACAATCTAAAACATTAATTACGAGAGGTCCCAAGTTAACCTTCTAAGAAGGTTATCTTAGAGAGACAAAATTTTACAATCAACTTTAATATAAAGTAATTATGAAAGCAGATTTCTATTAAAGTGTACAAGTTAAATCTATTAAAATTTCGTTACTTTTTACCCAAAGCTTTTATTATGATTGCGGCATGCAGACGGCGGGCGGCGGCGGCGGGCTCGTGAAATAATATTTTAGGCGCATCCTCTCAAAGTGATTTTATTCACACTTTTGTATCTGACCTCATTTTATTTATACCTTTTTTATGCACCGTTGCAGTGCTTAAAGTATAATAACTTGGAAATATAATCAGCTATTTATTTTACGGGGTTTGCTGCCAGGAAAATGATTAAATGAGGGAGAAATATTATGGCGATGCTACTTTTAATTAAATAGCATACCTTTGATACCTAATTTCATTACGGGGCCTTTTATTGCTCGCAGCTTATTACGTACTTTTAATGGCTGGCACAAATTTTATTACTTACATAAAAATAATTTTGGTACCAGAAACGTATTTTTGTAGTACATGTATAAAAACTAAGCTAATTTTAAGAACCCCAGAACATAGTATTCTGAAAAATTTCTGACTTTGTATTTTTAACCTACTAAAATAACGTAGTACATCATTTATTAACATATAGCCCTTATATGCTGTAAAAACCAATAAGTTCACACAATAAAATATCATTCAAATTGCGTTTGGCAAAAAATACAATCTTCAAATATTCCACATTTCGTGCGCTTTGGCAAAAGTGTACCACACGGGGGAAATGATTTCCCTAAAACATATGTTGTTTGTATAACCGAATGGAAAAACATGTAGCGATTGAACACAAACTATGAGCTCGTTCAATCGAGGAACGCTTCATTGCGCATTGAAATACAGAATCAGATGCTGGATATAAAAACTTTGGAATGGGTTCGAAAATTGCCTGATTTGTTTTGTTTTGTTCGGTTCAGTTTAGAGTAGAAAAATACTTTAGTGCACACCGAAATTGGCACACGACTCTTTTTAGCAATAAAGTTTACGTTTGTTACATTGTTCTTTATATTATTAGATTTACCTATCTGAAATAGTGCCCGCTATAGGTACATCAACATTTCCATTGCTTTCCATTTGTCTACGAGTGTAACAAACATATTTCATACCTTCTGCCGTGTCATGCAAATGTTCAGAGTACCTATGTAATAAATTAAATGACTCATTTGTAACTACGTTAAGACTGCAGAATAATCTACTATTGCATAGCCTAACACTTAGTAAACAGCAAAGAAGATAGGAACAAACTAAGCTCAGCAATTAATTGCAAACATGTTCTTTTTATCTACAAAACTGCACTTAATTGAATTTCTCCCCAACTAAAGTACATTTGCAAATTCTGCTGCAAAATTAGAATAGCTAGCAGACAAAGAAAGTTAAAGTAGCAAAGTATAGGAGAAAGTAGCGTTTCGTAGTTAAGTCTTTAAAGTTCAACATGAAAAAGTTTGATTAGTCCGATTGGCCTGAGGCCTGGCCTTCGGGAGGTCCATTTAACAGAGTGGCCGCATTTATTGGCCGCTCACGTCTCCAGAGTGGGGGACAAGATAAAGGAAAACTGCGGAAATTCTCCGTAAATGAGTCCGGCGAAGCGGAAAAGAGACGTGCAAGATGTGACGAGGAGACATAAGAGGTGCTAAATGAAATACAATCAATATTCGACCAATTTTCCCTGCTTCGCTCATCTCCACTTTGATTGAAAACAGTCCTATGACAATTTCACAGCTAACATCTTGCCACAATAAACTATCAACTGAAATATATTTGAAATGAAGATGTTAAAGTCAGACACTCTTTAGTTAGATGTACTAAATCAGGAAGGAACAAATACAGTATGATGTGGAGGACAGCGTGATGTGGCACAGATGGGAAAGGCCTTTGTCCAGCAGAGGACTGTGATAGGCTGAGTTTGAACACAGTATGGGAAAGACCTTCGTCAACCAGTGGACTGTGATAAGCTGAGTTTGAACACAGTATGGTAAAGGGCCTTCGTCCAGCAGTGGACTGTGATATGCTGAGTTGGAACACAGTATGCTGAATAAAATAAATAATAATAAATTTATTCATTCAAAAACATATGGTACAAGGTTATACAGTTTTTTTATCTATATTAAATTCACAAATCAATTTGTGCCTGAACTAGGTAATCCTGTGCTTCAGGCGATTTAAGGTAACATTAATTTAATTTAAAATAATCACATGTAGATCACATGAATGATATAAAACGTATTTAAATTTAAACCATAATAACAGTTTTCTATGAAAGTTTTAAACTTCCTAAAACCGCTATCGCTTACCCCTTGCGACCCCACCTCGCCACTAACTCGCAGGCGGCATACAAATTCATCAGCGAGCAATGTTTGTTACCAACTTTGTTTTCCTGATAGCTATAAATTGTAGCAGCGACTCTTTGCTCGGAGCAATCGATTGATTGCCTGGCTATTTGACGGACGTCGGGCAAGAAATGAGGCCGTAAAGTACGGGTCATTCGAGTGGCGGGCATGCTGGTTACTCGGCCCGGACATGTATTAAACATTTTGTTGTGGCTTTTATGATTGCCATCGCGAAATAGTTGCCCCTTTTTTTTTTACTCGGATTTAGCAAGATTTTATGTGATCATTAGGAGGCTGATTATAGTTACACTACTTAATACTATATTGCTTATGTTTAGTGTATCTCTCAGCAGAAATGATACTATGCTTAAGCCTCAATTTTACGTTTGAAATGAAAGTTATAGTTTTTACTTGCTTACTTTTGGACGCAATATCGTATCGCGTTTAAAATACATCCTAAAATGAAACGCCAAATCAAATCACTCGCCAAATTGGAGTAAATGTCTTCTTTTCTGCGTCCAATATTAAATTGATGGGTCGGAAGCCGGGCACAGCCAAATTGAAAGCCCCTCAATATTTCCCGCATTGAATGCAATGGATTCAGTAGCTATCATCCGAAACTATTCATCTATGTCTGTTGAACTGGATTTTGCATTGTTCAAGCTTCATTCTAACGTTCCTCTAATATTCGATTTTGAGCTCTTATTAGTAATTGTAACCTTGCTGTACTAATATATTGGTACAAATTAATGGCGCAGATTGGATACTGGTTTAAGATGTATTTTTTTAAGAACTTTGAACCCCACATTAGGAATTTCTCCTGTGTCGCTGGCGCGTTTACAAACATATAAACTCACATACACAAACGCCCAGACCCGAAGCAACTACTAGTAGATCATACAAATATTTGCTCCGTGCGGGAATCGAACCCGCGACATGCAGCGCAGTGATCCAATCGCTCAGCCACTGTGCTAAGCGTGTCGTAAAACATGAATTCATAGGCTAATGGACTTCTCTTGTGCAAAAAGATTTGTTAGTAAAGTAACACACCTAATATGCACGTTTTATGTCTTCAGAAATTAAGATTGATGTCGGAATCGTCTCAATCCACCTGAAGTGATACATTACCTCCTCAGTTTACACATAATTTCTGCTTATGTAACAGTTTTGGTAACGTCTAGATCTAGTGCCAATATTCCCATCCAAAATGGCGTCTATTCTGCAAGACTTGTAATGTCCGCGCACAGAGCATCGCCACGCGCGCTGCCAGAAAACATAAACAAGAATTTATTCCGTATACTGTCTTAAGATGAAGAAACATACGGGGAGGTAACATGAGCAGTCGCGCGAAAAGAGTGTAAAATATGAATGTCTTTTGTGATAAACTTGTAATTATTATGCAATAATCTCATGCTGTTATTTCAATTTATTTGTCGTAGGCACAATTTGTGTTTGTTTTCGCTATTTTAGTAATAGCCGTATCATCACACCAGCATGAACTTCCAAGTCCTGCTTGGAATTTCACCTATATCATGGGAAAGTTTTCAACATTTGACCACAAATGACGACGACGACACGCAGCGCAGCTGTCAATCAAAAAAGACTTGGTCCTGTGCTCCCACTAAAGCAAGGTTTTGTTTCACTGTATGATGACCCAATGATGTAATAGTACCCAAATTCAAATTGATAGTCTCCGTGCTCCACCCAGTTGGAGAAACTAGATGGAGCACGGGTCCGCCCGCTTTTTTTCTTTCGTTTAAAACGCTTTATTTTTGTAACTTTTTTAATTAATGTTAAGTATTGAAACTTGTATGCCTGGAACTACGGGCGCGAGTCATTAGCATCATACATTCACAAGTGAGCGAAATTCAATTTTACAAAGTGAATTTCGTTAGTTGTAACTGAGTTTGATTAAGTTAAAAATACAGTTAAACTTGGAGGGTCTTGCTTAGCAGTTAAATTAAACGCTGGCTTTAATGTTCACTTTATGGTTACCGTCCAAATTAGTTTATACCTATATTATCATACTTATATGTAAAGTTAAAGATGTTATTACAATGGAAAAGTTATTATTATGAAATGAAACTTTATTCAACTTAAATATAACAACAGCTGGCATTGAAACATCCAAATTTTATGGCATTGTTCAGTGAATTTCAGATGGGGTTTCTAAATAAGAATGATGTAGTAGTACAAGAGCTTTCAGCTTCAAGAATATGCATCACCAAAAAAAACTGAGAATGGATGAATGGATCGATGTATTGGTGTTTGTTACCTACTCTTCCACGCAAAAACTACTGAACAGGTTTGGATGTTTGTTATACAGATAGTTTATAACCTGGACTAATACAGAGTAGTGTTTTTCCAGGAGTTTTTGCGTTTGCGGATTGAATGTGATAATTATCGAGTTGTAGCGAGCGAAACAGATACTTTAAGATGTAATGCAAACAGTTCTTAAAATGTCACTCACGGGATATCTTCCGTGAGAATTTATTTGTTTGAATTATTTGTTAATATTTTGACGGTTTTTAAGACGATTATTTGGCGCTTGCAACAGCGTCGAAATATCGGGAACTCAAACAAATAAATAATCACGGAAGATATCCCGTAAGTGACATTTTAAGTTATGAAGCAAACCGTGATAGTTTAAAAAAGTGTTTAATGCAAACAGTTGCCATCAGAAAAATCAGCGGTACCATCACAATCTGTTATTCCCGTACATTTTATTCTTGTATCAGTGCAAAAATATTCCGCAGCCCGTCATGGCGTCGGATACAACGCGCGGGATCGGGATGTATGCACATACTAAGTGATCCGCCGGACGCGGGACCACATCCCGCACAAACTATCGCGTTACTGCGACTTTTATTAATGGAATTGTGACGAATTTTATTTTGAATCTAGTGGATTAACATAATTGTACAAGTATTCCCGTTTGAGCACCGATTTTTATAGCAACAATGTTACGAGCAACAATTTATTGTATTTCCATTAGGTATAGATTATAGTCCGATCAACGAGTATTTTTTTGTATGAATAATTTCGAAAAATTCCTCCGAACCTGATATTTGGCAATATGATGAGAGTAGCTGATGATACAGATTATACATACCTATAGATGTACAATAAAACAATTTTTTTTTTCGAGAAATTCTCCAAAAAATAGTAGAATATAATATAAATATAGAATATATAATAAAGTTTTAATTGACCCGAATTCGACTCTCGGCGAAAAACTGCTCAGCCTCAAATTCTTTTCAATATATTTAAATGTATTAAGAATTGGGAAGTATAAAAACAACCACAAAAAAGGGTAAAATATCCTCCAAAATAACTTTTCTTTCGAATGTCGGAGGCTTTGTTTTATAATTTTGTTTTTTTTGGCCACCGACTTTCAAAAGAAAAGTTATGGAGGTTATTTCACCTTTTTTTGTTTTTTTATTTATTTTTATTTTACTCTGTTTAGTTTAAATATTCAACCCAAATTCTTGTCAAATACATCATTTTCTGACATGTGCCCTAGAATTTGTAATCCGTAGCACCGGTATTAAAATCGCTCATGGACACAATAAGCTAATAAAATTCCCTATCTCAAAAACTGTTAAACAGATTTCGATGAAACTTGCAGGTTTCCCTAAGGTAAACGATCTCTAGTACAACAAAAACAGAATTTCGAAAATCGGTCCACAAATGGCGAAGTAATCGCGTAACAAACAAAAAGTAAAGATCATCAATTATGATCCAAGTAGGCGAAATGAATAAAAATGCTCACAAAATAAAAAGTACGAAACCAAAAAGGATAAAAATTTTATGCTCCCGCTCCCGCTCCCGTTCCCGCTCCGGCTCCCGCTACCGCTCCCGCTCCCGCTCCCGCTCCCGTTCCCGCTCCCGCTCCCGCTCCCGTTCCCGCTCCCGCTCCCGCTCACACTACCGCTCCCGCTCCCGCTCCCGCTACCGCTACCGCTACCGCTCCCGCTACCGCTCCCGCTCCCTTACTCTTACTTTCACTCTCACTCTCACTCTCACTCGCACACTCACTCTCACTATCACACTAACTCTCACGCTCACTCTCACACTCACTCACACTCTCACTCAAACTCTCACTCTCTCCCTCACTCTCACCCTAACTCTCATTCGCTCTCGTACTCTCACTCTCAATCTCACTCTCCCTCTTACTCTCACTCTCACTTCCACTCTCACTCTCAGTCTTACTCTCACTCGCACTCTCACCCTCACTCTCACTCGTACTCTTACTCTTTCTCTCACTCTCATTCTCACTCTCACTCTCACTCTCACTCTCACTCTCTGCCCTTCACTCTCACACTGACTCTCACTCTCACTCACACTCTCACTCTCTCCCTCACTCTCACCCTCACTCTCACTCGCACTTGTCCTCTAGCTCGCACTCTTTCGAGAAATTCTCGAAAAAAAAAGTAGAATATATCTATATGACTGGCCTGTTGGTCTAGTGGTTAGTGACCCTGACTGCTATGCCGGAGGTCGTGGGTTCGATTCCCACCCAGGACAAATGTTTGTGTGATGAGCATGATCATTTGTTCTGTGTCTGGGTGTTATTTATCTATAATATGTATGTATTTAGAAATATATAAGTATGTTTACCAGTTGTCTAGTACCCATAACACAAGCTCTGCTTAGCTTGGGACTAGACGGCGTTGTGTGATAGTTGTGAACATATTATTATTATTATTATTATTATATAGAATATATAATAAAGTTTTAATTTACCAAAACATGAAAATGGCTAATAACTCTCGTCGAAAAACTGCTCAGCCTCAAATTCTTTTTAATATGTTTAAATGTATTATTAAGAATTGGGAAGTATAAAAACAACCACAAAAAAGGGTAAAATATCCTCCAAAATAACTTTTCTTTCGAAGGCTTTGTTTTGTAATTTTGTTTTTTTTGGCCACCGACTTTCGAAAGAAAAGTTATGGAGGTTATTTCACCTTTTCTTGTGGTTGTTTTTGAGGCGGTTAATTTTTTATTTATTTTTATTTTACTCTGTTTAGTTTAAATATTCAACCCAAATTCTTGTCAAATACATCATTTTCTGACATGTGCCCTAGAATTTGTAATCCGTAGCACCGGTATTAAAATCGCTCATTGACACAATAAGCTAATAGAATTCCCTATCTCAAAAACTGCTAAACAGATTTCGGTGAATCTTGCAGTATTCCCTAAGGTAAACGATCTCTAGTACAACAAAAACAGAATTTCGAAAATTGGTCCACAATTGGCGAAGTAATCGCGTAACAAACAAAAAGTAAAGATCATCAATTATGATCCAAGTAGGCGAAATGAATAAAAATACTCACAAAATCAAAAGTACGAAACCAAATAGGATAAAAAATTTATGCTACCGCTCCTGCTCCCGCTACGGCTCCCGCTACCGCTGCCTCTCCCGCTGCCTCTCCCGCTACCGCTCCCGCTACCGCTCCCGCTCCCGCTACCGCTCCCGCTACCGCTCCCGCTACCGCTCCCGCTACCGCTCCCGCTACCGCTACGGCTCCCGCTACCGCTGCCCTCTCCCGCTGCCTCTCCCGCTACCGCTCCCGCTACCGCTCCCGCTCCCGCTACCGCTCCCGCTACCGCTCCGCTACCGCTCCCGCTACCGCTCCCGCTCCCGCTACCGCTCCCGCTACCGCTCCCGCTACCGCTCCCGCTACCGCTCCCGCTACCGCTCCCGCTACCGCTACCGCTACCGCTACCGCTCCCGCTGGCGCTCCCGCTCCCGCTCCCGCTCCCGCTCCCGCTCCCGCTCCCGCTACTCCTCCCGCTACCGCTCCCGCTCCCGCTACTCCTCCCGCTACCGCTCCCGCTCCCGCTACCGCTCCCGTTACCGCCCCCGTTACCGCTCCCGCTACCGCTACCGCTGCCGCTCCCGCTCCCGCTACCGCTCCCGCTACCGCTCCCGCTCCCGTTACCGCTCCCGCTACCGCTCCCGCTACCGTACTCGTGCTCTAGCTAGCACTCTCGGTTATTTAAATGGGTCCAGTTATTAAAAAGGGTCCGGTTAATAAAGTGGGTCAAGTTTAATAAAGTGGGCCCTGTTATTAACATGTGTACAATTATTGAAATGGGTCCAGCTATTAAATAGGGTCCAGTCATAAAGTAATTTTTATTCTTATTCCTGTTCTTGTTCCTGTTCCCATACCCGTTCCCATTCCTATTCCCATTCCCAGCTGATGATACAGATTATACATGCTTATAGATGCACAATAAACCATTTTTTTTTTTTAAGTAGAATATATCTATCTATATAGAATATATAATAAAGTTTTAATTTACCAAAACACGAAAATGGCTAATAACTCTCGGCGAAAAACTGCTCAGCCTCAAATTCTTTTTAATATGTTTAAATGTATTATTAAGAATTGGGAAGTATAAAAACATCCACAAAAAAGGGTAAAATATCCTCCAAAATAACTTTTCTTTCGAATGTCGGAGGCTTTGTTTTATTATTTTGTTTTTTGTGGCCACCGACTTTCAAAAGAAAAGTTATGGAGGTTATTTCACCTTTTTTTGTGGTTGTTTTTGAGGCGGTTAATTTTTTATTTATTTTTATTTTACTCTGTTTAGTTTAAATATTCAACCCAAATTCTTGTCAAATACATCATTTTCTGACATGTGCCCTAGAATTTGTAATCCGTAGCACTGGTATTAAAATCGCTCATGGACACAATAAGCTAATAAAATTCCACGGCGGCGATAGGCGGAGACCTCTCGCGCCCGGCATTGGTTTCGACCATGCTGCGGAGCGAGACGGAGTGGGAAGCGGTCGCCGCCTTCTGCGAGGCAGTAATGCTCGTGAAGGAGGCGGTGGGCCGCGAGAGAGAGAGGACAGCGTCCTCCCTCCGCCCCAACCGCAGTGGTGTACGCCCACGGCGCCGTACGTCGCAAGACGATCTCCGGCCACCGTAGGCGCGGGCATGCGGACAGCGAGTAAAGGGCAACTCGCTGTCCGACCATGGACTATGCCCGGGTCGGCGCGTCGTGTTCCACGCGCGCCTCAAAGAGCTGTCAGCAAAATGACGGGGCGGCCCCCTCTCAGAGGGCCAAAGCCTGCCGGGGTCGCGGGACTTATTTCTATTACCGTGACCCCGGAACATAAAGGGCTACTGAAGGACACCGTGGATTTTAGTCAGTACAAGTCTGACAGTACCTCCCGCCCTGCCCGGGGTTGGAGGTCTCATTTGATGATTTTACCACGATAAAAAAAAAAAAAAAAAACTAATAAAATTCCCTATCTCAAAAACTGTTAAACAGATTTCGATGAAACTTGCAGGTTTCCCTAAGGTAAACGATCTCTAGTACAACAAAAACAGAATTTCGAAAATCGGTCCACAATTGGCGAAGTAATCGCGTAACAAACAAAAAGTAAAGATCATCAATTATCATCCAAGTAGGCGAAATGAATAAAAATGCTCACAAAATAAAAAGTACGAAACCAAATAGGATAAAAATTGTATGCTACCGCTCCCGCTACCGCCTCCGATACCTCCTCCGCCACCGCCTCCGCTACCGCTACCGCTACCGCTACCGCTACCGCTACCGCTCCCGCTACCGCTCCCGCTACCGCTACCGCTCCCGCTACCGCTACCGATCCCGCTACCGCTCCCGCTCCCGCTACCGCTACCGCTACCGCTACCGCTACCGCTACCGCTCCCGCTACCGCTACCGCTCCCGCTACCGCTACCGCTACCGCTACCGCTCCCGCTACCGCTACCGCTACCGCTACCGCTTCCGCTACCGCCTCCGATACCGCCTCCGCTCCCTTATTCTTACTCTTACTCTTACTCTTACTCTCACTCTCACTCTCACTCTCACTCTCACTCTCACTCTCACTCTCTCTCTTACTCTCACTCTCACTCTCACTCTCAGTCTCAGTCTCACTCTCACTCTCACTCTCACTCTTACTCTTGCTCTTGCTCTTACTCTTACTCTTACTTTTACTTCCACTCTCACTCTCGGTCTTACTCTTTTTCTTACTCCAGTTTTGTAAAAAGACCTGGTTATTAACATGGGTCCAGTTAAAGGGGTCTAGTTTTTTAAATTGACCCAGTTATTCAATTAGGTCCAGTTATGAAAGCGGCTCGAGTTATTAAATGGGTCCATGTATTAAAATGGGTCAAGTTATTAAAATGGGTCCAGTGATTAAAATGGTTCCAGTTATTAAAGTGGGCCCAGTTAATAAAATGTGTCCTGTTTTTTAAAGTAGGTACAGGAGTTACAATGGGTGCAGTTAAGAAAGTGGGTCAAGTTTTTTAAAGTGGGCCCTGTTATTAACATGTGTTCAATTATTGAAATGGGTCCAGCTATTAAATAGGGTCCAGTCATAAAGTATTTTCTATTCTTATTCCTGTTCTTGTTCCTGTTCCCATACCCCTTCCCGTTCCCGTTCCCGTTCCCGTACACTTTCCCATTCCTATTCCCTTTCCCATTCCCATGCCCATTCCCATTCCCATTCCCGTTCCCGTTCCCGTTCCCGTTCCCGTTCCCGTTCCCGTTCCCGTTCCCGTTCCCGTTCCCGTTCCCGTTCCCGTTCCCGTTCCCGTTCCCGTTCCCGTTCCCGTTCCCGTTCCCGTTCCCGTTCCCGTTCCGTTCCCGTTCCCGTTCCCGTTCCCGTTCCCGTTCCCGTTCCCGTTCCCGTTCCCGTTCCCGTTCCCGTTCCCGTTCCCGTTCCCGTTCCCGTTCCCGTTCCCGTTCCCGTTCCCGTTCCCGTTCCCGTTCCCGTTCCCGTTCCCGTTCCCGTTCCCGTTCCCGTTCCCGTTCCCGTTCCCGTTCCCGTTCCCGTTCCCGTTCCCGTTCCCGTTCCCGTTCCCGTTCCCGTTCCCGTTCCCGTTCCCGTTCCCGTTCCCGTTCCCGTTCCCGTTCCCGTTCCCGTTCCCGTTCCCGTTCCCGTTCCCTTTCCCATTCCCATTCCCATTCCCATTCCCATTCCCATTCCCATTCCCATTCCCATTCCCATTCCCATTCCCATTCCCATTCCTATTCCCATTCCCATTCCCATTCCCGTTCCCGCTCCCGTACCCATTCCCTTACTCTTACTCTTACTCTCACTCTCACTCTCACTCTCACTCTCACTCTCTCTCTTACTCTCACTCTCACTCTCACTCTCAGTCTCACTCTCACTCTCACTCTCACTTTCACTCTCACTCTTACTCTTGCTCTTGCTCTCACTCTTACTCTTGCTCTTGCTCTTGCTCTTACTCTTACTCTTACTTTTACTTCCACTCTCACTCTCGGTCTTACTCTTTTTCTTACTCCAGTTTTGTAAAAAGACCTGGTTATTAACATGGGTCCAGTTAAAGGGGTCTAGTTTTTTAAATTGACCCAGTTATTCAATTAGGTCCAGTTATGAAAGCGGCTCGAGTTATTAAATGGGTCCATGTATTAAAATGGGTCAAGTTATTAAAATGGGTCCAGTGATTAAAATGGTTCCAGTTATTAAAGTGGGCCCAGTTATTAAAATGTGTCCTGTTTTTTAAAGTAGGTACAGGAGTTACAATGGGTGCAGTTAAGAAAGTGGGTCAAGTTTTTTAAAGTGGGCCCTGTTATTAACATGTGTTCAATTATTGAAATGGGTCCAGCTATTAAATAGGGTCCAGTCATAAAGTATTTTTTATTCTTATTCCTGTTCTTGTTCCTGTTCCCATACCCCTTCCCGTTCCCGTTCCCGTTCCCGTTCCCGTTCCCGTACACTTTCCCATTCCTATTCCATTCCCATTCCCATTCCCATTCCCATTCCCATTCCCATTCCCATTCCCATTCCCATTCCCATTCCCATTCCCATTCCCATTCCCATTCCCATTCCCATTCCCATTCCCATTCCCATTCCCATTCCCATTCCCATTCCCATGCCCATTCCCATTCCATTCCCATTCCCATTCCCATTCCCATTCCCATTCTCATTCCCATTCCCATTCCCATTCCCATTCCCATTCCCATTCCCATTCCCATTCCCATTCCCATTCCCATTCCCATTCTCATTCCCGTTCTCATTACCATTCCCGCTCCCGCTCCCGTTCCCGCTCCCGCTCCCGTACCCATTCCCGTTCCCATTCCCGTACCCATTCCCTATGGGGGCCTATGGTGTCAGTTGATCAGTGCTGGCAGATTTTTTCTTGAACGTTTATGTAGAACTAAAACATGGAGGCATCGGTTAACTCTCACTTAGAAGAAGAGGTATACATAAATATCTGTCTCATTTACAGATGATACAATTATAGAGGTTACTCGTATAATGTGTATTCTTTGATGAATCGAGGTAAAATACACACTGTCTTAATTATAAAGGTAATTATAAAGTCAACATCGAAAGAGTAATCACAGATAAAAGGTTTATTTTGTCTCACCATGAGAGGTAAAGTGCTAAAGTGTCGGGACCACAGCATGCGTTACAACAATGAAGGTATCACACTTATCGATCTCAGTAAACCAGATTTTACTGCAAAAGTATGTAGAATGTAAATGCTGATGCCTCTCATGAAACCACAAACCGTTATTTTGAAGTACATACCTACCCACTATTCGTTAGCAATGTTTGAAGTTAAAAACTACGGCGGATGTAAAAGTTGCATCTAATTACATTTTAATGAGACTGTGGCGTGGTCTCAGTCAGGGGAATATGAAACTAGGACAAAAGATTCTGTGCTGTTGTATAAATTGTGTCGTTATTATTTCGATTTAAAACCTGGTTTTCGTGGAGAGAAGCCTTTGCCCAACAAAATGTGTACATCGATAAAATTATGAGCTTGAAACTTCTTTCTATAAAACTAATATTGTTAAAGTCTTTGACCGGTCACAGTTGGCACTAATTATTTATTATATTCTGTATAATATTAAGGTAATTCGGGTACTATCAACTTGTAAAGTAAAGCGATAATGTTATTATTTTGACAGAAACTTCAAATAGTTCAGCGAGTGTGAAAGTATTAAGTGACACATTATAAAGTTATTAAATTACATACTTAAAACTTCTTGAAAATGCATAATTATAACAACGACAATAAAGATGATAAATTAATTTCCAAGTTTAAGAAAAAGTAAAAGACCGTGTCTTCTTTCCATATATCGTAATATATGAACCATCTTTGATACTCCACTCACCGAAAAATAAAGTAAGACTCGGCCACGTCATACACGTTAAACGAGACGTTTCATCCCTTTACTAGACTGGCCTTATTCTGAGACGCCAATTGTATCTGGGTCAGCAAGTAGTCCGCACTAATTCATGTCTTTCAGAACACTTGTAATCTTCTTAGATTACGAATGTTGAAAGAAGATCTTGGTTAGCGATTCTACCTATCTCTTGTCTTTTTATTATCACCGAAAGGCACTTTTCTTCCACATGGTCATAGAGTCTCTACTTAATGCGATCGTACGATATTCGTACGATATCTGTCTGAATTTTATAAGCTTTTCGAGTTCACTACTTGTATAGATACTGAGAAGAAATGTAAAGAAAGAAAGTGTCCCTAAGAGTAAGACTTAAGACTCTAGCAAGTTGATTTCTCCGCAGCTCAGGTAGCATGGCTGCCCTACATCGCCGACGGTTATCACGCAAAGGAATCGAGTGCCGAAATTACAATCATGTTCCGCAAGTTTTGTCGCAAGTCGCATTGCCTGAGATTGTGAACTAAGCGTAAAGGTGTGCTCGTAAACCATGTTATGCTGCTGCCGAACTTTGCTGAATAAAAACTCATTACGGGAAGCTACTCCTCTGAGGGTTGAACGCGTAAATTACTCCCCCCCCCCCCTTGCTCGCGAGGGTAGTTATAATGAATTCTAATTTATGGCGGCCATGATGACGAGCTTTTTACGGAGAGAGGTGACGCCCCCGTTTTATGGAGATGTATCGGGTTTCAGGAGGTATTTTGTTTGTGTATAATGATTGAGGGATGGGATGAAAGCAACACATTAGGATACATAATGATTTGCGGAAATATGAGGCAGCTGTGTTTTCTTCGTTGTATATTTTAAATTGTTGTGAAAATCTTGAGAAATAAATTGATGATCAAAAACATTCGACTTACACGTCAGAATTTTACTAAATTACGACGTGTTTACTTCAGAGCTACATAAATCCTATTTGTCTCGTGTAACACCGGGATTACAAAATAAACTCTAAAACATTTCCCGACTGTAACACAAGGAAATATTTGCTACTCTTACATAACAGTACCTTCCTACCTATGTACACAAACGCCTGTCCTTGGCAAAAGTTCAAGGACGCCGGTCTAAAGAGGGAACCTCGCATGACACACACCGAGCTCTACGAACACACGGTAGCAGGTGCGAGCCAATCCAGGGTATATAATAAGCAATATATAAACATATAGAGTATGGTATTGCATAAAATTGTCTCTCCTCTCTTAAATCCATGTAAAGATTGTTTCGACAAAACGCTTTAGCGTTAGAATCACTCGTTGTGTCCATTCAATTACTAGACATGCCTACGGGCCGGTCCTATTAACACTTTTCAACTTTTGCGAGGGACTAAAAATGGCGCCCCTCTAAATAAAATAATGTTTCAGCAATAGCTTTATTTTCTACCAGAAAAACGGGGGCTTCAGATTATTCTGCTGTCAAAAGTTCGTTTACGAACTTTTAGGTTGAAGCTCTTATTATTGTAGGTTAGGTCCGGTACCTAGTCTGAGGAGCAGGCGGATATGCCTGGGTGTCACGACTGCGAGGATCGCCCGGAGGATACGTGCGCGCATACCATGCAGGACTGCCCCGCTTGGGCAGAGCACTGCCGAAGTCCTCACGGCGGCGATAGGCGGTTACCCCTCTCGCGCCCGGACATTGGTGGACGCCATTGCTGCGTGGCGGACGGAGTGTGGAACACAGTTCATACTCGTGAAGGAGGAGGCGGGCCCGCGTGAGGGAGCGGGACAGCCGTTCCTAGAGTGAGTCCACCCAGCCGCAGTGGTGTAGAGCCCACGGCGCCGGATGACGGCGACGATTCTCCACCCACAATAGGGCGCGGGCCTTCGGGCTGCGACGTAATGGGCAACTCGCTGCCGAATCATGGACCGTCTCGGGTCGACGGCGCGTTGTATCAAAGGCGCCTCAAAACGCCGTCTTTTTTAGTCAGGGGTTAAGAAAGGCCATGTATTATAGATTTTTGCAAATTTTGAAAAAACGTGCATACCCAAATTGTGTCTGTATTCTCAATAGTATCTATATCGGTTTTAAAAACGTTCATTGAGTTTAATTCCTTCAGGATTCAGAAGGTATGTTTCATTAGATTGTTCGACAAAAACGCTTTAGCGTTAGAATCACTCGTTGTGTCACACATTTTTTTATAAGTTCTATATTTGGATACCTGTAATGTGTATTGTGCATAATAAAAGAAATTCAATACTATTACATGCCTAATATGTGATACGCCATTTACTACACATACGATGTACCGACAGCAACAATAGAATTAGATGTACAGCTATGATTGACCGATGTTTCTCAAAGTTTTTCTGATGCTCAAAATAATTCAAAATTGCGCTAATGGAATTGGTTATTTGACTAAAACTTGTAATTAGTCCGTCAGTAAGATCCATCATAATCACCCTATCAGCCTTAGGACGCCCAAATATTCCAACCAAGTTTTTTCTTTTGGTACGTAAACCAAAATTTACGGAGATACGATGCTTTTAAAATTGGCAATACGTCACAATTTACTACATTTTTTATTGAATTCTGAGCTCTCACTCTCGAATTTTGATGCGTTATAATCTTGGTAAATATTAATTTTAGTAAAACACTAAAGAAAAAAACGTGTCCGTTATTTTTCAAAACTCTAAATGCCACTTATGATTATTTTGGACTTTTCCACATGATTTTTTTTAAAATCAAACAGCCAACAATCTCCTTCTGAGTACATTAAAAACATTATAGCAAGGAAATAAACACAGCATCGTTAGTTCGGACTCTACAAAGTAATATTTTTGCAAGTCAAAGACGCTTTTAATTAGTTTACGCTTGAGATTATTAATTTAAAATTGCTGAGCTTCATTAGTGTTAATTGTAATTAAAACTGATAAAATGGAAAAACCTAATCAGTGTAAATGTCTATGGCACGTTCTAGTACGTGTAATTGAGATGGTTAGAAGTCGATAAATAAACTATTTATTTCAAAAGTTGCCCGACTAAAAATTGCTTCTGTGTTGGTTGCGTTTACAAACAATTAAAGTAATATACATAATAAAAAATAAACCAACCAAAACCACTTCCACAATCAAGTAGGTAAGCACTTTAAGTCATAACACCTCATAAATAAAATATGAACAACGTTCTTCAAATTGCACAATCACAACACTTCCGTAATCTAAAATGGAACAGACGATTGGATTCGGGCATAAATAAATAATTGTGCACACATACAATAATCCAAAATTCAATTTGGCACCCCACTCTTCCTTACCTGAAGTGAAAACTCATTTATGTTTCCTCTTATATTCGTGTTACGTTGCTTCCGAAACTCATTGGCCATGCCTAACCCTCCATAACGTGTGGTGTGGTTACGATGAAAATGGAAGTGACATAAGTAAAAATGGATGAATGTATAAAAAAAGAGTGTATTGGGTGATGACAAGCGATACAGTTACATATAACAGTTAGAGTAGGGTATTTTATTCAAAAAAAATATTAGTCCGAAATACAGATTATTAATTTAAAAATATTAGACCTGTATTTTTCTTTTTATCACGTAAACCAAAATTGACGAAGATACAACACTTCTTAAAATCATAAAACGTCACTTGGTCGTTACAATTTTACAAACCGATTCCCGAATTTGAACGCGTTACCTTTGTCAATATTCATTGGTTTCAAAAAACAAAAAATACGTGTCCATTATTTTTCAATATTATTACTGACGGACTAAATAGATTTTTAATTTATTTATGCAGTAAAATACATTGTCTCTTAAATCGTATGGTATTTTTCCTCCTCCTCTTTGATCTCAATCTAGCCTAGAAACGAAAGTGAGATGGAGCGAGACCACACAGAAGGAACTGGAAC